>CM064525.1:53496977-53974477 GCA_032716605.1 Paralithodes platypus
GAGCTGAGGCGGTTTTGTGCGCGGCAACTCGGCACCGCACCCGGTACGGTCTTCGTTCTGCCGGCCGGCCCCCTTGGTTATTCGTCAGGGTTTGTTGTACTCTGCGCTATATCCGTAGGGGGTTTTTACGCAGGATGCTTGGGAATGCTCCGCTTCTCTGGCGGCGGGCCCTGCTTCCGCCACACTATGCAGTGCTGTGTCGTTCCGGACCCTGCTCCGTCACGCACCGACGCGCTGGTCCGCGCACGGGGTCTTCTCAGTCCCGTCCTTCTGCCGGTCCTCTTCGGGGTGCTGCTGCAAGTGCTGCCGCCTTGCACGGGCGCAGGACTGGGACGTTGCTGGCCGGTGCTTCGGTTCCGCCTCGCACTTCTGTTCTTGCCCCTTTCATCCCCTCTGTGTCGGGGCTGGCCGGCCTTCCACTTCCGGCCGCCTTTCCAAAGGGGTCAGCCCCGCGCCGGCCTTGGGATGAGTTGGCCCGCCCTTTTCGACGTGGTTGGGCGGTGGGTAGAGGAGGTCAACGTGGCGCTCATGCCCGCACGGCCCGTACCGGGGGTACCTCCACGTCAACACAATGTGTAGTTTTCTGGGTCGGCCTCCTTGTTCTCCTTCTCGCCTGGGCGTACCGGGTCGCTCCCCTCCTCTCGGGTGCTCCCTCGGGTTGTTTTCGCCCTTGCGCCCCTCGGTAGCCGCGAGGGACGTTGGGGGCGGCGGGTTGCGCGGAGGGGTCTCACCTGGAGGTGGACGTCCAGACCCCCACTCCGCTCTTGTCACCGACAACGGCCCATCTCTTCAGAGGTGGCCCTCGTGTTCACTTCCATGCCCGAGCTGGGTAGCGTCGAGGGAAGTGGCCGCCGGTCACCCGGTTTTCCTCTCCCGTGTCTTTCTGGTTCCGTCGCCGACCTGCGACGCGATGCGACCGGTGGTGGATCTGTTGGCCCTCAACGGGCACATCGTGCACACACGGTTTCGGATGCTGCCGGTACCCCTGGTACGCCTGGCCCTGTGCCCTCTGTCGTGGGTAGTGTCGCTGGCCCTCCAGGATGTGTCTTGGCTCGTTCCTCTCCATCCTCGCTTCCAGCGCTTCTTGGCCGTTCGGACTACCGCCGGTGTGTCACTGTGCGACGGCCCTCCCTCCGGCCTCCACATCGCGCCGCAGATCTTCTCCGCACTGGTGGGGCAGGCTCTGGGTCCTCTCCTCAGGAGCGGGCTTTTTTCCTTGGCCGTTTGGTTGTTAGTTTCCGACGCCCTAGGCCTGTGCATTGGCGACGCCCTCACAGTCGTTCGCAACATCGCACGGTTAGGGTTCCCCTTCGATGTTCCCAAACTCACGCTTGACCCCGTCGCGTGTCGTGCCATGGGTCGGTCTCACATGGGTTTTGTCCGGCGCTACGGTGACCCGGGGTCTGCCGGCCGCGGTGCACCTTCGGTGGACGGTCCTCGCCGTGTTGCACTCGGTCTCCCTCCCGGGGTGGCTCTGGGACTCGTTCGTGGGTTCGCTGCATTGGGCCGCTCTGCCCCTTCCCTTAGGGAGCCTCTGGCTACGCTGCCTCCTCCTCATGGGCACCGCGGTGTTTCCGTTGCCCCTATGGATCGGCTCCTGCCGCTCCCGCGTACCGTTCGCCGACGCTTCGGTCGCTGGGTTGCTCGGGGCTCGCTCTCTGCGGCTGTGCCCTGGACCGACCCCCCCGCCGACGGTCTGGGTAACCACAGATACGTCGAGCGAGGTTGGGTGAGGTTCCCAATCGAACCTGGGACGTCCACTTCCCGGCAGATGGGTGGGTCTCCCTCCTCTTACCTGTCTATGCCCTCGGATTGTTGGTTCCTTTGTTCTTCCTGAGGTGGCCTTCGGGTTGGACACTCAGACAAGCTGTCCCCTGTTTCCTAATGCGGGGGTCCTCCAGGTCGTTGACTCTATTAGGGGTCTCGGTGGAGTTGTTCTTCCTCGCGGACCGACACCCCTTCTCCTTGCATGCCTCCTCCCTGCCCGGGCCTGCCACCCTTTGGGCGGCCGCCCTGTCGAGAGGGCAGGGCGTTCTTGTAGAATGGGCGTTGAAACGGACTGTGTTCGCCGACCTCGCGGCTTCCTGAGGTGTTCCGGAGGTCGCCTTGTTCGCATCGGGGGTGCCGCGCCAGTTACCTCTGGACCTCTCCCTCCGGCCTCGCGCTCCGGGGGGGGTCCGGACGCTTTCATGGTCGCCTGGTACAGGTGGCGGTCGATATCCATCTTTCCGCCACCAGACGCGCTGTTTATGTGCCCAGTCTTCGCGAAGCTGCGGCTGTACCACGGCTGCGTCTGGCTCCTCGCGCCTCTGTGGCCGGCACGGACTTGGACCGCCCGGTTGCCGCGGTGGTGCCCGGGTCCGGTCCCTCTCCCTGTCTCCGGCTTCCACTTGGGCTAGGTTGGGGTCCTGCGGACCTCTTTGGCCTTCGCATCGTGCTTGTTCATGAGGCACGGTGGCTCCCGGTCCCCGGCCGGGCCCTGACTGACTTCCTGCAGCGTTCCTGGCCGTCTTCTCCTTGGGGGCCTTACGGGTCCCGCTGGAGGTTTTTTACTAGGTGGCTACAGGCCACTCGCCTGCCAGTTGGCTCTCCTTCCCTCGTCCTACACTCCTTGTTTCACCTCTTCCGTACACGTCGCTTTCCAGTCGACGCTATACGTTACCCTCTTGTCTGCCGTCCGGGGGGTTCTTTGGGTCCGTCGCTGGGCTGGTCGTTCCGCCACGGGAGCTGGATTCCTTCCTGACGGCTGCCTTCCGGGATCGACCGCCTCCGCGCCAGGTCCCTCCGCAGTGGGATCTGTTCGGGCTCTGGTCCTTCTGGCTTCCCCCACGTATACAAGGGCCGCTACGCCGGTTCCGTTGCTCGGGCGTCCACTCTTCCTTGTCGCTCTGGCCACTGGGGATCGGGTGTCTGCACTAGCGGCATTGTCACGGCCCCGGGACTGCGTGCGATTCTCCCCGTCCTTGCATGGCGTCTCGTTCGCCTCCTCCCCTCCTTTTGTTACCACGCATGGGAGGGAGGCCCCCGTTTTCCAGCCTTTCGCCGTCCAGGCTTTACGGCGTGGGCATCCTCGCCATGTGTTGTGCCCAGTGTCAGCCTTGCACTCCTCTGTTGCGTCTGTGGCGCCGCCTTCGGGTACTGCTGTGTGGGTGTCTCCTCGGACAGGTGGGAGGCTCTCGCAGGTGCAGATGGGCCGCCACGTTTGTCGGACCGTTTCGTGCCCGTCGCCCTGTTTGTAGGGGTTCTGCGCACGATGTCAGATCCTTTGCTGCCTCCTTCCGGTTCCTGCCACGTCGATCCTTCCCTGCCATCGCCTCAGCGGTTTTTGTGGTCTTCTATCAATTCCTTCATCTCCTCCTACCTCTCCGTGTCCAGTGTTCGACCCCCTCGGCCGGTGATTGCTCTCGGGGGTCGTGTTTCCTGGTGCTCTGGCGAAGATCCCTGGTCTTCCCCCCTTGTCCCTCGTTCTTTTCCTTTGTTTTCTTTGACAAAGGGGGGGGGGGGGGGGGGGTGTATGGGTTTGCAACACTGGATTGCAAGTTTGGGATTATGTATTGTTCCAGTACATAAGTGTTTTTGCCACATTGAAAATTGTGTTTTGTTCTTGTGTTCAGTGTTTTTGTTGGTTTTTGAAGAAAAGGGATTTTGGGTACAGTACCTTTTTGGTTTCAGACAAGTCTATGTTTTTGCATTACTATGAATGACGGGCATGTGTTAAAACTGTTCTTTTTAGCTACTCCTCAGTTTTTCACTCTTTTATTAAACTCTCTTGTTTACATTGTGTCTTTGTCATTCGTAATTTTGTTTTATGCATTGGTTTTTTTGGTAGGTTGGGCTTGGATGTCCTCCTCCTATTTGTTATGCAGCCTTGACGTTGGATTTGCCAAGACTACTAACAAATTGGGAGGTTTGACGTACCTCCCAACCTACCAAATAGGAAAACCTACTATTTGGTAGTAGTCTTGGAAAATCCAACGTACATAATACCCTCCCTCACGCCGGACCCCTGCCCATCCGCGTTCTTCTGCTGACGTGAGATGTGATGACAAGAGAGGGTCGCTCATGCGCACGTTCGACAGGGATCTGCACATGACGGAACACAGGATGGGCCTTAAGCGGTAACTAAGGTAAACCCCTTTTTCTTCTCTTCTATGCTTTTTTCACCTTCGGTGGTAGTTTGGGTTAATGTACAACGTCTCCTAGAGCAAGATAAGGAGTAGACTCTAGACGTTTTCTTTTTAACCGCGGTTGGAATGACGACATAGCAGTCAAAATAGACAAGTCGTCATTGCAATTAGGTTAATAGCCTTGACGTTGGATTTTCCAAGACTACTACCAAATAGTAGGTTTTCCTATTTGGTAGGTTGGGAGGTACGTCAAACCTCCCAGTATGTGTGTACTGTATGTATGTATTTAGCTACCTCCTGATGATTTCCTTTAACTTAGTCAGAATATGTCACAGTTATGTTAATTGAGGTAGTCTTTAACTTCTTAATTATTCCTAGATACCCTGAAACATCTGACAGTACAGTAGTAGCTCTATAAAGGTGTGCACTTGAGTCATTAATATTTCTAATAAAGAGTGCCACTTTAACAGCCAAGACTGAACCATGATGACACAGCTGTTCTATTGACTATTACCATCATATGTTCATACCAGTTGTAGGGTAAGTACTCGGAGTAATACACAGTGCAACAATCTAATCTTTCTTATTTCCACTAACATTCTGTATTGGCAACCTAGAGCTCTGAACCACATTAATAACTTATTTTCACTCTTATAAATTGGCCACCTTGAACCCTTACCTACAGCAAATGAAAAAAAAAAAAAAAATTGTATCCCCTACTCATCACATGACATACCTAAAGGGAGTATCATATGAGAGCTTTTATCCTCAACTTTAGATCTGCAACTTTCTTCTAGTAGTATTTTGAGACTATTTTACACTTTTACCTTCATAATTACCGAGGGGCACAGGGCCTTGGGTGGGGCTTTGGTTTCCGGCGTTTCCGCACCCCTCCTCAGCCTTAGGGTGGCTTCGGTCACCTGGGCTTAATTAGTGGTAAGCAGGGAAGATTTGTGGGGGCCGGTTATGGCCTTGGCCTTGCTCGGGACCTTGGGGCTGCTCGGCCAGACAGCCTGGGGAACAGCAACAACAACAACTAGAGTCAGTTTATTTACAGCTGATGGTAAAAAGTTGAGGGCAAAGTCTCATTTTGTGATACCCCCTGTACACATCCCAGTAGGCAGGCTACTGCACCATTGTAGCCGCTGTCACACCAACACTTTAACAGAGGATACTCTCGGATTCACAGTATCAAATTTATGCTGAAGTGGAACTGAATATTTTATTACTTTTCACCTTCCTTATAATTGTATTTTGATTTTTGTAACTCCTAATCTCCTTAAGTCGCGTTCAATATTAAAAATCAATAACCCAAATCCCAGAAAAGGATTACATTAGCTTGTAGCTGATGACAGGTTTACAATTCGCTGAGAAAACCTCTTAGTGTGACACCAGCTTAACCTCTGCTGTACTGGCAACATCTTTTTCATTTTATTCTAGCTAGATTCAGATGATTTTATGAAGTTTAGATATGGTAGGTAAAAGGATTAATCAAGGCAATCTGTAACCTGTTCATGTGTAGATGTCCCTAACCTGAATAAAATTGTCTAATAGTTGCCAGGATATAACGAAAAGGATGTCACCGGTACTGAATGGGTTTATATCGAGAGTATGTCCCCTGACGCATGCGTCTTGACCGTTTACCACCTTACAGCACCTGTATCAGTAGCAGTCTTCTTCCGTTCACCACCTGTAGTGGTATTATTCACCCCTTCTATACAGTATATGATAACCAGCACACTTTTTTTTTTTTTTTTTTTCCCCAACTACTCCCTCTCGGGCATAGGCTGAGAGCCTGTACATTCCACCGCTCAACACGGTGAAGCCCGTGAGGTCTTGTTCCAGTCTGGGGAGTGAGACATGCGAAGCATCCATCATGGCTCAAAGCAGCTCCATCTCTGAAGCGGCTGGTTGCTTCGCTCAAGTGCTTCACCGTCTCACCCTCCAGACTCAGACCCTCACTCTCAGAACGCCACCTATTGAGCAGTTGCGATTTTCGTTCTATAAGGAAGTTAGAGTTGTAGACATCGATATTTAGCAGAATTACTACCTAAAATATGGTTGTACAGTACTTAATTTATAGATACATAAAATCCAATTCAACATACTTTTAGCCATCATAAACCTATGTTATTATTGTGTTTCTATTTAATATCGATGTCTACAGCTCCAACTTCCTTATAGCCTTAAACTCGCAAGTGGTGAATTCTAACCCTTTCAATAATCAAGGACACTTTTCACTATATTCTGGCTAACATTAGACAATTTTACTCAGGTTTGGAAATCAGAGAAAAAAATTTATCAGGTTTGGAAATCAGAGAAAAAATGTATCTCAAATAAAACAGACACCCACAATTTCTACCTACAGTAAGCTGAATAAAATCATCTACTAATAGCCAGAATAACAGGAAGAAACACATCTTCGTATCTTGAAAGGGTTAAGTTTCTTGGATTCTGTAAGTTCCCCGGGTCATCGGTGTGTATGATAAATAAAGTTTGTCTTGGCTGAATTCCCGACCATAAAGAATGCAATGTTGTGCGACTTTCTTGTATTCCTCTTCATAATCTTTCTACTCTTAAAACCAAATTGTCCCAGTTTAACACCCTGGTTCTTCTGGTTTTAGAACTGCCTGTGATGTTAGGCTAACAGATGTAATATGAAATTAGGTTAAAATTATCTAAAACAAGGCTCTGTCTCGGGTCAGCCACCCCCAGCTAAAGAAAAAAAAAAAAAGATAAAATAAAAAAAAAAGTAAAAAATAAATGGGGTATGTGCCAGAGTATATAGATAGATAGATAGATAGATAGATAGATAGGTTGACAAATTGTAAGAGAGAGAAGGTATAGACAGTACAGTACATGTTTTTTCTGTCTTCATATACTTTTACTATCGTAAGTGTAGTTAATTTGATGGCCATGTTTCTGGTAATTAGGTACTGTTAGGCCTCATCACAGGTACAGCCATATACTCCATACAGTATTTATTTATGGATATAAGATAAGTAAGATATATTACTATTGGAAAATGTTTCTAAGCTTAGTTTTGTAATATCAAACACTTGAGAGGATTGGTATGATAATGTTAACCCCTTGAGTACCTATGATGCTATACAGCAATTTATTCTGGTTATCATTAGGAGATTTTATGCTGTTTTGGAACGATCTCCTATAATTAAAGGGGTTAAAACTATCTCAACCAACCCTTTAACTCCCACTAGTTTCTCCAAAGCTATAAAATTGTCTACATGATTGCAAAATATAATTTAAGAAGTCATCATCAAATACTGAAAGGGTTAAGTAATGTTTTATTTGTGGATGTTAACCCCTTCAATGCAGTGGTGTGATATATGATGATACAGTTTTTAACGGCGTGCACAGGCCGTAGCTTGATTGGTAGAGCACTCGCCTGCAAACTGATAGGTCGTGAGTTCGAGGCTCGAACCAGCCAATGTGTGTTATTGGCAGACGCCAGTGCTGTGGTGGACGGCGCGGTCTAGCAATCTGTGGCAACTGTCTACTTAACCTCTCGGCTGCGCATGGGGGGTATGAGACACCACACGCCTGTGCGCACATATTTGAGCTGTTCCCATCACTAACCTCGTTATTTTACCATAAATATCGTTAATACTTATTCATTTGCGCCTATTTTAGCATTAATATGAAGATATTAACCAGTTGCAACAATAAAACAAGTGGAAACAGTGTTTGGCTGGTCAAAATTGCGAAATGAAAGCGAGAGTGTATGTGAGCCAACCTTCCACTCACGAAGCTTTGAGAGACACTGGAGGTACCTCTCAATTCTCTTCCTGACTTCTCCCCTAATTCCCACGCTTGGTAACACTGATGACAACGCCCTGATAGCAACTCGCTAATGTTAGCACAAAAATAGACCACAGAATAAGGGAATAACAGGGAAAATAGGTGATAATTGAAGGAGGGGGGGGAAGGAGGGGATGTGGAGGAGTGATATTTGGCATGGCCCAGGGGCAAAAAAAAAAAAAAAAAATTCAAGTTTTTTTTTGGGTGTTTTAAATGGATTTTTTAGGCCCAGGATCTTAAGAGTCTTCCCGCAGCTCCTGGGTTAAGTCCTTGAATCATCAGGGCACCCACCCTAGCCCAGCTCTTGAGCAGGGAGTGCATGATAGTAAAAAAATGCAAACTGCACTCCCTTGATTGACAGAGCAAGGGCATGACCTTGTTACAGGTACTATACTGGACATTTGCCATGAATCACTAGACCTGACTCCTGAGTGTCCAAACTCTTGACGTCTACCAATGGCACGGGGTGGGATCGAACCGCAGACCCTTCGATCAGTCAGACGCGCTACTGACCATGCCACGGCCCGTGGCTGTGGCATTTTAATTTTATTCTGACTAATATTGCATCATATTTTTCAGCTAAAGAAGGATCTCTGGGAAATGAAGGGGTAAAAATGATCTCAATTAATCCTCCTCTGACATCATCAACAGGGCTTTCTTTAGCTGAATAAAATGTTCTATTGATATCCAGAATAAGAAAAGAAGAATGGCATCATTGTTTTGAAAGGGTTAAAAATTTCCTTTCCAGTTCAGGATCTGCATGGCTTTTGCTTTGGCTAGTTTGGTATTTATATACAATACTATAATATGTGTTATTAAGTGTAACTTATAATCATTGGCTGAAATATATGTGCATCCAGTTTGTTTCTGGTGTGATGATTGTCTGGAATAAATAATATTGATGTACAGTATAGCAGATAACTTTACTGGGGTATATTTATCAAGTAATTAACTGAAATATGAGTAGAAACTATTTAATCATTTTAGCCAAGATTGTAAAGCTTAAATGCCAATTTCAGGTATAGAAATGTCTAGATTGCAATGCTGTTATTAATTCTCACTGCCGTATTAGCATTCTAAGCAATTTATTAGCGTATATTACTGAACTCTATAAAAGCAAAACAAAAACAGCATTCTACATAATTATCATGTTGTAGATAAGACAAATAATGTGATCCATATTTTGCTAATCTAGCATTCTTCAGTTGTCGTTCCCTAGGCTGCCTGGCCGAACAGCCCAGAGCATTCTTCAGTTATGCTTCATGCTGTAATATCTGCTGGAATGAAAATATAATTAACCACTTGGGAATAGTGGTCTATTAGGAAGCTCCAGGTTTAGATATGGCTACAAGATATGATATGTTGTAGTATTCACATAAATACATTCAATTAAAGTCAACATAGTTTCTATCCATTACAAACAAATATATATTTTGTATGTCTGCTTGATATCGACATCTGCAGTTTGATCTTCCTCATAGCACAAGCTCACAAGTGGTCAGTTTTCATGCTTCAAGCTTTCTAAGGTCTCATAAAAGTGTCCAGGAAATCACCATAATGTCAACACAAGTTCAGTATACAAAGAGATACAGACATTAGCATTTAATCTCTTACATTGTATTCTGGTTATTATAGGATAATTTTAAAGCATAGATTGGACCTGAAGGAATTAAATGTGTAAAAAGCATCTCAGTTAATCTCCTGACTGCCTATGCTTGTTCTAAGCTAATAAAGTCATCTAGTGTTAGGAAGAATAGAATTACTGTAACATGATTCCCATCATATTCATGGTTTTAACAAACACCACCAAATTTAAGGGGGTATCATGCGAAAGCTTATGTTGTCAATATTCAATAGCTAATATTTTTCTGCCAACATTTCAGGGATTGTTTACTTTGGTATCAGAAACTAAATTGAAAGTACTGGTAGATTAATTAAGGTACCAATTTTCTTATAAAGTGCAACACATAAAATGCCAGACCAGAGTTGTAGGTAAAAATGCTTTTGTGAATGACTTCAGAGAGTCAATAACATTTGAATCCCGGCTCCAACCCTTTCAATCAGATGACACCAATATTTATTTAATCTACCAGTTGCTATGCATACATACTGTACATACAAGTTTAAAGACCGTTTTGTCCACAGAGAGTGTGGTTACAGTCTCGCGTCCTAAATGGCGGAATTTCAGGCGACCCTGTTATGGGGTAGGCTACCTTTGTTATCAAGTTCTTTGTTTTGGGATTGGACCAAAGTACAGTATGTGATCCCACGTCTTTCTAGGTCTACCCATATGCGCAGCTAACTCAAAACCCCATACAGAACTTACACGCTTTAACAATTACAGTATACAGTATCACCAAGACAGTTAAAAGACCGAGTATGTGACTACGATTAACATCCATGTATCAAATACTGGATATTAATTTAATCATGTATTAAAAACCCAACTGCACTATGAATAGCGTAATGATGCAGTTATTACCACCATGCACTCCCTGCTCAAGAGCTGGGCTAGGGTGGGTGCTTTAATGTTTATAGAAAGGGTTACTGAATATCATACTGTTGCTTAACCTCTTCAGTGTAGGCTACTGTATAATGACAAGTGTCTTCCTTTTAAAAGAGATGCAAGGCTGTGAACGTGGTGGGAGTTGCACTGAGGGGTAGACCTAGAATCACATAGGATCATGCCTTACAATCTCATCTAAAAATAAAAAATAAAACTGATAAGTGAGGCAGCCCAGAACAAGGCTGCCTGTAGTGCTGCCATTAAGACATGAGACTGACCACTCGTTCTGTAAATTTGTGTATCTAATTAAGATAGTCTATTGCACTTTGGCTCTTTGAGGTCCTTCCTAGGATTAATAAAATCATCTGATAATAGCCAGAACAAAATATAGGAAGATTACAGTGTATCCTGAAGGACTTAATCAAGGGGTATGCTTACCTAAATTGAGGTTATGCAACTTTATATTTATAAAGTACTTTACTGTGTAATAATTTAATGTGTATGAACATAGCACAGTATTGACAATTTATCCTCATTTCAGCCATTCATTGCAAACTTTGGGTACAGCCAAAGTCAATAATTTGCTGAAAACCATGATGATAAGTTATTGGGAAATCTACAAAGAGATATGTTAACTTGACACTTGTATTATGTACAAAAAATTTAGTAGTCACACACTAATAGAAACATGTGAGAACCATCAAGAAGTATTATAGGAACTTGAAATTATAGTTTATATGTAATATTTTCAGTGAACTGTTGATTTTGACTATCGCACAGTATATATTTGAGATGCATGTTGCCTATTGGGAGTGTAGAGAGGAAACCGAAAATAGTGTAAGAGAACTTGGTAAAAGAGTTACACACATATAACAGTTCTGGGTTGCTTGTACGGTTGGCCAAATATGTCACGTCTCCGCTGTCATCAGGTTTTGCTCAATGTGTGCTGTATTAATGTCCGTCAGATGTTGAATAGTGTGTGTAACGATAGGAACATGTTTGTATATCTCACTCGAAACGATGAATTAATGCTTAGATAGTGCTGATGCCAATTATGTGATCAAAATATACTTGGTGCCGCGACATCACTTATTTGGGCAACTGTACCAATGAATTGATAAAAGGTATTAGGAAATGTTTTGTATTATGTTGATAAGCACACTTTTTGTTGGGGGAATATTCATTCTCTATCTAATTTTTCATGTAAGTTTATGTATAGCATCATAATATCTACACATGATAAAATTAAGGAAAATTAAGGCTTTTCGGGTCCCTCTTCTTCCTCGTGTTTAGCCTCATTAGTTTTCAGATTTTAAGATGTTAGGCCCATTATGTTGGCGATTTTAAGACCTTTCGTCCCATTTCGTTGTCAATTTTAAGACCCATCGTGCCATTTAGGTGTCGATTTTTTCCTGGCGAGTGATAGCAAGCCTGTAATGGCTGGGAGATTTTTCTACTGAAACAAATTTACAAATTTATCTTGAGGGACATTTGATGCATCAATAACATTCTTAATAATTTATATATACCTAAGCTTGGGCCGCCACCCGTGTATAATCCCAACTTTTTCCGTGTTGTGGCCGACTTTGGAACTTTTGGGGTTACCGTGTCCAAACGAATCCGTGTATAAAAAATGCGTGTATATCGAGACCTGACTGTATATGACAAAAAGTCACATAGGTTATAGACCAAATTAGTTATTAATAACAGAGAGACAGGCAGTTTAAAGACCAAATTGGATGTAAATAACAGAGACAGGTAGTGTGTAGATCGAATTGGGTTTGAAGAACACAGCAAGACAGGCAGTTTACAGACCAAGTTGGGTTTACAGGAACAGAGTGTATGTTTGCAGGCGTCAGCAGGAGCGGGTGGAGGGCAGCGGTAACCCGACCCTGGTTGCTGAACTACGAGGCCTACGCTCTCACCGCCATGAGCTGGAGTCTAACCTATCATACCTCCAGGACTCTCGCAAACACCTCATGCAGCAGTTGGAGGGGCTTATGAAAATGCTCAAGGTAATATATATTTGTTATGAAGCACATTTTTCTGTATAGTAAATCCAGATTGAATGACCTTCTGTTACTTTCTAGTTTCTACATCTGTGTGGCTGAGTGATTACGCGTGTGACTTGTGATTGGGAAGTTCAGGGTTTGTCATGCCATGGGTGCCCAATAGGTTTATTGGCCAGAGGGCATGGATACACTTCTCACTGCAATGATGGACATTAAGAGTTCCGGTAGATCAGCATCGCATGTACACAAGTACTGTATATGCTCACTCATATGATGAGGCCATAGCACACCTATCTTCTGATATATCAACTATTTCCAATTGGGGCAGAGAAAATCTTGTTACTTTCAATGCTTCTAAAACCCAATTTCTCCTTTTATCTACCCGTCACAATCTTCCACACGTCTACTGCCCAGTTTAAAACTAGGGTAGTGGCGGAGACTGTGACAAATTTTAGTTGGAGGCTAAATACAAATGATAAACTGAAACACATAAGACTAAAGAAGGATTTGAGTATAGAACAAAGGAAAAAAATTAAGGAATTACAAGAAAAGGCTGATGAAAATAATGGAAAGTTGGATGAGGAGGATAAGAGAAATTTTTACTGGAGAGTGAGGGACGGAAAAGTGAGGAAGTGGTTTATAAGAGTAGAAAGGAGGGGGAGATCAGGGAGGGGAGAGAATGTGATGAGAGTTGTGACGGAGGAGGAGAACGGGGTGGAGGTGTCACAGGGAGAGACAGGAGACAAAGAGGCAGACCCAGTAGTGCTAACAGGGGAGTAGGGTACGGACTGGAGGAGCGGGATGGTGTAATTGCTGAAGGAATGGTAGATGGATTAAGGATTATGTTTAGTAATGTGGATGTGTTTACTCAGGACAAGAAAAGAGAACTGATATGTAGGTTGCAGGATGAAGAGGAAAAACCTGATGTCATAGCCCTACAGGAAGTAAGACCAAAAATTTTTAGAATTGAAAGGGAACTGGTGGAATATAGTTTGGAGGGTTTTGAGTTATATGAGAGAAATGCTATTAGAGCAGAGGTTGGAAGAGGACTGTTTATTTATGTAAGAAAAGAGCTCAAGGTTAATGAGGTGGATATGAGACAGCAGTATTGTGAGTATTTGTGTATTGAAGTAAAATGTGTAAGAGGATCAATTCTAATTGCCTCTATATATAGAAGCCCAAATAATAGCAGGGGAGAGGATGATAACCTACTGAAAGCAATGGAGGAGATAGATAATAGAGAGAACAAATATAAAATTTTGATTGGAGATTTCAATTCGCCAAGGATCAACTGGCAAATTGTACTACTCCAGCGGGACAGGGTAGCCTGGAAAATAAGTTTATAGAGAAAGTGAGAGATTGTTTTTTAACGCAACATATTGTAGAGATGACAAGATATAGAGATGGGACGCAGGGGAGTGTACTTGATTTGATTTTTAGCAATGAAGAGGATATAGTGGAACATGTTAATGTGGATAGCCCTATAGGTCGTAGTGACCATGCCTGTATAAGCTTTAGTTGTAACATTAAATCGGAGAGGGATAATAGAAGCAATAGAAAAATATACATGTATGATAGAGCAGATTATGAGCTGCTGAGACGGTGTTTGGACATTGACTGGGGGGAATATTTGAACGGTGAAGACGCTGAAGGAATGTGGAGGAAAATTAGAGTCAAACTGGAGAATGCTGTATCCAAAAGTGTACCAGTAAGGGAATACAGTATAAGGATAAAACAAAATTGAGGAAAAGAACTAACTCAGAATTGCCAATGAAAAGAAAGCTTTGGATATTGATTAGAAGAAAGAAACGATTGTGGGAAAGATTAAAATTGTTAAAAAAGAACAGGGGGTCTAGTATAGAGGCTAAGGAAGTGGATCTGGAACGCAGACAAATAAACAATAAAATAAGGTGGGAAACAAGGAGGGGGGTGAAGGAGAGGGAGAGAGAGATAGCTAGAAATGTGAAGGATAATCCAAAAATATTCTGGAAGTACATTCAGGAAAAGTTAACAAGAAGAGTAGGGATCCCAGAGCTGGTGGGGGGGTTGAATGATGGGAGTAGAGCGGAGACTGATAAGGAGAAAGCAGAGGTGCTGGGGAAATACTTTAGGGGGGTACTAACAGTGGAGTCGGAGGATGAAGTGCCTACTATTCCCATCAAACAGGCACTAGAACTAGTAGAGTTTTCCCATGCTAGAATAAGAAGGGCTATAGAAAAAATTAACAGAAGTAAGTCACCGGGACCGGATGGGATACACCCAAGAATCATAAAGGAAGGAGGGGAGATGTTAGTAGAGCCATTGAAAATGTTATTTGAGGTATCGTTTAATACAGGACAAATCCCGATGGACTGGAGAGAGGCGAACATAACAGCTATATTTAAGAAGGGAAAGAGAAATGACCCAGGGAATTATAGACCAGTCAGTTTGACAAGTGTTGTGTGTAAACTAATGGAAACGGTAATTAGAGAAGGAATAATGGATCATATGAAGTCAAACCAACTTTTCAGTGGGAGACAGTTCGGATTCTTGCCGGGGAGGTCGACGGTACTACAGCTAATTAAGGTGGTAGAAGATTGGATGCAAATTCTAGAAGATGGTGATGTAATAGACGTGGTATATTGCGATTTTATGAAGGCCTTCGATAAGGTCCCACATAAAAGGTTAATAGAGAAAGTTAGAAGCTATAATATAGGGGAGAAATGTGTGAAATGGATAGAAGCCTTCCTGAAAGATCGGAGACAGAGGGTATTGGTGAATGGAATAGGCTCGGGGTGGAGGGAAATTACAAGTGGGGTACCTCAGGGATCTGTGTTGGGACCACTGCTGTTCGTTATATTTATCAACGACTTGCCTGAAGTTATAACTAATGGAAGTGAGGTATACCTGTATGCGGATGACAATAAACTGTATAGAAGAGTGAGGAGTAAGGAAGATATGGGTTTGCTTCAAGGAGATGTGGAGGGCATGAAGGGATGGTCTGAGCATTGGTTAATGCCTTTTCATCCAAAAAAATGCAAGTACATGCGGATTGGGACCAGCAAGATAGACAAGGTAGGATACAGTATGTATGAAGCGATGGAGGAAGTGAGTGCAGAAAAGGATATAGGAGTAGTGATAGACAATAAGTTAAATTTCTCAGAACATTTAGCGGAAAAGATAAACAAAGCCAATAGAATTGTAGGGCTGATAAGGAGGACATTTGTGTCACTTGACGAAGAAATCTTCAGGAATCTATATACAGCGCTGGTTAGGCCGCACCTGGAATATGCAAACCAGGTGTGGGCTCCATATATGGTAAAGGATATAGAAGCAGTGGAGAAAGTGCAGAGGAGAGCTAGCAAGCTGGTACCAACGTTGAAGAACGCGGGCTATGAGCAGAGGTTGAGGACACTGGGGCTTCCGACACTGGCATATAGGAGAAAGAGAGGGGATATGATAGAGACTTTTAAGATAGTGTCAGGAAAGTACGATGAGGATGTGTGTGAAGGTATCTTCTTGATGCGGGAGGGAACAAGAACGAGAGGACACTCTAAGAAAATTTACAAAGAAAGAAATAGGCTTGAGAAGGCAAAGAACTCATTTTGTGATAGAGTGGTAAATGAGTGGAACGCACTGCCCCAGTATGTAGTCGATTCCGAATCAATAAGGGAGTTTGAAAGTAATCTTGATAAAGCATGGGGAAGACAAGATTTGAAGTTTGATTATAAAACAAAAATACAGAATAGTAAAAATTTTGCATCTGCTACCGCCGCCGCCAACACCGTGAACGACCGCAGCAGTGCAAGTACTGGTACTGAGCTGGATACACAGGCATAGTTTGCCTTTTTCCAGAGGATCTACTGTAAGAAACTGTAAGAAATGAGGCCAGGAAACATGTGCCTTGCTGGCCCCTTCCGAGGCTGTTTGGACGTCTTAACTAAATTCCTAACAATATTATTCATTTTGAGGGTGTTATTGTGCAGTTCCTCTGCTAATGTGTGTTCCTCGCTTCATTAATCTCTCACCAAGTATCCAGTCTCATAATTGTTGATGTTCCAGAACCACAGATCTTTCTTTAGTCTCTTAATTGGTGACATTTCAGAACCACAGTTCTTACTAAAATTTAATGCACACTGACATTAAAATATTTGGTTAAATATTCACATAATTCACTACCGTACATATAAGTAAAGAAAATATTATTAATTTTGTATTCCAGAACCACGGGTCCCACCAGTCATCCCCCACCACACCAAACGGGTCCCCACGGTCGCCTCCCTTCTCCTCCAGCAGCCTGAGTTTGACTACCGCCACCCAGGGCTCCACCACCACCACCACCCCCTCCTCACGCTCTGCCCCACCCACACCCTCACACACCGCTCAAGTCTCCACCCTCGACTCTCTCTCCTCACTCCACGGTGATGGCCTCCAGTCCTCTGTGTCTTCTGGTGAGCGGGATTTTGTATTTTTACCATTTTCAAGAGTATGGATGTGTGTTGAGTTGTATCTTTGTGTGTGTGTGTGATGGCCTCTAGTTTGTTGTAGTGAGGCGAAATTCATGTACAGTATATCAGCAAAATCTATCAACCTCAATCTCATCCCCGGCTCAACCACCACCACGCCTTTCTTTCGCTCTGCCCCACAAGCCACTCAAATCTCCATCCTCAAGTCTCCTGTCTCCACGCTGACTCCCACAGCTCATTCCTAATCTGAGTAAAATCATCTCATTGTATTGAGGGTTATAAAACCTGTGTATATCAAGTTAAATGGCTAAAGAGTGCAGGGTTGAAGCCTTGAATGGAGCTTATCAAATGTGAATGGTATCGGTGTAAAATCCCCTTCCCTTGAGAGGTTGTACTTGATTTTTTTTATTTTTCTATTTACTCTCTGGGGAGAAGAGGGCCTTCACATTTAGTGGAGGAAAAAGAATATGCCCCATGTATCCTACTGTGTCGTACATGAAAAGGGGAGGGGATCACCAACGGTCCTCCTACGCAATAAAGTCTTTTTATACATACATACATAAAATTTTAAGACTGAGTGCTCCACACATACGTGCAATTTCAGTCTCTTGTCCTAATGGCGGCGTTCCAGGCAACCCTGTTAAGGTCTGCTTCACTTGTCAAGTATTTGGATTTGAGATCGGCACGTATAGTCCGATCCCAGGTCTTCCTCGGTCCACCCCTTGGTGCAGCTCCCTCCACAATCACAGACCTGCATTTTTTCACCCAATTTTGTTCATCCATTCTCTCCACATGTCCATACCATCCCAGTCTACTTGTACACATCACCACGCTAATACTCTTTATACCTAAACGTCTCCTCAGCTCAACATTTGTTGTTGTTGTTGTTGTTCCCCAAGCTGCCTGGCCGAACAGCCCCAAGGCCCCGAGTAAGGCCAAGGCCATAAACGAGCGCCCCCACAGAACCCTCCCTGCCGACCACAATAAAGCCTGGGTGACCAAAGCCACTCCATGGCGGGGAGCTGAGAGGGTGCGTAAACGCCCGGGAAACCAAAGCCCCACCCAGGGCCCTGTGCCCCTCAGCAATTATGAAGAGAAAGTTGAGGGGCAAAGGAATAATGTGACGCTTTAGCTTCCAATCTTGGTAGATTGGGAGGTCAATCCACGGAAGAGACGCCGTCACTTGTTATTCTATCCTGTAACCTGGCCCCACACATCCATCTCACCATTCTCATCTCATTACGTTCCATTCTATTGACATCCTCTACTTTAACGGCTCATGTTTTTGAGGCATACATCATTGCACTTCTTGTTGTAGCACTGTTCAGGCTGGTGTGGTTGCCGATGCAGAGACTTTTCTTTTAGTCTTGTTTTGGCACAATTAGCACTATGCCAACATCAGCCACAGTGATGACATGACGAGACAGTGTTATGGCAGGACTTTATTGTACTACACTCCAACCCGATATATCAATGGGAAGATATTATTGGGATGGAATTTGTGCTGTTGTTGTTGTTGTTGTTGTTGTTGTTGTTGTTGTTGTTGGCGTTCCGAGAGTGAGGGTCCGAGTCTAGGTGGTGAGACAGTGAAACACGAAGACGAAACGGCTTCAGAAATGGGGCTGCTTCGAGCCGTGAGTTGAACTCAAGTAATTCACTTGTCTCACTCCTTAGACTGGAACAAGACCTCACGGGCTTCACCGAGTTGAGCGGTTGGATAGGCTCTCGGTTGGATAGGCTCTCAGCCTATGCCCGAGAGGGAGTAGTTGGAATATGTATATATGTATATGTATGTATGTATATAGCCTACTCCGGCATATAGAAAAACAAAAAAATGCAAAAAGGCAACCCTGTCTGAGACATTACAATGTAATGAAAAAGGATGATAAATATTTGTATTTATTTTGTTTTTTCAGTGTGTATACCCTTGAGTGCTGCTTGTAAAATCAGATATTATTTTTTGTATATGTTATTGTTATATTTTTCCAGTGTTTTCAAGTGGTTCCGAGGTGAGCCCGGACCACTCCCCTGGTGAGGACTCCCTGGCCTCGCGTAGCCTCAGGAACGATTTGCTGGTGGCGGCCGACTCAGTCACCAATGCCATGTCCAGTCTTGTGCGGGAACTCAACTCAGGTACCATAACAGTTTCATTTATGTGTTACTAATATACAGTATTACCGTACTCAATATTACTGTATTATCTCTTTCATATAACTTCCGTATATCAGGATTAATTACCCAGTAGATATATTTCTGCTTTGTCTAAAATATTACTCCGTACTTTACATGTCTCGTTCATTCAACTTAAGTTCAGTCAAGAGTATAAATGGCGATGCACCCATTTGCATCGGTATCAAACATATATGAGATAAAGCGATGCTTTATAATAGCCCAGATTCTACAGAACTAGGCTTTAAAGATTATAATATTCAAACTGGTGTAACTTTATACATGCTTATGACTGTACACCAGAATTCATATTATAGTTCTACAACAACCGTGGTAAGATATAGTGTAAATTCCAGAGAAAATTATTAATTTGACAATTGTAAAAGTAACAGTATAGGGGTGACATACTAATTATTTATACAAAACTATCTAGTTTTACTCAAAATAGTGCCAATGTAATGGCACACATCCACGCACTAAGTGCTTATGATATTATGTAATTAAGTATTTCTGAAAACAATAATATTTACAGTGTATTTCCACATCTTAGTGTTCAGTTTACATAGCAAAATAATCTCAAGTAATATAATACAGGCACTCATCGCTTAAGGCCTCTTATTTCATTATTTCACTGTGTATTTATTAGGGAACAATATAGCAAAAGATAATTGCTTCACTGACAGTTGTTTCAATTAAAGTGTTGTTTTTCAGGAATGTAATGACTTTACAACTTTGAGGAATTAATATCAGTACAGTAGTTGAAAGTTTGTCAAATATCTTCAGAATGATGACAGCGTTTCAATGTTATTACAATATTAGGGTGTGTTTACTGGGAGGTTTGACGTACCTCCCAACCTACCAAATAGGAAAACCTACTATTTGGTAGTAGTCTTGGAAAATCCAACGTCAAGGCTATTAACCTAATTGCAATGACGACTTGTCTATTTTGACTGCTATGTCGTCATTCCAACCGCGGCTAAAAAGAAAACGTCTAGAGTCTACTCCTTATCTTGCTCTAGGAGACGTTGTACATTAACCAAAACTACCACCGAAGGTGAAAAAAGCATAGAAGAGAAGAAAAAGGGGTTTACCTTATTTACCGCTTAAGGCCCATCCCGTGTTCCGTCATGTGCAGATCCCTGTCGAACGTGCGCATGAGCGACCCTCTCTTGTCATCACATCTCACGTCAGCAGAAGAACGCGGATGGGCAGGGGTCCGGCGTGAGGGAGGGTATTATGTACGTTGGATTTTCCAAGACTACTACCAAATAGTAGGTTTTCCTATTTGGTAGGTTGGGAGGTACGTCAAACCTCCCAATTTGTTAGTAGTCTTGGCAAATCCAACGTCAAGGCTGCATAACAAATAGGAGGAGGACATCCAAGCCCAACCTACCAAAAAAAACCAATGCATAAAACAAAATTACGAATGACAAAGACACAATTTAAACAAGAGAGTTTAATAAAAGAGTGAAAAACTGAGGAGTAGCTAAAAAGAACAGTTTTAACACATGCCCGTCATTCATAGTAATGCAAAAACATAGACTTGTCTGAAACCAAAAAGGTACTGTACCCAAAATCCCTTTTCTTCAAAAACCAACAAAAACACTGAACACAAGAACAAAACACAATTTTCAATGTGGCAAAAACACTTATGTACTGGAACAATACATAATCCCAAACTTGCAATCCAGTGTTGCAAACCCATACACCCCTACCCCCCCCCCCCCCCCTATGTAAAAACAAAACAAAGGAAAAGAACGAGGGACAAGGGGGGAAGACCAGGGATCTTCGCCAGGGCACCAGGAAACACGACCCCCGAGAGCAATCACCGGCCGAGGGGGTCGAACACTGGACACGGAGAGGTAGGAGGAGATGAAGGAATTGATAGAAGACCACAAAACCGCTGAGGCGAAGGCAGGGAAGGATCGACGTGGCAGGAACCGGAAGGAGGCAGCAAAGGATCTGACATCGCGCGCAGAACCCCTACAAACAGGGTGACGGGCACGAACGGTCCGACAAACGTGGCGGCCCAGCTGCACCTGCTAGAGCCTCCCACATGTCCGAGGAGACACCCACACAGCAGTACCCGAAGGCGGCGCCACAGACGCAACAGAGGAGTGCAAGGCTGACACCGGGCACAACACATGGCGAGGATGCCCACGCCGTAAAGCCTGGACGGCGAAAGGCTGGAAAACGGGGGCCTCCCTCCCATGCGTGGTAACAAAAGGTGGGGAGGAGGCGAACGAGACGCCATGCAAGGACGGGGAGAATCGCACGCAGTCCCGGGGCCGTGACAATGCCGCTAGTGCAGACACCCGATCCCCAGTGGCCAGAGCGACAAGGAAGAGTGGACGCCCGAGCAACGGAACCGGAGTAGCGGCCCTTGTATACGTGGGGGAAGCCAGAAGGACCAGAGCCCGCCCCAGATCCCACAGCGGAGGGACCTGGCGCGGAGGCGGTCGATCCCGGAAGGCAGCCGTCAGGAAGGAATCCAGCACCTGTGGCGGAACGACCAGCCCAGCGACGGACCCAAAGAACCCCCCGGACGGCAGACAAGTGGGGACGTATAGCGTCGACTGGAAAGCGACGTGTACGGAAGAGGTGAAACAAGGAGCGTAGGACGAGGGAAGGAGAGCCAACTGGCAGGCGAGTGGCCTGTAGCCACCTAGTAAAAGACCTCCAGCGGGACCCGTAAGTCCCCCAAGGAGAAGACGGCCAGGAACGCTGCAGGAAGTCAGTCAGGGCCCGGCCGGGGACCGGGAGCCACCGTGCCTCATGAACAAGCACGATGCGAAGGCCAAAGAGGACCGCAGGACCCCAACCTAGCCCAAGTGGAAGCCGGAGACAGGTAGAGGGACCGGACTCGGGCACCACCGCGGCAACCGGGCGGACCAAGTCCGTGCCGGCCACAGAGGCGCGAGGAGCCAGACGCAGCCGTGGTACAGCCGCAGCTTCGCGAAGACTGGGCACATCAACAGCGCGTCTGGTGGCGGAAAGATGGATATCGACCGCCACCTGTACCAGGCGACCATGAAAGCGTCCGGACCCCCCCCGGAGCGCGAGGCCGGAGGGAGAGGTCCAGAGGCAACTGGCGCGGCACCCCCGATGCGAACAAGGCGACCTCCGGAACACCTCAGGAAGCCGCGAGGTCGGCGAACACAGTCCGTTTCATCGCCCATTCGACAAGAACGCCCTGCCCTCTCGACAGGGCGGCCGCCCAAAGGGCGGCAGGCGCGGGCAGGGAGGAGGCATGCAAGGAGAAGGGGTGTCGGTCCGCGAGGAAGAACAACTCCACCGAGACCCCCAATAGAGTCAACGACCTGGAGGACCCCCGCATAAGGAAACAGGGGACAGCTTGTCTGAGTGTCCAACCCGAAGGCCACCGACTTACCCCGAAGGGCCAGCGCGTGGTCCCGCAGGAAGAACAAAGGAACCAACAATCCGAGGGCATAGACAGGTAAGAGGAGGGAGACCCACCCATCTGCCGGGAAGTGGACGTCCCAGGTTCGATTGGGAACCTCACCCAACCTCGCTCGACGTATCTGTGGTTACCCAGACCGTCGGCGGGGGGGGCGGTCCAGGGCACAGCCGCAGAGAGCGAGCCCCGAGCAACCCAGCGACCGAAGCGTCGGCGAACGGTACGCGGGAGCGGCAGGAGCCGATCCATAGGGGCAACGGAAACACCGCGGTGCCCATGAGGAGGAGGCGGCGTAGCCAGAGGCTCCCTAAGGGAAGGGGCAGAGCGGCCCAATGCAGCGAACCCACGAACGAGTCCCAGAGCCACCCCGGGAGGGAGACCGAGGGCAACACGGCGAGGACCGGCCACCGAAGGTGCACCGCGGCCGGCAGACCCCGGGTCACCGTAGCGCCGGACAAAACCCATGCGAGACCGACCCATGGCACGACACGCGACGGGGTCAAGCGTGACTTGGGAACATCGAAGGGGAACCCTAACCGTGCGATGTTGCGAACGACTGTGAGGGCGTCGCCAATGCACAGGCCTAGGGCGTCGGAAACTACCAACCAAACGGCCAAGGAAAACAGGAGCTGGAGCCCGCTCCTGAGGAGAGGACCCAGAGCCTGCCCCACCAGTGCGGAGAAGATCTGCGGCGCGATGTGGAGACCGAAGGGAAGGCCGTCGAACAGGAACACACGATCGGAAGTCCGAACGGCCAAGAATCGCTGGAAGCGAGGATGGAGAGGAACGAGCCAAGACACATCCTGGAGGGCCAGCGACACTACCCACGACAGAGGGCACAGGGCCAGGCGTACCAGGGGTACCGGCAGCATCCGAAACCGTGTGTGCACGATGTGCCCGTTGAGGGCCAACAGATCCACCACCGGTCGCATCGCGTCGCAGGTCGGCGACGGAACCAGAAAGACACGGGAGAGGAAAACCGGGTGACCGGCGGTCAACTCCCTCGACGCTACCCAGCTCGGGCATGGAAGTGAACACGTGGGCCACCTCTGAAGAGATGGGCCGTTGTCGGTGACAAGAGCGGAGTGGGGGTCTGGACGTCCACCTCCAGGTGAGACCCCTCCGCGCAAACTGCCGCCCCCAACGTCCCTCGCGGCTACCGAGGGGCGCAAGGGCGAAAACAACCCGAGGGAGCACCCGAGAGGAGGGGAGCGACCCGGTACGCCCAGGCGAGAAGGAGAACAAGGAGGCCGACCCAGAGAACTACACATTGTGTTGACGTGGAGGTACCCCCGGTACGGGCCGTGCGGGCATGAGCGCCACGTTGACCTCTTCTACCCCCGCCCCCCCCAACCTCGTCGAAAAGGGCGGGCCACCCCAACCCCAGGCCGGCGCGGGGCTGACCCCTTCGAAGGGCGGCCGGAAGTGGAAGGCCGGCCAGCCCCGACACAGAGGGGATGAAAGGGGCAAGAACAGAAGGGCGAGGCGGAACCGATGCATTGGCCAGCAACGTCCCAGTCCGGCGCCCGTGCAAGGCGGCAGCACTTGCAGCAGCACCCCGAAGAGGACCGGCAGAAGGACGGGACTGAGAAGACCCCGCGCGCGGCACAGCGCGTCGGTGCGTGACGTAAGCAGGGTCCGTAACGACACAGCGCGACGTCGTGTGGCGGAAGCAGGGGCCGCCGACAGAGAAGCGTAGCAGTCCCAAGCATCCTGCGTAAAAAAACCCGACGTATATAGCGCAGAGTACAACAAACCCTGACGAATAACCAAGGGGGCCGGCCGGCAGAACGAAGACCGTACCGTCGTGCGGTGCTGAGTTGCCGCGCACAAAACCGCCTTCAGCTCGGGAACCAAAGACACCGCAAGCCGAAGGTGGACCCGCTGAACGCGGTCCAAACCCTCGCGAAGATCGCCTGGCGCAGACGCCTCGAAAAGCCGCAGGTGGTGAACAAACGTCTGGAGGGAACCTAAAGACAAGACAAGAAGTCCGTCACCCTCTGTCGCAAGGGAAAAACCTTGGCGACAGAGGGGTGATCCGGGGGAGAGAAGAACGGGGTAGCAATAGAACAAAGTTCAAGAACGGGCGCGCTCATCCAGGACCAAAACGCGCCGTCCAACCCGCCGACAGACACAAGAGGAGGCAAAATCAGGGACGACTCCGGGGGAGGGACGGAAGGAGAGCCGTCGACGGATCGGCGTGTGAAGTCGAAGGCCTCAGCAAACCAGGCCACCAATGGGAGAGGGTGACCGAGCATGATGGCGAAGCCAGGCGTACCGGCGTCGCACAAACCTGTCCCATAGGAGGACAGACCCGTCAACACAGCCAGGGACTGAACAGCCGGAAGGATGTCAGGGCGGCTGAAGTCTGACCAGAGCGTAGGCCTGCAGAAGGGAGGGGGACCGTAGCAGGGGTAGGTGAGGCGCGGAGGGTGAGTCACCGCCAAGAAGGGCGAGAAGAGGGAGTCTTCCATCGACTCCAAGCGCCCGTCGAAGCGTGACACAACCCAGCCCTGCATAGCCGACAATCGATCCGAGATAGGCTACCCCCCCCCCCAGATTGGGCGGCCCGCAGGGGCGAGCGTGAGCGGGAGCGAGACCCACGACACGAACCAGCAGCGGCGCGGCCCAAGGAAGGCGAGCGACGACGGTTGTGTCGCCGTTGAGGGACTCGTCCCCGATCACGAACGGCCGAGGGGGAAACAGCACCATTCCCCTCTTCCAGCGACACATCAGCTCCTGAGAAAGGGGACCCAAAAACCTCGCGAAACCCCACCGAGGCAAGAGGAGGGGTACCCCCCTGGCGAGACGGTAAGTGAAGGTCAGGAAGAGAAGAATGAGGAGGAGCAGGACGACGGGAGTGGTAAGGCTGGCCGGGTGAAAGGAGGCCAGGAGCCGCGGGGGGAAACAGAGCAAGGATCCCCGGGGCTGAGATAACAGGGCGGCCCGACACCGAGGCGGAGGAGGGAGGGACCACCACCGTGGAACGAGACCGTGAAGGAAGAATAGGCACTGAAGCAGGTGAAGTAGGAGAAGCAACGACATCCAGGCGGACCCTCCTGGACAGTGTAGGAGGAGGGAGCAGAGGGCCAGCTACAGCATGAACAACCGCGCGCGGAGAGGACAACGTAAGAGGAAGTCGTCTGGGCTGGGGAAGCGGGCGGAAGGGAGTACAGCCCCTATCCGTAGAGGCCAGGGGAGGGCGCACAGGAGCAGAGCCGCTAACCCCTGCCTCAGGGCGAGAACCATGACGAGGGCGATGGGCGTCGTCAAGGCGATCAGGAGGACGACGAGGCGAGCGAGAGCGTGGACGGAGCCGGGGGAACCCCCCAACGATGGGATGACCGGCTGCGGGACCCAGGGGAGAGGGCCCGAGCAGGGAGAGGGCCAGGTGAACGGCCTTCAGTCGGGTCAGGGATACCCAGGGCGACGCGGATCCGGTCGGCAACAAAGGCCGGGGAACGGTGGCCCACAGTCCTAATGTGGCGGGAGACCATCGTCCACACCGACGGAAGGGAAGCAGAGGCCACAGCCGCCGCCGAGGAACCAGGGCCATGGAGCAGCACAACCACCAGGGCCAGACACGTGCCACACAGAGCAGGGAGGTAGGCCGTAGAGGACACACAGAGCGAGTGGCGCAAGCAGGACTTGTGCCTCTCCAAGCACGGGGAGCGACAACCAAGGCGAAAGCAAGGCAGCCTACCTGCACTAGAAGAACACACACCATAATCAGCACGTCGAAGGAGTAAGTGGAGAGAATGTCCAAGAAGAACCAGGGAAGGAGCATGGGGAAACAGGAACACACATGCAAACAGGTATCCGTACTCACCCTAAACTGGGAGCACAGAGGTAGGTGAGGAGGGCGGCCGAGGCGGAAGAGCACTAGCAGAACCTGCAAAGATGGAGAAAGTGTTAACCACCACTCAACATCTTACATGCAGGGCCTATAACACCAGTAAAGTGCATACACCAATATAGTATCAGGCAACAAGATGACATAAAAAAAGTCAATAGTGAAAGCCAACTATTACCGCAAATTTGCGGGCCAATGGAGGCATAACCGTACCGACACCACCCTCCCGCAATTTTGAGGGACCCCCCAACGATCTCCGCAAATTTGCGGGGAGCCGAAATGTCCCAGAGGACCGAATCAAGCCCCCGCAAATTTGCGGGACCGGCCGAGATGGTCCGGCGCCGAAAAAGCGAGAGGAGCGTCTAGGGAATACCAAAAGAGGCCCAGAAAAAAGCGTCATCTCCTTATGAACTCCAAGCGACGATGGCCATCAAGCTGAGCAGTGTCTTCCTTGATAATATCCTGACTCAACCGGTCAAGGGAGAGGCAAGGAAGACACACCAGGGGAGAGGAGGCACATCCCCCAGGAACCACCCAACCCACAGAGATAGAGCAAAGCCCATGAGGAGAAGTGGCAGGAAGGGTGGTTTGGCACAAACAGGGGCCCCCGTAGGGTACCCCAGGATTGGGCAAAAGGGTATGAAAGGATGGGAGGTGAAAACAGTAAGGGAACACAAAAACCAGTAAATGAAACTGGCGAGAAAAAGGGTGGCCTAGCCGTGAGGAGAGAATGTGTCAGGGGCGAAAAACCCTGTGGTGTGAGGGAGGGGCCCCCGTGGGGTACCCCTGGATATCACGAACCACCAAGCGCCCAGGCCCTTGAGACACAGTGAAGGCTCGAAAGGGGGGACTCGGGAATAACGCTAATAATGCGGCCGACACAAACCCGACAAACAGCACCGCCACCACGAAATCTCAGATTGTGAACCAACTGTACACCTAGGCTATGAAAATATGAAAACTCATAGGGGCATAGCAATTCCTGAATGAGAAACAAGCTAGGCTAAAATAAGTTAAAAGCTAAACTATGCCCAGACTAACAGGAAAAAAGAATATGAAAAGAGAAAGGAATGAAAAACACACACGAGGAACGCCAGGCGCCCCCGTACCTTCGGTAGCTATTTCCACACGCGTCTCCATTAAACACACTGAGGAGCCCATTTACGTGTGCCCTAGATCACGTAACATCTGTCTAACAAAAAAGAAGGCCAGATAAGCCGAAACGAACCTAAACAGGGCGAATTAAAGGAGCACAACAAAAGCGACTGCATTCAATGGAGCGCGTGAAAAAATGATGACAAGAGAGGGTCGCTCATGCGCACGTTCGACAGGGATCTGCACATGACGGAACATGGGATGGGCCTTAAGCGGTAACTAAGGTAAACCCCTTTTTCTTCTCTTCTATTCTTTTTTCACCTTCGGTGGTAGTTTTGGTAAATGTACAACGTCTCCTAGAGCAAGATAAGGAGTAGACTCTAGACGTTTTCTTTTTAACCGCGGTTGGAATGACGACATAGCAGTCAAAATAGACAAGTCGTCATTGCAATTAGGTTAATAGCCTTGACGTTGGATTTGCCAAGACTACTAACAAATATGAAGTGTGTTACTATAGTCGGTATTATTTCAGATGACGGTAAATTGAATCCCTTGGTAACTGGTTTCTTGATACTTAAAGGACGAATATGAAACTGCTCTATCTGTACGTCTTATTAAGGCCAAGTTTTCATAAATAACAACATATTTCGCTACAAAATATTCATACGATAATACCCAAATAATACACATAGGGATAGGCAATTTAATATCAGCTGGAAAGAATAGCTAGCACTACTATATATCGGTAATTGCCATGTTCCTATCTTGATTGTTCAGGTATTAAGAGGATTTTATAGGAGGTCAGAAGTGTGGGAAGCCATGAAAAGAGTGAAGTTGGGGAAAGCACCAGGAACAGATGGAGTGTGTGGGGAAATGTTGAGGTATGGTGGTGAGATAGTGATAGAATGGGTATGGAAAATGTGCAAACTAGCATGGGAGAAGGGGAGTGCACCCGATGACTGGAAGACTGGCATAATAGTCCCCCTATATAAGGGCAAAGGGGAAAGAGGAGTGTGTGGTAATCACCGAGGAATATGTCTTCTAAGCGTAGTAGGGAAGGTATACAGTAGGGTAGTGATTGAGAGAGTGAAAGTGAGAATGGAGAAATGGATAGGCGATGAGCAGGGAGGTTTTAGGAAGGGAAGAGGATGTGTAGATCAGATTTTTACCCTGAATTGTGTTGTGGAGAAATATCTGGAGAAGAAACAAAAGGTGTATGTTGCCTTTATGGACTTGGAGAAGGCCTATGACAGAGTGGATAGAGAAGGTTTGTGGAAAGTACTTAGAATATACGGAGTAGAGGGCAAGTTGCTGAAAGCAGTGAAGAGCATGTATGAGGGTGCAAAGGCGGCAGTACGTGTGGAGAGTGAGCAGAGCGAGTTCTTTGACCTGAATGTTGGTTTGAAACAGGGGTGTGTGATGTCCCCGTGGTTGTTTACTGTATATATGGATGGAGTCATGAAAGAAATACTATCAAGAGCAGTGGATGTTGGTGAATCGCTGAAAAGGGAGGGAATTGAGTGGAAGCTACCTATACTGATGTTTGCGGATGATACAGTTCTGATGAGTGATAATGAATGGGAGTTGCAGGGTCTGGTAAATGAGTTTGGAACAGTGTGCGAAAAACGGAATTTGAAGGTAAATGCGGGGAAGAGCAAGGTTATGGTCTTCGAAAGGGGTGAAGTCAGGCTATGGAGATCGTCAACTCTTTTAAGTATCTGGGCAGTGTGTTGAGTAAAGATGGGACTATGGATGAAGAAGTGCGGGAGAGGGTACAACAGGGGAAGAGGGTTGTAGGAATGCTAAAAGCAGTAACAAGAAATAGGGTGGTCAGTATGGAAGTGAAGAAGTCCTTGCATGACAGTGTGGTAATCCCGACACTGACTTACGGAAGCGAAGCATGGACGTTGGTTGAGAGACTCAGACCAAGAGTGAGAGCAGTGGAAATGAATTACTTAAGGAGTGCGTGCGGAGTTACATGGAGGGATAGACAGACTAATGAGGAAGTAAGAAAGAGGTGTGGTGTGGAGGTAGATGTGCTGGAAAGTGTGAAAAGGAACAACTTGAGATGGTTCGGCCATATGGAACGTATGGAAAGCGAGAGAATGACTAAGAGGGTGTACGAGAGCGAGGTGGAGGGACAGAGAGGGAGAGGTAGACCGAATGAGAGGTGGAAGGATGGAGTGAGGAAGTACATGAACGAAGGCGGTGCTGGTTGGGGGGGTGGGGCGTCGACTGACTGGGGACAGAGGTGCATGGGGGCGGTTCGTTCGTGGCCACCCCTTCGGGGATCGCGGCGTCAGGCAATAGATAGATAGATATAGCAAAATATGTTGTTAATTATGAAAACTTGGCATTAATATGATACAGAAAAATAGTGATTTCATATATTTCCATTAGGTATCGAGAATTCAGCCGCTATGGGATTGAATGAACTATCAGCTGAAAACAAGCAGACAATAGTGTCTTGTAAAGAGCTCTAACAGCCAGAATAACTCAAATAACCTTGAGCTATTTTCGCCTTGTATAACTATTTACACAACACTATTGAAGAGTTAGTTACTAACTCGCCTTTACTCACAGCCAGTAAGTTGCCTCCTGTAAACACACCTATACATAGAGATGAGTGTATTTATCTTAGTAGTGACCATAGTCAAGGAATTATTCTACATGGTTGTGCAGTGGTGATGGGCTGGTCTATCAGAGTGAGAGTTGAGCGTTCTCTGCTATACCAATAGTTTACTCTGACAGTTCATTTTATTTATATATTTTCTAGATCTCAAGTGACGGCATCTCTTCGTGGATTGACCTCCCTACTGCCAACCTAGAGGTTGGCAGATTGGGAGCCACAGTGTCACATTTTTCCTTGCCCCTCAACTTTCCCTTCATAATTCTTAAGAGGCACAGGGCCTTGGGTTGGGCTTCGGTGTCCCGGGTGTTTCCGCACCCTCCTCAGCTTCTCGCCTGGGAGGGCTTCGGTCACCTGGGCATTCTTAGTGATAAAGCAGGGAGGGTTCTGTGAGGGCGGTTGGTTATGGCCTTGGCCTTGCTCGGGACCTTGGGGCTGTTCGGTCAGACAGCCTGGGGAACAACAACATGGTTGTGCAGGATTCTGAAATTAAGAGATATAGTCGTTTCTGACTGGTCTCTGGGTATTCTCCTGGGTGACCTGGATGTGTGTGAATTTTGTGTTTTGTCTGTGTTTGTTCGCTGTTTTGTCTTGTGTTTTGTGTTTTCCTGTTCTTGCTCTGTCTTGAGTTGGCCACCCCCAAGAAAAAAAAAAAAAAAAAAAATAGATGAAAATATAATAAAAAAATAGGAAAAGTGGGGATTGGGCCTGAGCATATAGATAGATAGATAGATAGATAGATGATGCACCTTCGTTCCTGGTATAATTAATATTGGAGTCTTGTGTGGTGTAGTAGATATCATAGTGTGTAGTGTAGGCTATATAGATGAAATCTATGATAACCTTCCATCTGCACTTACCAGCAAATATTTTATGTGCCGGTAAAACAACATGGTACAGTAAACTTCCGTTAATCCGAAGGGCAGCGGACCGGCCCTCGTTCGGATTAGTGGATTTTTCGGATTATCGGACTTTACCCCTATGAACCTGTGTATGACGAAAACATTGAGGCATTAGGCCACCCAAATGACACAATGGTGCACACACACATATCATATGTTCATGAAATCACTTCAAAAGTTTACCATTGTCATTGTAGCCTATTACCTACTTCAAAACATTCAGATTAATGGTCAAAGGAATCTGCTGCTATAAACGTCTTCTTCTTCTTCCGTCTACTAGCGAGTTTGTCTTGCTCTTTAAGATCAGATCAGATCAGATGTGGTTCGGGAAGTAATGCCTTAACAACGGCACTTCCCTGAGAGGTTCTTGTAATTTTCATTTTGTGATTTTCCTTTTGTGATGTGCTCTGTTATATTATATTGTATTGAAAGCACCCTTGTCTTGTTGTCTTGAAAGCACCCTTGGGACGCTCCGATCACTGAACTATAAATAGTAGCGTATCGGAACGTCCAAAGGTGCGTTTTCAAGCTCAAGACTAATATGTCCAAAGGTGCGTTTTCAAGCTCAAGACTGAATGCGCTTGCAGAAAATGCGGTGCAAGTCAGTAGCGCATCGGAGCGTCCCAAGGATGCGTTCAAGAGCAAAACAAACTCTCTAGCAGACGATGTGGAAGAAGAAGAAGAAGAAGGTGTTTACGTTTATATCAGTAGCTTCCTTTGACCATTAATCTGAATGTTTTGAAGTAGGTAATAGGCTACAATGACGATGGTAAACTTTTAAAGTGAATTCATGAACATATGATATGTGTGCTCCATTATGTGTCATTTGAGTGGCCTAATGCCTCAAAAAGGGGACTTTGGGACTTCTTGAAATTCGGACCATCGGGTGAATTCGGATTTGGCCTCAAATTGAAAAATTCGGACTATTGGGAGATTCGAATCATCGGTCGTCGGATTAACGGACTTTTACTGTATATCCTATTTTGCTACCATTAACAAGCAACATTTTTTTTTATTTGTCTTACAATTTATTGTGAGGGTGCTCAAGGTTAAGATAGACAGTTAGAATTCATCTCCTCATCATTAACACTCTGACTCATAGTATTTTGACATTTTTTGACACTCATTGTAAAGGAAGGGGATAGGGAAAATATGAAGTAGCTCTTGATCAAGGTCCTTATTCAAGCTACAAATAGACATCGCAAACACTTCAGCTTTTTGCTCGTTACTGTGGTGACAAGGTGAATATAAGTATACAGTATTTGGATTTCTATTGCCTTGAAAATGTGCAAGGAGGCAGAATGGAGGCATGGTGAGAGTAAGAGACACAGGCAGGAAACAATGTGCCTGCACATCAAGTAGCTGGTACACTACTTAGATGATTATCTTGAAACAATGAACATGGAATGAGGGAGAGCACTGACTCGGGTATGTGTTTAAAGGGAATGTTTCAAAATACTGCATGGTGTGTCAGAAACATTCAACAAAATCTGTACCATCTTTCACTGCAGGAAATTGTACAGTCAGGGCATAAATGGTGACGCACCCATTTGAAAAAGTATCGAACCCAAACGAGACAGTACAATACATTATTATAGCCCAGATGTTTCAGAACTTTGCTTTAAGGAGTGGAAAGTGCTGTAACTCAATTCAATGTTGCATCTGTAGTGGGTACACAAGAGATTCAGTGGGACGAGAGGACCTTTGACGAGAATCATAGACTTTGAATGTGCAGTGTGTAAGGGAGAACTTGTGTCATGTCTCATGATATCATACAGGTACAAATCCCTGTATCTATCCGAGTGGTTTCAAGTCAGTACAGGCACTCTCCAAAATGGCCTCAACTGAAATAAGCAATTGGCCATAGAGCAAAGAAGTTACGGTCTCCAAACCTAACTTAGCTAAACTTACCATAATGTAAGATAATTTACTGGTTAGTTAAACAATTCAAACCTCATTTAACTTCATCTAACTTCTAGACCATATAGAATTGTGGCCGTTGGGATCTGTGGCAACTTAACGATATCACTATAGTCTTTTCATTCTAGTTTGGCCAAAGATTTTGACCCTTAACCTTTATGCAGGTAACTATAAGAAAGGACAAGAGTACCCAAGCTAATATTTCTACCATTTGGAAAGGGTCAGCCAGGGAGTTGGTGTTGAATTTTACAACCCATTTACGCTCCCTTTTTTAGTTACAAAGGTTAAGGGTCATGATTCTTGGCCTTCTTATAATGACTGGACTTTCGTATTGATAAAGTGAAAATGTGCATCACGGTTTGAGTGTTCATGGCAGCTGTCAGATAAAGTGTAATATTTGGAACACTCATGAGCAGTATGTCTTTTGTATAAGTTATTAAATGAGCCATATGTAAAATTACAGAAAGTTCAGATGATGACTCTCTGCTTACCCGACCAAGACCCGAGCGAGGTAAGTTTTTTTGAACCAACTAAATTTTTGTTTTTGTTGGCAACGACATGTCTCGGTATTTTATCAGTTTTTGTTTATATTTTATCACAAAAGGTACTCTGTGTTGCAATACCACTACAAGTAACTTGATCATCATATATTATTTTGTCTATTTTTGCTAAAGTTTGTGCACATTGCTGCTCATATCTGTTCCTCACATTGTGCTTTATTCTGGCAAATTTCTGGCTTTCTGGCAACTGCACGCACTCTCACCATTAACACCTTCAATTACATAACAATATTTATGTTTTATTTCTGCAACAGCCAGAGGATTTTACTCAACTTGTGTAGTAGGTGATTGGCACCCATGATTCACTTATTGTTGTGCAGATCTGCCCTGTAAACCAATGCTACTCTGCATAAAGTGACAGGCACAAATATTAGCCAGTATTTACCCTGGTAACTGTTTGACTGTGCTGTGTGCTAGTCATATTAGGTATAAATAAGGACATACAGTACTGTACTATCAAAAAAAGTGGCCCCTGCACAAAACCATTGTTAACCACGCTGTCCCCAAGTTATCTGGAGGTGGTAAGGTGGTACTTGACCCCTTTTGTACCGGCGCTGTCCTTGTAACTTTATTCTGGCCACTATTAGACAATTTTATTCAGTTCTAAAAGGGCCTCCAGCAATTAACAGGCTTCAAACTATCCCTCTTAACCCTTTTTACTACCACAGATCCTTCTCAAACTGCACAGAATTGTCTAAGTATAGCTAGAATAAAATACAAAAGACGTCACTGGTACAGAAGGGGTTAAGTTGGAGGCTCCCAAATAACTGCTGTGTTGCAGTTGGGGATTCCCTGCTCTGTTTCCACTACCAAGAATCCCATCTTAGGGTGACCAAGGCTCACACATGCATGCATTTCTATAATGTATGCATTTATCTAAGCCTTTTAAAATTGATTATTGAATTTTTTGTGGATTTTAAACAGATCCTCTGCTGTATCCGGTGCCATAGAACTTGACGGTTGAGTTGTGCCCTCTCACAACACTTTTTGGTTCAAAAGCACGATATAACCCAATTGTTATGTTTGCTGGCACTGGGTATAATATGTGTTCCTCACCTGGTTAACTTCAAAGGTAACCTATTACCTACAAGTTGACCATATGAGGATTACATTTGTGGCTAGGATCATTTTAAAACAGACAAGTTAATAATATGTTTCAGTAAAAATATGATAAGATAAAAGGAAGAACCTCTATAATGAAAGGTTTAAATAATATCCAAGTTTACCCTCTAACTCTGACAGACACTTCCTTTGTTGAATAAAAGTATCTGGATGTAGTCGGAAGGAAACATAGATTGGATTAAGCTTTATTTCTGGCTATCATTAGATGATTTTATTCATTTTATGGTGGATGTGAGAAGTCTGAGGGTTAATCAAGATAGTTTTTACCCCTTTGACTCCTAGAAGCGATTTCTAAGTTGAGTAAAATTGCTTGATCATAGCCAAAATAGAATTAAAGTGATGTCATCTTATTGAAGGTGTTTAAAGGCTGATTTACACAAGGGCTTTTTCCAGCAACTTTTGATCTGCAAGTTTTTTCTGTCAGTATTTTGAGACAATTTTCCACTGGTATCGGTAACTAAATTAAAGTTGGATAATTTTAGGTGACAGACTTCTTATATTAGCATATTTTAGAAGCTGTCAGATCAGAGTTACGGATAAACTGTTGCAGGAAAAGGTGGTGGTGTAAATCCACCTTAACATGAGCTTTACTACTGCGCTCAAGGCACACTTATATTATCAGAAAGTCTTGCAAGTTTAGCCACACGTTTCTTGGCAAAAATTTTAACAAGCAAATTATGAGAATGTGATCGTGTTTGTCTCTCTGCAGTTTATTATATTAGGCTTGTCATCTCCATTTATTTTGCTCACCTATTACTACGGAGCCCCATCTCTAGATTGGTGACCTTACAACTCAACCAGTAGACCGTTTCAACCAGTACAGTGTACCTGTAGTTATTTTGTTTTCACCTGGTGGTAAGCTTAGCAGCTGATTTATCAATAATTAATGGAAAAAGTATATAACTTCCATGCCCCTGCATCATATTAATGTCAAGCTTTCATAATGAACACCAATAGTTGCTACAAAATCATTGTAATAGATTACTGTAATAGCCGAGTAATCAAGATGTGGACATGGCAATTAACAGGCAGCTTGAAAATGTTACACTGGAGTGGCATGAGAGTGTAGGCGAGCCTGAGATAGTGAAACAGTGGCAATGCGGATATGGGAAGCTAAACCAGGACCGATCTAACTGGCAGACAACCAAGGCGCCGCTAGTTTGGGAAGTTAGACTTGTGTTGAACTAATTACAAAACTCTTCATCTTAAATATATCCTTCAGACTTTGTTGTGTCTAATAATCAGATCTACCGGTTATAGTAAGCCTGTGTCTGGAGGGAGAGTTGGAATGATGATGCAGATGCACTTTTTACCTCCATGTACTCCCTGCTCAATAGCTGGGCTAAGGTAGGTGCCCTGATGATCAGTTAACAGTTGCCACAGATTGCTAGACCACGTCGTCCACCACAGCACTAGCGTCTGCCAAATAGCACCCTGGCTGGCCCAAGACTCTAACCCTCAACCTTACGGTTTGCAGGCGAGTACTCTACCAACCGCGCTACGGCCTGTGGCCATAAGATAAGAGAGAAAGTAGATCTTAACCAGTGTAAACTCAACCAGTACTGTTAGGTTAGGTTAAGTTAGGTTAGGACTTTATATTGGCTGTGGTTTAGTTGGCCTTGGTTGAGTTACCATTGGTTAAGACCTGTTGGGTGATATGGTTTACTGGTTGAGTTGTCCGGGAATCCTCTTGAACACTTATATTTGATTACCTTAGTGCAGTTATTGGCTTCTTGCTTCACTTGCTCATTGGAAAGTAGGCGAGGCTGGTGCTATGCTTCATACACATATATTTTAACTTTGACTATTAGGGTCATACAGAAATGATCTTTTAGGTGTGTCCAAAAGCAAAATGTTCATCATTATGGCCATACAAAACTACCGTGTACCATTTAGGTGTGTTCAAAAGCAAAGTTTTCATCATTATGGTCATACAAAGCTGTGTCTTTTAAGTGTGTTAAAAAACAAAATGTTTATCATTACAGTCATCCAAAACTATATCTTTAAGGTATGTTAAAAAACAAAGTTTTCATCATTATGGTCATGCATAAGCTATACCTTTTAAGACTGCTAACAAAAACATCCATCGTCAAAAGTAAAATCTATGCTACAATATTTTTGGTGGACTTTACTGTTTCACATGACTAAATCTATACAAATAAGTATTGTTTAAATGCATACACTGTGTATTGAATAATATTTCTAGTTTACAGTAGTGAGTACATTATTACGCAATGTTGTATATACCGTATTTTTATTGTACCGAGAAATGTTTGTACAGTATTCTCTATCTATCTATTGCCTGACGCCGTGATCCCCGAAGGGGTGGCCACGAACGAACCGCCCCCATGCACCTCTGTCCCCAGTCAGTCGACGCCCCTCCCCCCAACCAGCACCGCCTTCGTTCATGTAGTTCCTCACTCCATCCTTCCACCTCATATTCGGTCTACCTCTCCCCCTCTGTCCCTCCACCTCGCTCTCGTACACCCTTAGTCATTCTCTCGCTTTCCATACGTTCCATATGGCCGAACCATCTCAAGTTGTTCCTTTTCACACTTTCCAGCACATCTACCTCCACACCACACCTCCTTCTTACTTCCTCATTAGTCTGTCTATCCCTCCATGTAACTCCGCACGCACTCCTTAAGTAATTCATTTCCACTGCTCTCACTCTTGGTCTGAGTCTCTCAACCAACGTCCATGCTTCGCTTCCGTAAGTCAGTGTCGGGATTACCACACTGTCATGCAAGGACTTCTTCACTTCCATACTGACCACCCTATTTCTTGTTACTGCTTTTAGCGTTCCTACAACCCTCTTCCCCTGTTGTACCCTCTCCCGCACCTCTTCATCCATAGTCCCATCTTTACTCAACACACTGCCCAGATACTTAAAAGAGTTGACGATCTCCATAGCCTGACCGTTCAGCTTCACCTCACACTCTGTGACTTCACCCCTTTCGAAGACCATAACCTTGCTCTTCCCCGTATTTACCTTCAAATTCCGTTTTTCGCACACTGTTCCAAACTCATTTACCAGACCCTGCAACTCCCATTCATTATCACTCATCAGAACTGTATCATCCGCAAACAGCAGTATAGGTAGCTTCCACTCAATTCCCTCCCTTTTCAGCGATACACCAACATTCACTGCTCTTGATAGTATTTCTTTCATGACTCCATCCATATATACAGTAAACAACCACGGGGACATCACACACCCCTGTTTCAAACCAACATTCAGGTCAAAGAACTCGCTCTGCTCACTCTCCACACGTACTGCCGCCTTTGCACCCTCATACATGCTCTTCACTGCTTTCAGCAACTTGCCCTCTACTCCGTATATTCTAAGTACTTTCCACAAACCTTCTCTATCCACTCTGTCATAGGCCTTCTCCAAGTCCATAAAGGCAACATACACCTTTTGTTTCTTCTCCAGATACTTCTCCACAACACAATTCAGGGTAAAAATCTGATCTACACATCCTCTTCCCTTCCTAAAACCTCCCTGCTCGTCGCCTATCCATTTCTCCGTTCTCACTCTCACTCTCTCAATCACTACCCTACTGTATACCTTCCCTACTACGCTTAGAAGACATATTCCTCGGTGGTTACCACACACTCCTCTTTCCCCTTTGCCCTTATATAGGGGGACTATTATGCCAGTCTTCCAGTCATCGGGTGCACTCCCCTTCTCCCATGCTAGTTTGCACATTTTCCATACCCATTCTATCACTATCTCACCACCATACCTCAACATTTCCCCACACACTCCATCTGTTCCTGGTGCTTTCCCCAACTTCACTCTTTTCATGGCTTCCCACACTTCTGACCTCCTGATCCCCACCTCCTCCTCCACTACTTCTCTTCTTCTCCCTCCCATACCATATCCAGCTATGTTTGCTGGCTCTTCATTCCTTTCATTTAGCAACTCACTGAAGTACTCCCTCCATCTTTCGACTCTCTCTTGCTTCTCGGCTAGCATTCTCCCATTCTTATCTTTCACACCCTTACGGTTTCCCTTGCTACCTTCCCTAACTTTCTTGACTTCTTTCCAGAACAGTTTCTTACTCTCCCTCCATTTTACACTCAGATTCCTTCCAAATTCCTCATCTACTCTTCTCTTACTTTCCTTCACTACTCTCTTCACCACCCTCTTACTCTCCACGTACCTCGCTCGTTTCTGTCTCTCGGAATCTTCATTCCCTCTACTACCCAACCACACTCTATATGCTTTCTTCTTTTCTTCCACAGCTATTCTTACCTCTTCTGTCCACCATGCTGTACCTTTCACTCCCCTCCCTCTTCTCCTCACTCCACACACCTCCTCAGTATTCATATACTGTATGTATGTTTGATATTATAGACCTCTTATGTACCCTTGATATTGTTAGCTATTTCAAACAGATGATGCCATTATATTTTCTATTCTAGCCATATCTACATTATTTTACTCAATTTAGGACAGATTTTTTGTGGTAAAGTGGACAAAAGAGATAATTTCTACGCCTTTGAATCCCAAAGGTCCTTCCTACACTGAATGAAAATGTTCGGAGGTAGCATGACAAGTCCAGAAATTGTAACTCTCACAAACGGCAGTGAAGGTGAAAGATGTACTGAATGATGAATTTATAGTTCGCGTTGGAGTACACCAGGGCTCTGTGTTAAGCCTCCTCCTCTTTGTTATGGTTCTGGAGGCACTATCTGGAGATTTCAGAGCTGGGCTCTCCTGTAGTTAGCCCAATTACCATAAAGCTAAACTATAATTCATAATATACTAATATTAACCAAGTAATCTTCACCAAACTGATTTGTAAATCTAACTAACTTTTACCGGTAGTACTAATGTGCCGGTCTCAAGTGGGAGTCTAAACTTGAGTCAAATCTCTGCCACTTTCATTTACGTAATAAAATACCCTTAAATTATATGAATTTACATCAGTGATTTATGAGGTGGAAGGATGGAGTGAGGAAGTACAGTACAGTATATGAATGAAGGCGGTGCTGGTAGGGAGGAGGGGCGTCAACTGACTGGGGACAGAGGTGCATGGGGGCGGTTCGTTCTTGGCCACCCCTTCGGGGATCACGGCATCAGGCAATAGATTTATGAGGAGAATATAATTTATAATATTAATAGTAAATGCCAAAGGAAGCTTTATTGGGAGGTTTGACGTACCTCCCAACCTACCAAATAGGAACACCTACTATTTGGTAGTAGTCTTGGAAAATCCAACGTCAAGGCTATTAACCTAATTGCAATGACGACTTGTCTATTTTGACTGCTATGTCGTCATTCCAACCGCGGTTAAAAAGAAAACGTCTAGAGTCTACTCCTTATCTTGCTCTAGGAGACGTTGTACATTAACCAAAACTACCACCGAAGGTGAAAAAAGCATAGAAGAGAAGAAAAAGGGGTTTACCTTAGTTACTGCTTAAGGCCCATCCCGTGTTCCGTCATGTGCAGATCCCTGTCGAACATGCGCATGAGCGACCCTTTCTTGTCATCACATCTCACGTCAGCAGAAGAACGCAGATGGGCAGGGGTCCGGCGTGAGGGAGGGTATTATGTACGTTGGATTTTCCAAGACTACTACCAAATAGTAGGTTTTCCTATTTGGTAGGTTGGGAGGTACGTCAAACCTCCCAATTTGTTAGTAGTCTTGGCAAATCCAACGTCAAGGCTGCATAACAAATAGGAGGAGGACATCCAAGCCCAACATACCAAAAAAAACAATGCATAAAACAAAATTATGAATGACAAAGACACAATTTAAACAAGAGAGTTGTTGTTGTTGTTGTTGTTGTTCCCTAAGCTGCCTGGCCGAACAGCCCCGAGTCCCAGAGAAAGGCCATGGCCACGATCGGGCTTTCCCACAGAGCTCTCATTGAGTGCAGATTGTGTTGGCGTAAGTGGTTGTGTGAAATGCAGTCTTCTATGATGTGTTTAATGGTATGGGGTGCTGTGTTACATCCCGGGCAGGCGTCGACAACGGAGTCATCCAGTCTCTTCTGATAGCTCAGGAGAGCTGGATGGTGTCCGCATCTCAGCCTGGCCAGGTGGACTCTGTCCTCGCGAGGAAGGGAGGATTCAGAAGGATGGATTTCGGGAGGTCGTGCATGCAGCTGTGTGTTGTCTGTGAGTGAGTGGATGGATCGGTGAGAGATATGAGTATGGATGTGCTTCTGGAAGTTGGTTCGGGGTGGGCAGGGAGGGAGAGAGGACAATAATTGTGTGTGATACCGTGTGCTGGGTGTTGTTTTGATATTTCTTGGTGTCTGTGGGTGTGTTGCCATGTAGTTTAGTGGGTGGTCTTGGTTCGTGGAGGCTGCTGCCAGGAATTGAGTGCCTCTCATGTCCAGATGGTCTTTGACTTTGAGGATTTTGGTTTCTTGATGTAGGTGATCTGTGGGTGCAGTAGCTGTGCAGCCTGTAATGATCTTCAGGGCTTTGTTTTGAATAGTCTGTAAGGTCTTATGATGTGTTTCAGCTAGGTTAGAAGCCCAGGCTGGGCTTGCATATTCCATCACTGATCTTATGTATTGTTATATACTGTGGTGGTAGTTTCTTTGTTCTGTCCAAATTTTGTGTGAGCAAGTGACCTGAAGGCGTTAAGTCTGGGTGTCAGTTTCTTTTTAATGTTTGTGGTGTGCTGTTTGAATGTCATATGAGTATCATATGTTACTCCTAGGATTTTGGGTGTGTGTGTATGTGTTAGGGGTGTGTTGTTTATGGTGAGTTGAGGGATGTATTCGTGTTCTCCTGTCCAACTTGTGAGCAGGGTTGCGGTGGATTTGGCTGGGGCTAGATTAAGTCTGTTTGTAGTGCACCAGCCATGTAGTGTGTTGAGATAGGGTTGAAGGAGATCTGTTGCTCTTTTTGGGTCATGGTGTGTGCATGTGAGTGTTATGTCATCTGCATAGGAGGAGGAAGAGAGTTTAATAAAAGAGTGAAAAACTGAGGAGTAGCTAAAAAGAACAGTTTTAACACATGCCCGTCATTCATAGTAATGCAAAAACATAGACTTGTCTTAAACCAAAAAGGTACTGTACCCAAAATCCCCTTTCTTCTAAAACCAACAAAAACACTGAACACAATAACAAAACACAATTTTCAATGTGGCAAAAACACTTATGTACTGTAACAATACATAATCCCAAACTTGCAATCAAGTGTTGCAAACCCGTACTCCCCCCCCCCCCCCCTTTGTCAAATAAAACAAAGGAAAAGAACGAGGGACAAGGGGGGAAGACCAGGTATCTTCGCCAGAGCACGAGGAAACACGACCCCCGAGAGCCATCACTGGCCGAGGGGGTCGAACACTGGACATGGAGAGGTAGGAGGAGATGAAGGAATTGATAGAAGACCACAAAACCGCTGAGGCGATGTCAGGTAAGGATCGACGCTGCAGGAACCGGAAGGAGGCAGCAAAGGATCGCACATCGTGCGCAGAACCCCTACAAACAGGGTTACTGGCACGAATGGGCCGACAAATGTGGCGTCCCATCTGCACCTGCGAGAGCCTCCCACCTGTCCGAGGAGACACCCACACAGCAGGACCTGAAGGCGGCGCCACAGACGCAACAGAGGAGTGCAAGGCTGACACCGGGCACAACACATGGCGAGTATGCCCACGCCGGAAAGCCTGGACGGTGAAAGGCTGGAAAACGTGGGTCTCCCTCTCATTCGTGGCAACAAAATGAGGGGAGGAGGCGAACGTGACGCCATGCAAGGACGGGGAGAATCGCATGCAGTCCCGGAGCCGGGACAATGCCGCTAGTGCAGACACCCGATCCCCAGTGGGCAGAGCGACAAGGAAGAGTGTACGCCCGACGGAACCGGTGTAGCGGCCCGTGTATACGTGGGTGAAGCCAGAAGGTCCAGAGCCCGCCCCAGATCTCACCGTGGAGGGACCTGGCGCGGAGGCGGGCGTTCCCGGAAGGCAGCCGTCATGAAGGAATCCAGCTCCTGCGGCGGAACGACCAGCCCAGCGACGGACTCAAAGACCCCCCGGACGGCAGACAAGTGGTTACGTATAGCGTCGACGTGAAAGTGACGTGTATGGAAGAGGTGAAACAAGGAGTGGAGGACGAGGGAAGGAGAGCCAACTGGCTGGCGAGTGTCCCGTATCCACCTAGTAAAAGACCTCCAGCGGGACCCGTAAGGCCCCCAAGGAGAAGTCGGCCAGGAACGCGTCAGGAAGTCAGGCAGGTCCCGGCCGTGGACTGGGAGCCACCGTGCCTCATGAACATCCATGATGCAAAGGCCAACGAGGTCCGCAGGGCCCCAACCTAGCGCAAGTGGAAGTCGGAGACAGGTAGAGGGACCAGACTCGGGCACCACCGCGTCAACTGGGCGTACCAAGCCCGTGCCGGCCATAGCCGCGCGAGGAGCCAGACGCTGCCGCGGTACAGCCGCAGCCTCGCGAGGACGTTGCACAGCAACAGTGCGTCTGGTGGCGGAAATATGTATATCGACCGCCACCTGTTCCAGTCTACCATGAAAGCGTCCGGACCCCCCTCCGAAGGGAGAGGTACCGAGGCAACTGGCACGGCACCTCCGATGCGAACAAGGCGACCTCCGGAACACCCCAGGAAGCTGCGAGGTCGTCGAACACAGTCCGTTGCATTGCCCATTCGACAAGAACGCCCTGTCTTCTCGACAGGGCGTCCGCCCCCAGGGTGGCAGGCCCGGGCAGGGAGGAGGCATGCAGGGAGAAGGTGTGTCGGTCCGCGAGGAAGAACAACTTCACCGAGAACGCCAATAGAGTCAATGACCTGGAGGACCCCCACTTTAGGAAACAGTGGACAGCTGTCTGAGTGTCCAACCCGAATGCCACCGACTGTCCCCGAAGGGCCAGTGCGTGGGCCCTCAGGAAGAACAAAGGAACCAACAGTTCGAGGGCATAGACGGGTAAGGGGCGTGAGTCCCACCCATCCGCCGGGAAGTTGACGGCCCAGGTTTGATGGGTAACCTCACCCTACCACGCTCGACGCATCTGTGTCTACCCAGATCGTCGGCGGGGGGGCGGTCCAGGGCACAGCCGCAGAGAGCGTGCCCCGAGCAACCCAGTGTCCGAAGTGTCCGCGAATGGCACGCGGGAGCAGCAGGAGCTGATCCATAGGGGTCAACGGAAACACCTCGGTGCCCATGAGGAGGAGGCGGCGTAGCCTGAGGCTCCCTAAGGGAATGGGCAGAGCGGCCCAATGCAGCGAACCCACTAACGAGTCCCAGAGCCACCCCGGGAGGGAGACCGAGTGCAACACGGCGAAGACCGTCCGCCGAAGGTGCACCGCGTCCGGCAGACCCTGGGTCACCGGAGCGCCGGACAAAACCCAGGCGAGACCGACCCATGGCACGACACGCGACGGGGTCAAGCGTGACGTGGGAACATCGACGGGGAACCCTAACTGTGCGACGTGGCGAACGACTGTGAGGGCGTCGCGTACGCACAGTCCGAGGGCTTCAAAAACTATCAACCAATCGGCCAAGGAAAACAGGAGCTGGAGCCCGCTCCTGAGGAGAGGACCCAGAGCCTGTCCTACCAGTTCGGAGAAGATCCGCGGCGCGATGTGGAGACCGAAGGGGAGGCCGGCGAACAGGAACACACGATCAGAAGTCCGAACGGCCAAGAATCGCTGGAATCGAGGATGGAGAGGAACGAGCCAAGACGCAGCCTGGAGGGCCAGCGACACTACCCACGACAGAGGGTGCAGGGCTAGGCGTACCTGGGGTACCGGCAGCATCCGAAACCGTGTGTGCACGATGCGCCGGTGAGGGCCAACATAGCCACCACCGGGCGCATCGCGTCGCAGTTCTACTCCGGTTCCAGAAATACACGGGAGAGGAAAACCGGGTGACCGGCGGTCAACTCCCTCGACGATACCCTGCTCGTGCATGGATGTGAACACGTGGGCCACCTCTGAAGAGATGGGCCGGCGTCGGTGACAAGAGCGGAGTGGGGGTCTGGACGTCCACCTCCAGGTGAGACCCCTCCGCGCAATCCGCCGCCCCCAACGTCCCTCGCGGCCACCGAGGGGCGCAAGAGTGAAAACAACCCGTGGGAGCTCCCGAGAGGAGGGGAGCGACCCGGGCGGCCAGGCGAGAAGGAGAACAAGGAGACCGACCCAGAGAACCTACACATTGTTTTGACGTGGAGGTACCCCCGGTACGGTCCGTGCGGGCATGAGTGCCACGTTGACCTCCTCTACCCCCCCCCCAACTTCGTCGAAAAGGGCGGGCCACCCCAACCCCTGGCCGTCGCGGGGCCGACCCCGGCGAAGGGCGGCCGGAAGTGGAAGGCTGACCAGCCCCGACACTGCGGGGATGAAAAGGGGGCAAGAACAGAAGGGCGAGGCGGAACTGACGCACTGGCCTGTAACGTCCCTGTCCTGCGCCCGTGCATGGTGGCAGCACTTGCAGCAGCACCCCGAACAGGACCGGCAGAAGGACGGGACTGAGAAGACCCCGCTCGCGACACAGCGCATCGTTGCGTGTCGTAAGCAGGGTCCGCCGATAGAAAAGCGTAGCGGACCCAAGCATCCCGCGCAAAAAAGCCCCGACGGAGAGAGCGCAGAGTACAACAAACCCTGACGAATATCCAAGGGGGCTGTCCGGCAGAACGAGGACCGTCCCGTCCGGCGTTGCCGAGGTGCCACGCACAAAACCGCCTTCAGCACGGGAACCAAGGACACCGCGAGCCGAAGGGGGATCCGCCGAACGCGGCCCAAACCCTCGCGAAGAACGCCTGGTGCAGACGCCGCGAGAAGCCGCAGGTGGTGAACAGAAGTCTGGAGGGAACCAAAAGACAAGAGAAGAAGTTCGGCACCCACCGCCGCAAGGGAAAAACCCTGTCGACAGAGGACTGAACTGGGTGAGAGAAGAACGGGGTAGCAATAGAACAAAGTTCAAGAACGGGCGCGCCGAACCAGGACCAGAACGCGCCGTCCAACCCGCCGACAGGCACAAGAGGAGGCAAAAGCAGTGATGACTCCGAGGGAGGGACTGAAGGAGAGCCGGCGAAGACGAAGGCCTCAGCAAACAAGGCCCCCAACGGGAGAGGGTGATCGAGCAAGATGGCTAAGCCAGGCGTACCGTCGTCGCACAAACCCGTCCCATAGGAGGACAGTCCCGTCAACACAGCCAGGGACTGAACATCCTGAAGGACGTCCCGGCGGCTGAAGTCTGACCAGAGCATAGGCCTGTAGAAGGGAGGGGGACCGTAGCAGGGGTAGGTATGGTGAGGCGCTGAGGGTGTGTCACCGCCAAGAAGCGCAATAAGAGGGAGTCTTGCATCGACTCCAAGCGCCCGTCGATGCGTGACGCAAGCCACCCCTGCATAGCCGACAATCGATCCGAGAGAGGCGACCCCCCCCCCCCCCCCCCAAGAATGGTCGGCCCGCAGGGGTGAGCGGGAGCGAGATCCACGACACGAACCAGCAGAGTCGCGGCCCAAGGAAGGCGAGCGACCACGGTTGTGTCGCCGCAGAGGGACTCGTCCCTGAACACGAACGCCCGAGGGGGAAACAGCACTAGCCCCCTCTTCCAGCGACACGTCAGCCCCTGAGAAAGGGGACCCCGAAACCACGCGATACCCCACCGAGCCAAGAGGAGGGATACCCCCGTGGCGAGACGGGAAGGGAAGGTCAGGGAGAGAAGAAGGAGGAGGAGCAGGACGACGGGAGTGGGAAGGCTGGCCAGGTGAAAAGACAGCATCTGGTGTTCCCAGGCGGTCACCCATCCAAGTACGAACCAGACCCTACGTTGCTTAACTTCGCTGATCGGACGAGAAGCGGTGCATTCAACGTGGTATGGCCGTTGGCTGAAAAGAGGTCAGAAGTAGCCGCGGGGGGAAACAGAGCAAGGATCCCCGGGGCAGAGATAACAGGGCGGCCTGACACCGAGGCGGAGGAGGGAGGGACCGCCACCGTGGGACGAGACCGTGAAGGAAGAATAGGCACCGAAGCAGGTGAAGTAGGAGGAGAAGCAACTACATCCTGGCGGACCCTCCTGGACAGTGTAGGAGGAGGGAGCAGAGGGCCAGCTACAGCCTTAACCTCCGCGCGCGTAGAGCACAAAGGAAGAGGACGTCGTACGAGCAGGGGAAGCGGGCGGAAGGTAGTAGAGCCCCGACCCGGAGAGGCCAGGGGAGGGCGCACAGGGGCAGAGCCGCTAACCCCGGCCTCAGGGCGACAACCATGACGAGGGCGATGGGCGCCGTCAAGGCGATCAGGAGGACAACGAGGGGCAGGAGAGGACGGGCGACGAGGCGAGCGAGAGCGTGGACGGAGCAGGGGATCCCCCGACGATGTGACGACCGGCTGCGGGACCCAGGGGAGAGGGCCAGGCGAACGGCCTTCAGTCGGATCAGGGATACCCAGGGCGACGCGGATCCGGGCGGCAACAAAGGCCGGGGAACGGTGGCCCACAGTCCAAAAGTGGCGGGAGACTATCGCCCACACCGACTGAAGGGAAGCAGAGGCCACTGCCGCCGCCGAGGAACCAGGGCTATGGTGCACCACATCCACCAGGGCCAGACACGGGCCACACAGAGCAGGGAGGTAGGCCGTAGAGGGCACACAGTGCGAGTGGCGCAAGCAGGACTTGTGGCTCACCAAGCACGGGGAGCTACAACCAAGGCGAAAGCAAGGCAGCCTACCTGCACTGGAAGAACACACACCATAATCAGCACGTCGAAGGAGTAAGTGGAGAGAATGTCCAAGAAGAACCAGGGAAGGAGCATGGGGAAACAGGAACACACATGCAAACAGGTATCCGTACTCACCCTAAACCGGGAGCACAGAGGTAGGTGAGTAGGGCGGGCGAGGTGGAAGAGCACTAGCAGAACCTGCAAAGATGGAAAAGTGTTAACCACCACTCAACATCTTACATGCAGGGCCTATAACACCAGTAAAGTGCACACACCAAATAGTATCAGGCAACAAGATGACATAAAAAAGGTCAATAGTGAAAGCCAACTATTACCGCAAAATTGCGGGCCAATGAAGGCATAACCGTACCGACACCACCCTCCCGCAATTTTGCGGGACCCCCCAGCGATCTCCGCAAATTTGCGGGGAGCCGAAACGTCCCAGAGGACCGAATCGAGCTCCCGCAAATTTGCGGGACCGGCCGAGATGGTCCGGCGCCGAAAAAGCGAGAGGAGCGTCTAGGGAATACAAAAAAAGGGCCACAAAAATGCGTCATCTCCTTATGAACTCCAAGCGATGATGGCCATCAAGCTGAGCAGTGTCTTCCTTGAAAATATCCTAACTCAACCGGTAAAGGGAGAGGCAAGGAAGACACACCAGGGGAGAGGAGGCACATCCCTCAGGAACCACCCAACCCACAGAGATAGAGCAAAGCCCATGAGGAGAAGTGGCAGGGAGGGTGGTTTCGCACAAACAGGGGCCCCCGTGGGGTACCCCTGGATTGGGCAAAAAAGACTATGAAAGGATGGAGGTGAAACAGGAAGAGAAAACAAAAACCAGTAAATGAAACTGGTGAGAAAAAGGGTGGCCTAGCCGTGAGCAGAGAATGTGTCAGGGGCGAAAAACCCTGTGGTGTGAAGGAGGGGCCCCCATGGGGTACCCCTGGATTATCACGAACCACCTGTCGCCCAGGCCCTTGAGACACAGTGAAGGCTCGAAAGGGGGAACTCGGGAATAACGCTAATAATGTGGCCGACACAAACTCTACAAACAGTACCGCCACCAACGAAATCTCAGATTGTTTACCAACGGTACACCTTAGGCTATGAAAAAATGAAAACTCATAGGGGCATAGCAATTCCTGAATGAGAAAACGAGCTAGGCTAAAATAAGCTAAAAGCTAAACTATGCCCAGACTAACAGGAAAAAAGAATATGAAAAGAGAAAGAATTAAAAACATATACGAGGAACGCCAGGCGCCCCCCGTACCTTCGGTAGGCTATTTCCACACGCGTCTCCATTATACACACTTAGGAGCCCATTTACGTGTGCCCTAGATCACGTAACATCTGTCTAACAAAAAAGAAGGCCAGATAAGCCGAAACGAACCTAAAACAGGGTGAATTGAAGGAGCACAACAAAAGCGGACTCAACATGGAGACGCGTGAAAAAATGATGACAAGAGAGGGTCGCTCATGCGCACGTTCGACAGGGATCTGCACATGACGGAACACGGGATGGGCCTTAAGCGGTAACTAAGGTAAACCCCTTTTTCTTCTCTTCTATGCTTTTTTCACCTTCGGTGGTAGTTTTGGTTAATGTACAACGTCTCCTAGAGCAAGATAAGGAGTAGACTCTAGACGTTTTCTTTTTAACCGCGGTTGGAATGATGACATAGCAGTCAAAATAGACAAGTCGTCATTGCAATTAGGTTAATAGCCTTGACGTTGGATTTTCCAAGACTACTAACAAATTAAACTGTTGGTATATTTGCAGCTGGCATAGTGAGGAAGTATATGCATGAAGGCGGTGCTGGTTGGGAGGAGGGGCGTCGACTGACTGGGAACAGAGGTGCATGGGGGCGGTTCGTTCGTGGCCGCCCCTTCGGGGATCACCGTGGCAGGCAATAGATAGATAGACAGATAGATAGTGATACAAAAACAACACACACAGAACACTTGAGTGTGAATCACCAGTCTGGGCTTCTTTTTGTCCAAGTAAAGATGCGTTATGTGTTTTCATAGACAGTAGGAATATTATAGGTGAACAGTGTGTTAGAAACGATAATGGGAAGATTGTGTATGCAGAAAATGAAATCAGAGAAGCATGGCAGGTACACTATGAACGATTTCTAAATGTAGAGTTTGAATGGGATAAGGAACAGCTTAGTATCGAAAAACCAATATCTGGACCCCCTCCTTTGATAGCACCAGCTGTAGTGAGCGACGCAATCAATAAAATGAAGGACGGTAAAGCTCCAGGGTGCTCTGACATTGTCGCTGAGATGATAAAAGCCTCAGGGGAGACTGGTGTCAACTTAGTCACTGAGTTGATAAACACCATTATTAAAGATAAGAAAATCCTCGAGGATTGGCAAAAAACGTAATAGTAAATATATACAAAGGAAAAGGGGATGCGCTAGATAGAGGTAATTATAGGGGCCTGAAAATGCTTGACCAAATCATGAAGGTCTGTGAGAGAGTCCCGTGGGAACTGTTTTATGCAGACAATTTAGTCTTAATAGCTGACAGTATGGAAGATGCTGAGGCCAAATTCAGAGAGTGGAGAGAGGGCATGGCGAGCAAGGGTTTAAGAGTCAATATTAACAAAACCAAGGTTATGCATTGTAGATTGAGACTAGGCAATGTGGAAAAGAGCGGTGAATACCCATGTGCAGTGTGTGGAAAGGGTGTGGGCGCTAACTCGATTCGATGTAGCATCTGTCGATGTTGGGTACACCATGGGAGTAAGCGCTGTAGTAGAATAAAGGGACCCCTGCCGAAGGATAAGTCAGAAATAGAGAAATTTGAGTGCGTAGTGTGCAAAGGCGAGCTTGTGTTAAGTGATGATCCTGTGGCTGTGAACTTTGGAAATGGGTCATTGGAGCTGGTGGACAAGTTTTGTTACCTAGGAGATACCATCTCTGTCGGTGGTGGGGCCGAGGCTGCCACTGTCGCTAGAATTAGATGTGGCTGGGGGAAGTTCAGAGAACTGCTGCCAATTCTGACCATGAAAAGAATGCCTCTCCCCCTGAAGGGAAAGGTGTATGCCTCATGTGTTGGATGTGCAATGACGTATGCCTCAGAAACATGGGTCGTTAAAGCAGAGGATGTCAACAGAATGGAACGTAATGAGATGAGAATGGTGAGATGGATGTCTGGGGCCAGGCTGCAGGTTAGAATTATTATGTTCTCTCCACCAACCAACTTTACTCCTAAACTCGATTAATGAGATTAACAAACACATGTGGCAGTCCGGGGATTCGAACCCAGGACGCTCACACCGAAAATCAACACACCTATGCATTGCGCCACGAAGACAGTAACAAATGATGAGTTGAAGAGACGTTTAGGTATAAAGAGTATTAGCGAGGTGATGCATACAAGTAGATTGGGATGTTATGGACATGTGGAGAGAATGGATGAACAAAATTGGGTGAAAAAATGCAGGTCTGTAATTGTGGAGGGAGCTGCACCAAGGAAGACCTGGGATCGGATTATACGTGCCGATCTCAAATCCAAAAACTTGGCAAGTGAAGCAGCCCTTAACAGGGTTGCCTGGAATGCCGCCATTAGGACAAGAGACTGAAACTTCACGTATGTGTGGAGCACTCAGTCTTAAAATTTTATGTATGTATGTACCTGTAGTTACATGTTACATCGTAGATATTGTTGTAGATTCAGGATTAGATATTCATATAATACATAAATATTGATTCAGATTGCATAGTTTGTCATTTTGGACATAGAATTCCATCCCGGACTCCCTGCCCACTCTCGCGTACTATTGTGATTTTGCGTGATTTTGTCATTGTTGCCACAATTGTGGTCGCCGCATACTATTGACTTTATGTCAATAGTAGGGGAGAGGATGATAACCTATTGAAAGCAATGGAGGAAATAGATAATAGAGAGAACAAATATAAAATTTTGATTGGAGATTTCAATTTGCCAAGGATCAACTGGGCAAATTGTACTACTCCAGCGGGACAGGGTAGCCTGGAAAATAAGTTTATAGAGAAAGTGACAGATTGTTTTTTAACGCAACATATTACAGAGATGACAAGATATAGAGATGGGACGCAGGGGAGTGTACTTGATTTGATTTTTAGCAATGAGGAGGATATAGTGGAACATGTCAATGTGGATAGCCCTATAGGTCGTAATGATCATGCCTGTATAAGCTTTAGTTACAATATTAAAGCAGAGAGGGATAATAGAAGCAATAGAAAAATATACATGTATGATAGAGCAGATTATGAGCTGCTGAGATGGTGTTTGGACATTGACTGGGGGGAATACTTGAACGGTGAAGACGCTGAAGGAATGTGGAGGAAAATTAGAGTCAAACTGGAGAATGCTGTATCCAAAAGTGTACCAGTAAGGGAATATAAGGATAAAACAAAATTGAGGAAAAGAGCAAACCCAGAATTGCCAATGAAAAGAAAGCTTTGGACATTGATTAGAAGAAAGAAACGATTGTGGGAAAGACTAAAATTGTTAAAAAAGAACAGGGGGTCTAGTATAGAAGCTAAAGAAGTGGATCTGGAATGCAGACAAATAAACAATAAAATAAAGTGGGAGACAAGGAGGGGGGTGAAGGAGAGGGAGAGAGAGATTGCTAGAAATGTGAAGGATAATCCAAAAATATTCTGGAAGTACATTCAGGAAAACTTAACAAGAAGAGTAGGGATCCCAGAGCTGGTAGGGGGGTTGGATGATGGGAGTAGAGCAGAGACTGATAAGAAGAAAGCAGAGGTGCTGGGGAAATACTTTGGGGGAGTACTAACAGTGGAGTCGGATGATGCAGTGCCTAATATTTCCATCAAACAGGCACCGGCACTAGAACTAATAGAGTTTTCCCATGCTAGAATAAGAAGGGCTATAGAAAAAATGAACAGAAGTAAGTCCCCGGGACCAGATGGGATACACCCAAGAATCATAAAGGAAGGAGGTGAGATGTTAGTAGAGCCATTGAGAATGTTATTTGAGGTATCGTTTAATACAGGACAAATCCCGATGGACTGGAGAGAGGCGAACATAACAGCCATATTTAAGAAGGGAAAGAGAAATGACCCAGGGAATTATAGACCAGTCAGTTTGACAAGTGTGTGAACTAATGGAAACGGTAATTAGAGAAGGAATAATGGAGCATATGAAGTCAAACCAACTTTTCAGTGGGAGACAGTTCGGATTCTTGCCGGGGAGGTCGACGGTACTACAGCTAATTAAGGTGGTAGATGATTGGATGCAAATTCTAGAAGATGGTGATGTAATAGACGTGATATATTGCGATTTTATGAAGGCCTTCGATAAGGTCCCACATAAAAGGTTAATAGAGAAAGTTAGAAGCTATAATATAGGGGAGAAATGTGTGAAATGGATAGAAGCCTTCCTGAAAGATTGGAGATAGAGGGTACTGGTGAATGGAATAGGCTCGGGGTGGAGGGAAATTACAAGTGGGGTACCTCAGGGATCTGTGTTGGGACCACTGCTGTTCGTTATATTTATCAATGACTTACCTGAAGTTATAACTAATGGAAGTGAGGTATACCTGTATGTGGATGACACTAAGCTGTATAGAAGAGTGAGGAGTAAGGAAAATGTGGGTTTGCTTCAAGGAGATGTGGAGGGCATGAAGGGATGGTCTGAGCATTGGTTAATGCCTTTTCATCCAAAAAAATGCAAGTACATGCGGATTGGGACAAGCAAGATAGACAAGGTAGGATACAGTATGTATGAAGCGATGGAGGAAGTGAATGCAGAAAAGGATATAGGAGTAGTGATAGACAATAAGTTAAATTTATCAGAACATTTAGCGGAAAAGATAAACAAAGCCAATAGAATTGTAGGGCTGATAAGGAGGACATTTGTGCCACTTGACGAAGAACTCTTCAGGAATCTATACAGCGCTGGTTAGGCCGCACCTGGAATATGCGAACCAGGTGTGGGCTCCATATATGGTAAAGGATATAGAAGCAGAGGAGAGCTAGCAAGCTAGTACCAACGTTGAAGAACGCGGGCTATGAGCAGAGGTTGAGGACACTGAGGCTTCCGAACCTGGCATATAGGAGAAAGAGAGGGGATATGATAGAGACTTTTAAGATAGTGTCAGGAAAGTACGATGAGGATGTGTGTGAAGGTATCTTCTTGATGCGGGAGGGAACAAGAACGAGAGGACACTCTAAGAAAATTTACAAAGAGAGAAATAGGCTTGAGAAGGCAAAGAACTCATTTTGTGATAGAGTGGTAAATGAGTGGAACGCACTGCCCCAGTATGTAGTCGATTCCAAATCAATAAGGGAGTTTGAAAGTAATCTTGATAAAGCATGGGGAAGACAAGATTTGAAGTATTATAAAACAAAAATACAGAATAGTAAAAATGTTGCGTCTGCTACCGCTGCCGCCAACACCGTGAACGACCGCAGCAGTGCAAGTACTGGTACTGAGCTGGATACACAGGCCTAGTTTGCCTTTTTCCAGAGGATCTACTGTAAGAAACTAAGAAATGTAGTTGGAGGGAGGACTGTACACAACACTCTCATAATGTATTTTGCATATACTTACGAGTCACAGTCACATGTGTTCATGTTTAAAAACCGGGGCAACATGGCTGCCCACCTCGCTGATCAACACAGACTGAAATCTTGACTCGGTGTTGATTTTCTTGCAGGATGACCAGACGTCGCATAGCATTTCCAATAGCTTGCCTATTTTCTTTACATCCATCGCTATTTGTAGCAAATATTTGATGCGATGGTTGTTTGGCTTAAGTAATCAATTGGTTACAATGTATTACGCTTTTTTTCTTTTCTTAAATAATCAATAGGTTTGTTTGGGTAAGTATCAAAAGGTTATAATAGTTTGGCTTTAGTTATCAATTGGTTACAATGTGTGATGATATTTGTTTGGCTTAGCTTAATTAATCAGTTGATGAAGATATAATACAATGTGGGTGTTTTTTTTCCAGATTATAGTTTCAAGGGGCTCTATGTACAGTATGTTGGCCTGACTTAAATATTAAATTAGATATATTATGTTTTGTTTTAATTAATTAATTAATAGGTTATGATATAACACTTTCAATATGTAGCATATTGTCTTTTATTTTATATAGCTACCATCATATGATTTTCTCCAGCAAGCAATGATCGGTCGTAGTGAATCCACCTCGGTGAAGCATATCAGAACAATAATAGAGAAATTATTACGCAACTCAAGCTACTGACGGAAGAGGTCCCATAGTGACGAAGAAGTGAAGAGAAAATATATTATATTTGTTTCAGATTATGACTTCAAGGGTCTGTATGAGAACCCTAGCTGGGCGAGTGCCACGGAGGGAGCATACAGTGACGCCGACGAGCCTCTACAACATCTTCATATCCGGAAGGGCAGCCAGGACCTTCACCTCCCCATGCAGGTCAGTCGTAAGTTTGGTTTGGTTTGTCGCAAAGGGACGTTTTTGGGCAGTACTGTATATTGGACGAGGGTTGTGGGAGAGCTATTTGGATGAGATTGGGAGAATTAGAGGTACTAGACATTACCTGCTATTATTGGTGGCATTCACTATACTACACTTTGCCATAGTGCCCATCTCTGTCATTTTTTTTATTTTAGCTTTTGGTGGGTGAGATACCACTCCTGGGTACATAAGGGCTATGTCATATCCATGTATAATCAGTTTGCCTTCAACAGGTCTAACCTTAACTCCTTATTTATTTATTTATTTATACTGTACTGTAGATAGTTTTACCAAGCACCGTGTAAAAAACAAAATCTAACAGGGCAGGGAGAAGAACGACAAAACATTGAAATAAATCATGTAAATACATAAATAATTTTTTTTGGTAGTTTTATCAAGTTCTTTTTAACTTTATCTGAATTTTTTACCAGGGTGGTGGGAGGAACAGCAAGCGGCGGCCCAGTACAGAAGGCAGAGAACAAGACGACATAAACAAGGAAAACGGCAGTACACCAGACTGGGAGGAGGCTGGTATGGGCTGGGTCAACAGGTGAACCACAGAACATAACAATAATACACCAACATCATCATCATCATCACGGTCCCTCGGTCCGAACAACAAGAAAGGAAGTGAATATCGTAATTTGTATAATTAAGAGGTATAGTGGGAACCACTTGTGGGGGTTGGACAGAAACAAGATATAAATAATTACAAGCCATAGCAAGTATACAGCCAATTGAACCACCACCACCACCACCACCACCACCACCACCACCACCACCACCACCATCATCACGGCCCCTCTGCCTTAACACAAGTCCATGAGCCAGATCCACAAATTTCACCAATTTGTGCCAATTAAGAGGGCACATTTTTACCATAGACTCCAATAAATAGCTGCTAGATGATATAGATATAGGGACAAAGGCTATAAATTTAAAATCATATCTCCATAACAAAACAAGCAATGATTTATAGCATAATGTATGTACGTATGTCAGATAGTATCAATTTTCACTGTAGCCCATGGACTATAAGAAAGAAGAAAGAGACGGAGGTGAGGAGGAACCATTTGCTGGGGTTGGACAGAATGTGAAACAGAAGTGGTTATAGTGGTATGGTCTGCCTTCATGATCTGCCTTCCCCCCTCCCCCACCCTCCCCCCTTCCCCCTTCCCCCACACACTGCCTCCTCCCTGCCACTCTTCTCACTCTAAACACCCCCACCACCTAGTCACCTCACCTCACTTCAGCGACTTTATGCAAAACCGTAAATTTACAGCAGAGTTTAGAGCATCGTGTCATGCGAACGAAACCACTCGACAGACTTGATGTTTCCCGCATCTGCATATTTTATGGGGTAGAGATTTGTAACTAGGAAATTAACTTATACCCAGTGGTTGTAGGTAATGTAACTATAGAAACAAATAGCCCCCTCGCTGCTCCCTTCCCTTGCCTACACTCCCCCCCACCCCACCCTCTACACACACAAACACAAACACTCTCGGTTCACTGCTCTCGTTTTGGCTCAGTGCTGGGTAATTGCACAAAATAGTTTCTAGCAAAATTATTTATTGTCAGCCTGGCAGCTTTTGACTCTGTTTGGTCAAATTTCAGCCACCTAAGTTAGCTTACCCTCAGCCTAGTTGGCAATACCTGTGCTAAAATAACCCTCAATGTTCCTGGAAAAAGTTGATTGAATATTGCTGAAGAGAGCGGGTCCTGCGAGTTTTTAACCCTTTGAGTACCAGCGATGTGTGTTATGTTTTTTTCTAGCTATATTTAGACGATATTATGCAGTTAAGGAAGGATCTGTGGTAGTTAAAAGGGTTGGTGGAGATAGTTTGAAATCTTGTTATTGCTAGAGGTCCTTCCTAAGTTGAATAAAATTGTCTTAATAGTTGCCAGCATATTCTTACAGTTTCTTACAGTAGATCCTCTGGAAAAAGGCAAACTATGCCTGTGTATCCAGCTCAGTACCAGTACTTGCACTGCTGCGGTCGTTCACGGCGTTGGCAGCGGCGGTAGCAGACGCAACATTTTTACTATTCTGTATTTTTGTTTTATAATCAAACTTCAAATCTTGTCTTCCCCATGCTTTATCAAGATTACTTTCAAACTCCCTTATTGATTCGGAATCGACTACACACTGGGGCAGTGCGTTCCACTCATTTACCACTCTATCACAAAATGAGTTCTTTGCCTTCTCAAGCCTATTTCTTTCTTTGTAAATTTTCTTAGAGTGTCCTCTCGTTCTTGTTCCCTCCCGCATCAAGAAGATACCTTCACACACATCCTCATCGTACTTTCCTGACACTATCTTAAAAGTCTCTATCATATCCCCTCTCTTTCTCCTATATGCCAGTGTCGGAAGCCCCAGTGTCCTCAACCTCTGCTCATAGCCCGCGTTCTTCAACGTTGGTACCAGCTTGCTAGCTCTCCTCTGCACTTTCTCACTGCTTCTATATCCTTTACCATATATGGAGCCCACACCTGGTTCGCATATTCCAGGTGCGGCCTAACCAGCGCTGTATAAAGATTCCTGAAGATTTCTTCGTCAAGTGACACAAATGTTCTCCTTATCAGCCCTACAATTCTATTGGCTTTGTTTATCTTTTCCGCTAAATGTTCTGAGAAATTTAACTTATTGTCTATCACTACTCCTATATCCTTTTCTGCACTCACTTCCTCCATCGCTTCATACATACTGTATCCTACCTTGTCTATCTTGCTGGTCCCAATCCGCATGTACTTGCATTTTTTTGGATGAAAAGGCATTAACCAATGCTCAGACCATCCCTTCATGCCCTCCACATCTCCTTGAAGCAAACCCATATCTTCCTTACTCCTCACTCTTCTATACAGTTTAGTGTCATCCTCATACAGGTATACCTCACTTCCATTAGTTATAACTTCAGGCAAGTCGTTGATAAATATAACGAACAGCAGTGGTCCCAACACAGATCCCTGAGGTACCCCACTTGTAATTTCCCTCCACCCCGAGCCTATTCCATTCACCAGTACCCTCTGTCTCCGATCTTTCAGGAAGGCTTCTATCCATTTCACACATTTCTCCCCTATATTATAGCTTCTAACTTTCTCTATTAATCTTTTATGTGGGACCTTATCGAAGGCCTTCATAAAATCGCAATATACCACGTCTATTACATCACCATCTTCTAGAATTTGCATCCAATCATCTACCACCTTAATTAGCTGTAGTACCGTCGACCTCCCCGGCAAGAATCCGAACTGTCTCCCACTGAAAAGTTGGTTTGACTTCATATGATCCATTATTCCTTCTCTAATTACCGTTTCCATTAGTTTACACACAACACTTGTCAAACTGACTGGTCTATAATTCCCTGGGTCATTTCTCTTTCCCTTCTTAAATATAGCTGTTATGTTCGCCTCTCTCCAGTCCATCGGGATTTGTCCTGTATTAAACGATACCTCAAATAACATTTTCAATGGCTCTACTAACATCTCCCCTCCTTCCTTTATGATTCTTGGGTGTATCCCATCCGGTCCCGGTGACTTACTTCTGTTCATTTTTTCTATAGCCCTTCTTATTCTAGCATGGGAAAACTCTATTAGTTCTAGTGCCGGTGCCTGTTTGATGGGAATAGTAGGCACTGCATCCTCCGACTCCACTGTTAGTACCCCCCCAAAGTATTTCCCCAGCACCTCTGCTTTCTCCTTATCAGTCTCCGCTCTACTCCCATCATTCAACCCCCCTACCAGCTCTGGGATCCCTACTCTTCTTGTTAACTTTTCCTGAATGTACTTCCAGAATATTTTTGGATTATCCTTCACATTTCTAGCTATCTCTCTCTCCCTCTCCTTCACCCCCCTCCTTGTTTCCCACCTTATTTTATTGTTTATTTGTCTGCGTTCCAGATCCACTTCCTTAGCCTCTATACTAGACCCCCTGTTCTTTTTTAACCATTTTAATCTTTCCCACAATCGTTTCTTTCTTCTATATCAATATCCAAAGCTTTCTTTTCATTGGCAATTCTGGGTTAGTTCTTTTCCTCAATTTTGTTTTATCCTTATATTCCCTTACTGGTACACTTTTGGATACAGCATTCTCCAGTTTGACTCTAATTTTCCTCCACATTCCTTCAGCGTCTTCACCGTTCAAATATTCCCCCCAGTCAATGTCCAAACACCGTCTCAGCAGCTCATAATCTGCTCTATCATACATGTATATTTTTCTATTGCTTCTATTATCCCTCTCTGATTTAATGTTACAACTAAAGCTTATACAGGCATGGTCACTACGACCTATAGGGCTATCCACATTAACATGTTCCACTATATCCTCTTCATTGCTAAAAATCAAATCAAGTACACTCCCCTGCGTCCCATCTCTATATCTTGTCATCTCTACAATATGTTGCATTAAAAAACAATCTCTCACTTTCTCTATAAACTTATTTTCCAGGCTACCCTGTCCCGCTGGAGTAGTACAATTTGCCCAATTGATCCTTGGCAAATTGAAATCTCCAATCAAAATTTTATATTTGTTCTCTCTATTATCTATCTCCTCCATTGCTTTCAGTAGGTTATCATCCTCTCCCCTGCTATTATTTGGGCTTATATATATAGAGGCAATTAGAATTGATCCTCTTACACATTTTACTTCAATACACAAATACTCACAATACTGCCGTCTCATATCCACCTCATTAACCTTGAGCTCTTTTCTTACATAAATAAACAGTCCTCTTCCAACCTCTGCTCTAATAGCATTTCTCTCATATAACTCAAAACCCTCCAAACTATATTCCACCAGTTCCCTTTCAATTCTAAAAAATTTTGGTCTTACTTCCTGTAGGGCTATGACATCAGGTTTTTCCTCTTCATCCTGCAACCTACATATCAGTTCTCTTTTCTTGTCCTGGGTAAACACATCCACATTACTAAACATAATCCTTAATCCATCTACCATTCCTTCAGCAATTACACCATCCCGCTCCTCCAGTCCGTACCCTACTCCCCCGTTAGCACTACTGGGTCTGCCTCTTTGTCTCCTGTCTCTCCCTGTGACACCTCCACCCCGTTCTCCTCCTCCGTCACAACTCCCATCACATTCTCTCCCCTCCCTGATCTCCCCCTCCCTTCTACTCTTATAAACCACTTCCTCACTTTTCCGTCCCTCACTCTCCAGTAAAAATTTCTCTTATCCTCCTCATCCAACTTTCCATTATTTTCATCAGCCTTTTCTTGTAATTCCTTAATTTTTTTCCTTTGTTCTATACTCAAATCCTTCTTTAGTCTTATGTGTTTCAGTTTATCATTTGTATTTAGCCTCCAACTAAAATTTGTCACAGTCTCCGCCACTACCCTAGTTTTAAACTGTACCCTTATAGGTCTCATCTCTCCCCTTTTATATCTACCTATCCTACTGACCTCCTCCACCTGCCCTTCCCATCCGTATTCGTCCTCATCCACACCTTTCAAGACCTCCTTCACTGTCTCCATATCCCTCACTTTTCTCACTCCATTATCATTCATATGAGTCTCTATATCTCCATACAAGATTACACCCCTATCCCTGTCCATGGCCTCCCTCACGACACTCTCCTTGTTCTTCATGACCCCTACAACTGCACTCTCAAAACTTTTTTTGGTCATATTCATTTCTTCCTTTTGCTCTTTCATAATATCCTCCAAATCCTTGACTTGATATGATGAAAATTACGTCCTTGGTATTGAATAGGTTAAACCTGCGTCGTATAAGTCGTCTTGGCAACAGAATTTGTCCGAGTCTCGTACTTTGCTAATATTAAAATATAAAACCTGCAAATTAAACAAACCAAAACTGGGAGGATACAAGAAAAAGGTAAAATAACTGATCAAAATCGCTATGTGGAAATAACGCTTACTAAAATAAAATTTATGAAATAAAAGAACACAATCCACCACATAGAGTGTACATCACTACATGAGCAACTTAATCTGTTTCCCAAGCAAACTAATCGCACACATAACAACGCACTATCGTCACGTTAACAGCTATAAAGTTATCACGGTAATAATGTCGCCACCTGTACTGTGCATCACTATAAGCTATAATCCGTTCATTCTAGGTTGGGCAGAAATCGTAACCCCTAACCTCTCATAACTCAAAAAGGACTAGAATAATCGAGCTAACATTTCTCCCAAATAGGAAGACTTGACTAGGGAATATGTGTATAAATTGACAGCTCATTTGCTCTAGCCCTTTTTGAGTTACGTAGGGTAGAGGTTATGATTTCTGCCCAACCTAGAATGAACGGACTACCGGTATAGTATGTAATTCATGAGCCACGTCCCAAAATTTCACAAATCGGTACCATCCAATGGGGGAAAAGTTTCAGCATAAACATCTACTATAATTAAGTGATAGACATACGTTGATACATATTATTCAGGAAGACTGCGACCTTGGCAACTCTGCTCAGGCCCATGGACACAGATCCACACAGATCAAGGTATTTCCACAAGGTTGTTGTTGTTGTCGTTCCCTAGGCTGCCTGACCGGACAGCCCCGAGTCCCTAAGGAAGGCCATGGCCACGATCGGGCTTTCCCACTTTCCACTAGGTTTTATATGTTGAGTACTGTACATTCAGTTAAATAATGCCAATTTTTAATGTTTTTCTAGCTACCTCCAAATTATTTTATTTATGTTATTCTAGTTACCTCCAGATTTTTTTGTTTATGTTATATTCTAGTTATCTCCATATGATTGTATTTGTTTTATTCTAGCTACTTCCAGATGACTTTATTTGTTTTATTCTTGTTACCTCCAGATGATTTTATTGTTATATTCTAGTTACCTCCAGATGATTTTATTTGTTATATTATAGCTACCTCCTGATGATTTTATTTGTTATATTCTAGCTACCTCTAGATGATTTTATTTTTTTATTCTAGCTACTCCAGATGCTTTAATTTGTTATATTCTAGCTACGTCTACTGTAGTTACCTCCAGATGATTATATTTATGTTTTATTCTTTGTGGATGAAGCGATCTTTAAACTTGTATGTATGTATGTATTCTAGCAATCTCCAGATGTTTTTTTTTATGTTTTATTCTTCGTGGATGAAGCGATCTTTAAACTTGTATGTATGTATGTATGTATGTATGTATTCTAGCAATCTCCAGATGATTTTATTTATGTTTTATTCTTGCTACTTCCAGATGAATTTATTGATTTTGTATTGTAGCTGTCTTCAGATGATGGTATTTATGTTTTATTCTAGCTAGGCTACCTCATGATGATGTGTTTTATGTTTTATTCCAGCTACCTCCAGATGATATTATTTATGTTTATTCTAGCTACCTCCAGATTTTGTTGTTTTTCCTATGTGGATGAGGGAGAAAAAAGGCAAAACTGCCTGTAACAAGTGCCTTCCCCAGAGTTGAAAGAGTGACAGGGCCTAAATCAAGGAATGTTTGAGCCAAAATGTCTGGACACATGGAGTTTGAAACAATTTAAGTCATAGGATGAGGGAAAGATATTTCTATTTGCTTTATTCTAGCTACCTCCACATAATTTTATTTATGTTACAATAGAACCCCGCCCATCCGGTGCTCTCAGATCCAGAAACCTAAGAATTTTGGACTGGCATCTCTATCCAGTCTTATATTTCAGCCAACCAAACTTCTCTGGATGGCTTGGGAAAATATAAGTCAATCCGGAAACGAACGAGACGAATACAAGTCACCGCGCGTATTGTTTACATCCAGCATTAGATAGTCAGACTTATATGTCAGCCATCTGGATTTGTCTGGTTGGCTAATACATAAGTCTGGTTGTTTAATTTAGATATCTGGACTCATGTTTCAGCCATCCGGATTTGTCTGGATGGCTGAATATACAGTATATCTGGACTTTCGACACATCCGGACTTTTGGCAGATTCAGACAGGGCTCTCCCCCAATTAGTCTGGAAGGGCGAGGTTTTACTTATAGCTACCTCCAGATGATTTTATTTGTTTTATTCTAGCTACCTTTATTTACCTGCAGATAATTTTATTTGTTTTATTCCAACTACCTCCAGATTTTATTCAATTTAAGGCGATGTCACGCAAACGATTTTACCGTCAATTTTATCGGGCGTTCGTGGTCTGACGCAGCTTCTGAGTTAAAGTTTATAATATTTCTGTCTCTTTATATCATCTACCTTCAGTGTAGTTGCCAATATACATACATTAAAGACAATGCTATATAGCCTCCCTTTTATTCATAGGGAGAGCCCTTTCATGGTCAGTAATGGCAGCATCTCTCTCAACTTCTTCCATCCACTTCTGAGTCTACGACTGAGCAGGCCTCAGCCCCACCGGCAGCAGCAATCATGTTTTCCAAGTAACAGTATTTACTGATACATTCCAGGTGTACATCCACAAACTCTATTAGCTACAGCCAAGACATCCCTACATATGGCATATTCAAAGTTAACAGCCCGCGAAAAGGGGCCCCTCAAACCACTACACCTCTTATGCACCCATCCATGGCATGTACAACATAATAATAATAATGCAGAAATGCCCTGAAATAATGTGGGAAAATATTTGACCTTAGAAAATTACCCCAAAAAGCGCTTGTGTGACATTGCTTTTAGGAAGCCTCTTGGCGGGTGCGGAGTCCTCACAGTGAGGGCAATACAGTAAAGTAAAATCATCTTTTCAGAGATAGAGGGTTAATTGAGATTGTTTTTAACCCTTTGCATCATAGAAGTCTTTCCTAAGCTTAATCCTTTCAAGATACCTAGTATTCTGACTAAGAGTAGACAATTATTTAAGTTTATGAAATGATTGTAGGAGTCAGAAGGTTAATTGAGATAGATTATACCCCTTTGATTCCTAGAGGGTCTTCCAAATTTGATCATCTAATGTTAGCCAAAATTAAGAGAAAAATCATTCTGCAAGACTGAAAGGCATAATATAAATACCACCTAGAAGTAGCATAGTATAGAAATTGTCATATCATTGAAAGGGCTCATAATATTATAACCTGTTCATTATTGGTAGGCCCCCAAAATTGTGACCGCCATCCTCTGTATCTCAGAAAGGGCTTGAGCAAATGGGTTGTAATTTTCTACACCTATTTCCTAGGTGACCCTTCTCAATTGGTAGAAAAATTAACTCAATTACTCTAGTCCATTTTGAGTTACAAAGAGTAAAAGTGTCTGGCCTATTTATAATGAACAGGGGGTGGTGACTGTTATGGGGAGATTTTAACCCATTTTTTCATTGGAGCTCCTACCAATTCGCTCAAGCTACAGATGTGGCGCTAGGGCGACGTATATTGAGCGAAATTAGTGGTAAAGTAGCCGCCTCGGCGTAGGCTTCCCTATAGAAGGGCTGCAATGAAAGGGTTAAAGATAAAAGGTAGAGGTAATAAAGCTCTTGTAATACTGGCTTAACTCTGACATGCTCTTGTCAAGTTGGATAAATTTGTCAAAAAGTAGATATAATATAACAAAACTTGTTAACCCCTTCCTTACCGAGGATGTATTTTGTGTTTTTTCCAGCTATATTTAGACAATTTTATGCAGCTTAGGAGGAAATCGTAGTATTTAAAATGGATAGTCGAGATAGTTTGAAGCCTTTTAATTACTACACGGCCTCCCTAAGCTGGATAAAATCGTCTAATAATATCCAGATTATAATGACAAGAACAACTCGGTACTAAAGGGGTTAAGAGTACGAGGCTCGGGCCAGTCAGTGTGTATTATTGGCAAATGCCGGTGGACAGTGCGGTCTACCAATCTGTGCCAACTGTCCACTGAAGTACCTGAATCATCGGGATACCCACCCTAGCCCCGCTCTTCAGCAGGGAGTGCATGGTGGTAATAAAACGCATCATGGTCTAATTGTGGCTAATGGGTGTGTCATGTATCGCAGAAATTATCCCCCAAGAGCTAATTATCATCAACTTTCCATGGTCAAAATTTTTCCGGAAGCTAGTCTGAATAACTTGATGATGCAGTTTTTAATTCCGTGCACACCCTTGATTGACAAGGCTTGGGCGTGACCTTGTTACAGGGACTTAGCTGGACATTTGTCACAAATTGCTAGACCGAGCTGTCTAAACTCTTGCCGTCTACCAATGGCACGGCATGGGATTGAAATGCAGACCCTTCGACGAGCAATCAGAAACTTGGGTGACATTATTATTATTGAAAAAGTTTACCTCTTAAGATACCAGACTATACTCCGTTTCATTTCATCTGACGGTAAATTGAATCCCTTAGCAGCTAATTTCTCGATACGTAATGGTAAAATATGAAACCACTATGTCTCTGCATCATATTAAGACCAAGTCTATATAATTAGCACCATATTTCACTGCAAAATCTTCAAAATAACTGAGAAATCTTGATGGGAACTTTGCAATTTACTGTCAGTTGAAAAGAAACAGAGTATAGTAATGAAGATAAAAGTTGAGGGATAAAGGGCCCATGTGATACCAGCTTAAGTTAATAATCTATACCCTTGCCAAAGAATTTACCTGGCTTGATCATATGTTTTTGTATTGATTAAAATATATATTATGTTTAAAATGTTGGCTCTACAAAACATACCTTGGCACAAAATGTATTCATGAATTTCATTAGTTAGGTTTATTTGTAAATTAATTTGTAGGTTGGTGAAAACAAATATGAATAACAATCCATTATATATTTAACATTGCATTATTCATTTAACACATCATACTTTTTTTAACATATCATTATTTATTAACATATCAGTATTTTTAGCACATTATATATTAACACATCATATATTTAACATAGCATTATTTATTACAGATTCTTTAACCCTTTCAGTGTGGCTGACGTCCTCTTACTTTTATTTTGGCTACTAATAAACTGTTTTATTCAGTATTGGAAGGCACTCTAGCAATGTAAAGGCTAGAAACTACCCCAATTACCTAACTACCAAAGAGCCTTCCTAAGCTGCATAAAATTGGGTAAATATAGCTAGAATCAAATAAAGAGAGACATCCCCCATGCTAGGGTTAACCCTTTGAGTACCAGCGACGAGTGATATATTGTATTCTGGCTAAATTTAGACGATATTGTGCAGTGTAGGAAGGATCTAGGGTAATTAAAAAGGTTGGTTGAGATTGTTTGCAGCCATATTATTGCCAGAGGTCCTTCCTAAGCGGAATAAAATTTCTAATACTGTACTGTGGTTGCTAAAAGTGACGTCCCTGGTACTGTACTAATAGGGTTAACAAGCACCTACAGTATATGATACTTCTTTATATATATATATATATATATATATATATATATATATATATATATATATATATATATAAATAAACATAGCCTACATATGATACTTGAACTTTTGTGAATAGTGACCGTAACTCCACCTGTCTATATTATAACGTAAGCTACCCAACACAACAACAACATTCCTGCATTGTAATTAGTTTTTGTAATTACCGATATGATAAATAAGTTTGAGAAAATGTCCCACTGAGTATAAGGGGGGCATGCCTATAGCCCTCTCATTATGGTGACACCTTTATCATTGTACTCTGGCTAATGGTAGAGGATTTTTAGTTAAGGGGAGATAGGCCATTTGTTTGGTCTATTAAATCATTTATTTATATATTTTTTTAGTTTCCTCCCTAGACCTCCATCAAGCTTAGAACAACACCCCCCAGACCCCCCTTCAAGATAAATTTGTACATTTTTCAGTAGAAAAATGTCCCGGCCGAAGGCCGATTCCTCTTAAAATTGCAGGCTCGCTATCGCTCGCCAGGAAATAATTGACACCTAAATGGCACGAAAGGTCTTAAAATTTACAACAAAATGGGGCGAAAGGTGTTAAAATCGCCAAACTAATGGGCCGAACATCTTATTATCTCAAAACTAGTGGGGCTAAACATTAGGGAGAAGGGGGTCCAGAAAAACAGTCTGCCTCCCCTTAAGTTTAGAAATTACAGTTCAGCATACTAAACACCTCTAGTCTCTCACAGGTCCTTCTTAACCCCTAAAAGATTCCATTATTCAATTAAGAGTAACTATAGAAGAGACTTACTATTTAAAATATAAAACTTAAAAACGAACTCAAAAGTTGCTGTTCAAACTAATATAACGAACTCCTTAAAATGTAAAACTGTTATACACATACAGTATCTGTATTATCTACTGTTATACACATACAGTATCTGTATTACCTACTGTTATACACATACAGTATCTGTATTACCTACTGTTATACACATACAGTATCTGTATTACCTACTGTTATACACATACAGTATCTGTATTATCTACTGTTATACACATACAGTATCTGTATTACCTACTGTTATACACATACAGTATCTGTATTACCTACTGTTATACACATACAGTATCTGTATTACCTACTGTTATACACATACAGTATCTGTATTACCTACTGTTATACACATACAGTATCTGTATTACCTACTGTTATACACATACAGTATCTGTATTACCTACTTGCCTGTACAGTAGAGAGATATTTCTGGTGGTTACTCATATTTCTGGTGGTGCAAAGTTTTAGGAGAGTGTCAAGTTTAAAAGGAATCTGCTCAATGCTTAGTTGTGAAAATCCAGCTCTGGTGTCCTACCAAATATTACCCAAACTTAAGGGGAGGCAGTTGGTTTTTCGAGTCCTCCTCCCTCATGTTTAGCCCTATTAGTTATGAGATTTCAAGACATTTGCCCCATTAGTTTGGCGATTTTCAGAACTTTTGCCCCATTTCTTTGCCAATATTAAGACCTTTCCTGCCATTTAGGTGTCAATTTTTTTCCTGGCGAGCGATAGCGAGCCTGTATTTGAAGAGGAATCGGCCTTCGGCCGGGACATTTTTCTACCGAAAAATGTACACATTTATATCGAAGGGGGGTCTTGTGGGTGTTTTTTTAAGTTTGATAGAAGCTTAGAGAGCAAACTAAACACCTTCCTTAACCCTCTCACCACGGAAGGGCTCTTGAACGCCCATAAAAAAGCATATAACAGGTACCCGGATGGTATCTTGAACGCCCAGTGGTTGAAAGCCTGTGAGCTTCGTGTGCGAGGCGTCGGTCCGACGCATGTAAACAACAGCCGGCTGGACCGTCGCCCCGCATCTCCGGCCACAAGAAGGAGAGCGTCGCTTGTTCGTGTGTGCCTGTATGTTGTTGTTAAGTATCGAAAAGTGGTGTAAAGTGGCTGTTTTGGCCATAAAGTTATCTCCAATGAAATCATCATCGCAGCTCAACCAGTTGACTTAGAGAGCTCTACTTAATGCCATTCTACAGGTAAATAACACAGCTACGCTTGGGGATGCGCGGGAATGCGGGAAGCAGTCTGATTAACGAATATATGGTAGCCTAGCCTAGACGTTTTTCGGCCAAAACACCCGGGTTTCGAGGAATATATATATACAGTAATACATAGCCGGGGCTGGAGGGTTAAACCATTGAGCCGAACCAGTAAATTATGATGCACAATACCGTCTGAGCTTCCTTAAGAGAGCTCGCTGGTGTAACTGGGTGCAATTTGGCTTGATCCAACTGCCAGAGAGCTATAGCCCGTTTGATTTTAGTTGATGGTAAATTGCAATGTTCCTATCTTGATTACTCGGCTATTGCGATGATTTTGTAGTGAATAATGTTGCTAATCATGAAGACTTGGAATTTATATGATGTAGAAACATAATTTTATATTTTTCTTTGAAATATTGAGAAATAAATTACAGTACTGTACTGTAGAGTATATAATTATACAGTACAGTATAGCTTTAAGGATTGAGATGCATAATACAGTTTAACCCTATTTGGTCTGAGGGGGTTCTTTTTAGACCTCCCCTGTTTCACCCCATTAGTTTGGCAATAATAAGACGCTTCACCCCTTCAGGTGTTAATGTTTTTTCTGGGCAAATGATAGCGAGCCTGTAATTTAGGAGATATCGGCCTTCGGCCCAAAAATTTATAAATATAGCTTGTAGAAGGTCCGGGGGGGGGGGGGGGGGGATATTGTATTTTTTCCTTTTCTTAACCCTTTCGCTGCGGGTGACGTTCTGGAACGTCCTGGAAAGTTACAGCAATTTCCAGGCTTTAAAAGCCTGTAAAAAACTTAAAAATCGAGTGTCAGTGGGCGGGAGCGTGAGGGGCCCACCTCCGACCCTCAGAGCAGCGATCGGCTCACTGAGGTAGAATGTGTCTCGCGCGGGTCTCTCTCTCTCTGTATCACACCAGTGTTGCCAAGCGAGCGAGTGCTACCAAATAGCGGGTTTCCCGCGTTTCACTGGCACCGCTGCGGGTGAACCAGACCACGTACGGGGCCTGTTCTGGTCTCATTTTGAAGCTATTTTCGCCTAGTTTTCGGCAGAATACAGTTCATGTAATGCAGATGCTTGATTTATCATTCAGGAGTGCCTGAATATGCCCTAAATAGCCCAAAAACACCCCGCAGAGAAAGGGTTAAAGGAAGTCTGGAAAAGCGTTTTTGTTGGCCTAGAGGACAAACTAAAATACATTGCTCGACAATGACTAAAGCAAGCCAAATCCTTAATAATAATTAAACCAAATATCCTAATAACACACAAGATGTGGGATGAGATAGTGTAGTGTTAATACTAGCCAGAATGCAATGACATGGGTGTTATCATAGTGAAGGGGTTAGGACATTGGAGGAGAGAATCAAATCAGGGCCTCAGGATGCTGGGCTCCTACAGTACAACCTCATTTATCCTAACTCGAGGCCAGTTCATAATTTTGGATCGGTGAAATTTTGGATCCTTTTGATAGGGCTGAGCATGCATAATAGTAGCCAAATACGTTGTTTTTAATACTACTTTACCATTATCTTTCCATGTACAATTACCTGCTCATGTATCTAGTACGTTACTATAGTATACAGTATGATAAACTTGAGACATTGAACATTGAAATAGGAAAACTACCGACTCGCGTAGGTGTTCAATGGAAATATGTCAACATATTTAATCAGCGTGTCAAAGCTGTTCAATGAAATATGTATTAAAAATCCAATTGAGGAGAAGCACTTTATTGAGAACGTTTTGCAGATAGCTTCTTCAGGTCACTAACAAAATGCAAAATGTTGTCAATAAAGTCCTCCTTCTCAAATGGTGTTTCTATGAATTCTGTCAAATTTCGGAAGTTAATTTTTAATCCCTTCAGCACGAGGATGTAATTTTTATCATATTCTGGTTACCACTAGACAATTTTCTACTTCTAGGACTCAAAGGGGTAAATGCAATCTCAGTAAACCCTGTGAGTAATATAGGTCCTTCTTAAACTGCATGAAATCGTTTAGTTTTATCCAGAAGGAAAGTTAAAAAGACGTCATCATATTGACGGGGTTAACATGAAATATGTACCACCTTTCACTGCAAAAGATTATACTTCAAGCCCTGGAAACTTTTGAGGTGTTAACCCTCTCAGAATTCTAGGACACACTACATTTCTATTTTCGAGCAACTATTAGACAATTGTATTCAGATTAGGAAGGGTTTATGGAAGTCAGAGGGTTGACTGGACCAATTTTTACCCTTTTAACTCCTACAGATCCTTCCTTAGCTGTATACAATTGTCTAATGATAGCCAGAATAAACTGTTAAAATATACCGTAATCCTCGGGGGTTAACAAAAAAACAATTGATCACCAAGAGTCCAAAATGAGTGAAAAAGATGCAACAGAAGCCCATTTGTATTTATTATTATTATTATTATTTTGTTTTATCTTATTTTTTTATTTTTATTTGTTGTTATTGAAATTGATGGCTGATTGAGTTTGGGATAAATGAGGGGTTACTGCAATATTATTAGTGACTATTATAGGAGGGGGTCATACACTATACTGTCTTTGTCGCAGTTTGATGTAGCTGTTTTCATTTAGGTAAACGCATAATAATATCTCGACTATGTAAAGGCTATCACTGTCTCCCCTCTCCCTCTCTGTCTCTCTTTTATTCTCTCACACCATCTCTCTCTTTTATTCTCTCTCTTTTTCATTTCTCTCCTACTCATTTATCTATCTCTCTCACACACACACACACATATATATATATATATACTGGTACACACTCCTCTCTCTCTCACACTCCTGTTTTTCTGTATCACAATTATACACTCCTCAATTTCTCACATATATACAGTACAGTACTCTCATACTCTATCTTTCTCTCTCTCTCTCTCTCTCTCTCTCTCTCTCTCTCTCTCTCTCTCTCTCTCTCTCTCTCTCTCTCTCTCTCTCATTATTTCTTTAGTTCATCCTTCTTGCCTTATCACATATCTCTTGCTTTCTGTGTGTCATTGTATTATCTTCAATTTCTTATTGAACTAAAATTTTAATTTATTTTTACAATCTAAATGATAAAACTGGAACTTATTTAGTTCTATTAAATATGAAGATAATTTACTTGTATTAATTTTCCTCACTTAAATATAAATATTATGTTGATATATATACTGTATATATATATATATATATATATATATATATATATATATATATATATATATATATATATATATATATACAGTATATATATATATATATATATATATATATATATATATACTGTATATATATATATATATATATATATATATATATATATATATATATATACTATATATATATATATATATATATATATATATATATATATATATGCTATACAGTATATATATATATATATATATATATATATATATATATATATTGAGAATATATCACAAATACACGTGAGCCACTAAATGTTTCTAGTCTCTCAGTGGGGATCGAACCATCGACCATCAGAGCTTTGTGGGTTAGAATTAAATTAAATCAATTTCAACCCGAGTTGCGACGGGACACTCAAAAATCCGTGTATGGTATTCTGGAAATATGGATCCTACAACTATAGGTTTGAATTGAAATATATTCGCCTAGTGGGTTTCCCTTCTCCCTAACATAAATAGGATAGAAGGCTGAGTGTCTTTTAGACTGCCGTGGTGTAATTGATTAAAGCGTCGGCTATCGTTCTGATGGTCGATGGTTCGATCCCCACTGAGAGACTAGAAACATATATATATATACCGGTATATATACCATCTCTTGTAATTAAAGTATTGCACTAATTAATGTATGATACAGGAATTTTAGGCCTGGATTTGGTGGACAATTTGAAACTGTCCTGCAATGGGGAACTTTGGAAACTATCACAACCACCACCAACTACTACAACAGGGCGGGTGCCCAGCCCCGAAAGGGGTTGAAATAGGGGAGCTATCCCCCCGCCAAAGGCGGCTTTCTAGGGCCTTTCCTAGCTGATGCTGAGAGGATTGGGTTCTAGTCATGTGGTGATGGGCTGGTCTATCAGAGTGAGAACTGAGCAATCTCTGCCATACCCATAGCTTACTCTGACTGTTCCTTTTACTTATATATTTTCTAGATCTCAAGTGACGGCGTCTCTTCCGTGGATTGACCTCCCAATCTACCAAGATTGGAAGCCAAAGCGTCACATTTTTCCTTTGCCCCTCAACTTTCTCTTGATAATTGCTGAGTGGCACAGGGCCCAGGGTGTGGCTTTCGTTTCCCGGGCGTTTCCACACCCTCCTCAGCTCCCCGCCATGGAGTGGCTTCGGTCACCCAGGCTTTATTGTGGTCAGCAGGGAGGGTTCTGTGGGGGCGCTCAGTTGTGGCCTTGGCCTTGCTCGGGACCTTGGGGCTATTCGGCCAGGCAGCTTGGGGAACAACAACTACTACAACAACCATCACCTCATAGGCTACCTGGTAGAGGAATATATTTTATCCTCATTCCACCTCTGATCCCAATAAGAACAAAGACAAACAAGAACAATGACTTATTCGATCATTCATAGGCCCTGGTCTTTGACACTGGCAAAAAATCCTGTTCATTTGGTGCTTATTTGCATGGGATGTCATCTGGTGGTTCTGGATTTGAAAGTTCCACATTGGATATTTGAACCTGAACAAAGGAAATATGGATTAAAGGAAGGATGCTGTAAAATAAGAAGCATAGCTAGGTAAGAAAAGACGACTAAAACTAACTTGCATAGCTCATGAAGCCTAACAAGTATGCAACTGGAGGTGAGAACCAAAGAAAAAGAAGAACAGCATCATATCACTCTATGAAAGTAAGAAACATTAGGTGAGAAAGTATTTAGCATAGAGGAGATTGAGTATGTGTGATGTGTCTACAGTATATCCATGAATTTTTCAAGGAGCTGAGGGAAGAAACAAAGTACGATAAATTGCCAGAACTGCACAAGAGAAATGTAGAAATAGTATTTCCTGGTACTCCTACATTATCATCAGAGATCAGAAGCAGCTGGGGGGGGGGGGGGGGGGGATTTGGGAAAGCTTGATGGAGGTTTAGGGAGCAAACTAAAAACCTCCCCTTAAGCCCACTTCTCTGTGTGATAGTCTTGGAGGTGCAGTCTAGGGATTTTTAGTACTGGGCTTCCTTGGAAACTGCTATGCACAGATGACCAAGAACGGTGACCGGTCAACTCAACCAGTAGCTCTCAACCAGTACAAACCAACCAATATGGTTAGGTTAGGTTAGTACTATATTTTGGCACTGGTTTGGTTGGTCTGGGTTAATTTGGCACTGGTTGAGAGCTACTGGTTGAGATGACATGGAACCACCAAGAACTTATTGAAAACAATGATCAGGATGCATATTCAATAGCTGAAGGGAAGGCATGACAAATATAGGGTTAACCTGTAAACTACATGTATCCTTTCGAAACTCCACAGTGGTGGAGTGCGCGTATCCTATCCATAGACACGAACTTTACAGGCATACTGTATAAAAAACGTGCCAAGGTGCACAGGGCCCCCATACTTGGGTGGTGCGTAGTGGCCTTAGGCAACTCAAGGTTCGACAGGACACGAAACTCCCAGATCTACACACCAGAGAGTGCACGGCAACCGTGAAGATCAATACTACTCCGTCCGGCGATGGCCATGAGAGGGGCGAGGTGAGGGAAGGAAGACAAGCTCAGAAGAGGGACCGCACAGGGGAAAGCATTAGTGGCTCGGAGGGTGACGCACTACTCCTGCAACCCCATCGCCACATGCCTGCCAGGGGTGCACGCACACGTGCACTCCCTTTCGCCTCCATGCCAGCCCCACACAACTGCCCAAGCACTCTTCAGTAGCATGACATGCGGGGGCGAGGGGAAGGAGGACGACACACACCACAGCCTCTCATCTCTCCCTCCCTCCTCCTCTTCCTCCTTCCACCACCAACCCTCCTCACACCGTATAATGTTACCCCTTCTCTTTGACATATATCTTCTTTATATCAGGCCGCAATCCCATTCCTATACCTATACCTCCTACTTCCTAGCTACTCCGTAGCTAGCATATGTCCCTCGGAAAAACATTGTAATGACTATAATGAGGTGCTATAAAGGGGAGGTGTGGCAGAGTGGTCTTGCCACTGGACTGATAATCCAATGGACCCGGGTTCGAATCCCAATATGTCAATGGGAAGAGATTATTGGGATGGAATTTGTGCTGTACCTAGTTTCAGTGCATTACCACAGCACACCGAAATGCCAAAAAAATACCCTCATTGTTCCCTTATTAACCCGGCAAGTGCGGGAAGACTCTTAAGAGTTTCCCCGGGCGACTGCGGGAAGACTCTTTAGATCCTGGGCCTAAAAAAATCCATTTAAAACACCCCAAAAAATTTGAACCATTTTTTTTTTGGCCCCTGGGCCATGCCAAATATCACTCCTCCACATCCCCTCCTTCCCCCTACTCCTTCAATTATCACCTATTTTCCCTGTTATTCCCTTATTCTGTGGTCTATTTTTGTGCTAACATTAGCGAGTTGCTATCAGGGCGTTGTCATCAGTGTTACCAAGCGTGGGAATTAGGGGAGAAGTCAGGAAGAGAATTGAGAGGTACCTCCAGTGTCTCTCAAAGCTTCGTGAGTGGAAGGTTGGCTCACACTCACTCACACACACTCGCTTTCATTTCACGATTTTGACCAGCCAAACACTGTTTCCACTTGTTTTATTGTTGTAACTGGTTAATATCTTCATATTAATGCTAAAATAGGCACATATGAATAAGTATTAACGATATTTATGGTAAAATAACGATGTTAGTGATGAGAACAGCTCAAATATGTGCGCACAGGCGTGTGGTGTCTCATACACCCCATGCGCAGCCGAGAGGTTAACCCGGGAATGGCGGCAAAGCTCTTAAGAGGTTTTACTGGGCGACGGTGGCAAAGCTCTTAAGAGGGAGGCCTAAAAATACCATTTAACCCTTAAAAAGCGGCTCACCACATAAGTCGAGTTGAAAAAACTGGCAAAAAACGGGTGAAAAAAGGGTGGAAATCGAGTGAAAATGGGGGGGATAGTAATGATCCATACGTCCGACATCTGTGGCCTCCCGGCCTACACTAACTCCAGTTCCCCCACCGCGCGGGAGGATGACAGTGTAACCAATAGTTCGCTAAAAGTGAGCAAGGTAGCAAAATCAGCTAAACTTCCATCTTCGAGGTAACACTGTCAGTGCTCCACGAGTGCTACGTAGCTGTATGTGGCGTCATTGTGTAGCGATTTCCACCTAGTTTTTGGCGCAATACAGTTCCTTTCATACTGATGGTTGATATAGCAGTCAGAATGGCCTGAAAAGGCCCAAAACGGCCACAGAGGACCCGCTAGACTAGGGTTAAACAGCACTAAAAAAAAAAAAAAATCTTCCCTATACCTCATATCACTCCTCCACATCCCCTCCTTCCTCCCTTTCCCCTCCCCCTTCAATTATCACCTATTTTCCCTGTTATCCCCTAATTTGTTGGTATATTTTTTTGCTAACATTAGCAAACTGTGTGGGGGATGTGCTTACGTGCCTAGCAGGTGTGTTACATAAGCGAGTGTGTGTATGACTAGGCTCAGTGTGGCTTGAGGCCTCGTGGAGGGAGGGGTTGCCTCAATTTTCTCAAACATTCATGAATGGGCTGGTTCATCTATATTCGCGATTTTGACCAGAAAAATTATATTTTCACTGGTTTGATTGTTGTTACAGGTTACTATCTTCATAGTGAAGGTAAAATAGGCTCATATGAATAGGTAATAACGATATTTATCGTAAAATGACGATTATAGGCCTGAATGGAGCCCATATGCTTGCCCATGGGGAGCTAGTTCATTACCCCCCCCCCCTCGCCGTTCCTGGGTTAAATAGCACTGTATGAATATTCCCATATTCAAAATATGCTTCAGGGGGGCAATGCCTAGTGAGTTAATTGCTCAATAGGTGGCGTTCTGAGAGTGAGGGCCCAAGTCTGGGGAGTGAGACAGTGAAGCGCAGAGGCGGAGCAGCTTCAGAGATGGAGTTGCTTCGAGCTGGGGTGCTTCGCATGTCTCGCTCCCTAGACTGGAACAAAACCTCACGGGCCTCACCGTGTTCAGTGGTTGAGTGTGCAGGCTCTCACCCTATGCCCGAGAGGGAGTAGTTGGAATATAGAAAATCACTCCCGGGATGTGCGGCCAACCACACAAATTCTGGCCATTGCCACAGGAAAAACATATTGTCTAGAGCGTTAACATTTTCTGGGTAGATGCGAACTTCTATTTCAAAGACATTGATGGTATTTTCATGCAATTCTGTAACCTCCATCAAAGTCTTTCCATACCAATACTAAAATTTTAAAGTTTAAGAGTATATAATTTATACAGTATATAAAACTAAGGGCATGCACAATGCAGTAGGATGAGGAAATATAGAAAGAAGTGGTTCACACTCATGTGCAGTTCGTCGGAAAGGGGTGTGTGGAAACTTAAATTGATTCAATTAATGTAGCATCTGTTGTTACTGGATAGCCTACACCATGGAAAGAAATGTTGTACTAGGGTAAAAGGACCTCTGCTGAGGAATAAGCCTGAAATCTGGAAGTATGCATGCGTAGAATGCAAAGGGGATAATGTGTTGGATAACTTATCGGAAAGTTTCAACATTGGTAGTGAGCCGCTGGAGCAACTGTTACAATAGGTCTATATATAGTGACCCCTCTAGGCTGCTTGTCCTCCAAAACACTGAGGATCAAGTGTCCAAACAGTGGTTTAGAGTGGGTAAGGGAAAATTGGAATGGGAACTACTGTCCTGGAGCTATAGTGTCCATGGCAGAGTCATCAGATGAGTCAACTGATAATTGAAAGAAACCACACTCGCAATCCATTCATACTAATTTTACTCTCGTGCATAAAATCATGACGAGGAACATAACTTATGTGGGAAAGTGTACATAGCATACATAATATTACTGCTCGGTGAGAAATAAAGGAAATTACACAAAACACGAAAAAGGAAGGGGCAGTTGTAAAGGCCTCGATTCCATAGTGCATAAATGAACAACGACGCTGCGGTTGCCAATGGCTACGCGTCCCCACCCCTAGGCTAAATGTAAACAAACACTTTTTTGTAAGTATTTTTGTCAATTTAACCCATTCCATTCGGTACCGGTGGCGGTGACATCCTTTTCATTATATTCTGGCAACTATTATACTATTTTATTCAGCTTAGGAAGGCCGTTTATGTGTCCTTTTAGCTACCATAGTCAAACAGTAGGACCAGCTGCAGCCTGCAGTACATGAAGATTGAAGAAAAGTGTGGAGGCGGTCAACTAGCAAGTTGACCGTCTCGATTCATCATTCATAATGTGTAGGGCGCTGGACTTGCGCTTATCACACATATAAGGGTATTAGGGTGGAGGATGGGGACTCGGGGAGAGCTAAGTGGTGATTCTACTAGAACTTCCGACAAGTAGGCCTAAGTAAATAAGTAAGTAGCCTAAGTAAGATAGGCTATATCCTTCCTAATTTCCCAAGCTTAGCTTAGCCTAGGGGTGACTGGACGACTCGGCCCATAGGACAACTCGGCTCGGACAGCTCGGCCCACTTTTGGACAACTCGGCCACGACGGCGAGACAACTCGGCCCATTATTTGAGACAGCTCGGCCCCATGTTTTGCTATGGCCCGCTATGCCTTTACAACGGCACCTCCCTTTTGTCGCTGTGTAAGTGAAACTAAAATTTTACCTAATTTAAGTTAGGTTAGGTTAGGTTAAGATTATATAATAGTATAAAGGAAAAAAAAATCGTGCCAAGGGGCCTAAGATTCTCACGCATGCGCAGAGGACAGGATTTGCAGGATTTGATGCTGCATACATGGCCTCCCGTTTATGGCGTGTGTGTAATGTGGGCGAAATGTTCGTTTATTGTATAATTATGTCATAGGCTAGTTCTCTCGATTCATAATGTGTAGGTTAGGTTAGGTTAGGTTAGGTTAATTAAGAGTTGTCTCGTAATTAACACAGGGCCGAGCTGTCTCGTTTTTACTGGGCCGAGCTGTCTCGCCGTGGGCCGAGCTGTCCTGGCTGAGCTGTCCCGTGGGCCGAGTAGTCTAGCATTCAGCCTAGGCCTAATAAAATCGGGCAAGAGTTGTGTTATCGGGCGTATCTCCTACCGGTACCTCTGACCGTTTATACCCTATCCTAGTGTTTACTATACCCCTTTGAAAGGACATTATAGTCTAACCTAGCAACCTTACCTAACCTATCCTAGTATTATGGGTGGGGCCTGGGGGGGCTGGGGGCTGCCACCCCCACACCCCCGCCCCCACACCCACGCTGTTTGACATCAACGTACGTGATTACACGACGTACGCCCGGTAACACAACTCATTCCTAAAATCGTCTAGGCCTAAATGTAGCTGAAATCAAACAAAAAAACTTTACTGGTACTGTACTGAAAAGGTTAAGCATGGTATAGGCCTAGCCTATTAACTATTCTGAAATAATATTAATTTAGATAATAATAAATGGGACCACTGTGGCAAGTCCAGGCAACCCTGTGTAGACAGTAGAGCTGCCTCACTTGTGATTTTTTTTTTTAAAGTCCCACATTTTTCTTGGTCTATCCTTTGATGCAGCTCCCTCCACATTTATGGACTTGCATTTTTTCACCCAACTTAGTTCATCCATCCTCTCCACATGTCCAAACCATCCAAGCCTGCTTGTCCGCATCTCATCACTGATACTGTCGATACCTAACCATCTCCTCAGCTATTCACTAGAATCTAGATATCGGGATGGGTGTTGATTCCGGGCGTACGGTCGTCATGTTTACATAGGGCGATCGCCGCGGTTAAGTTCCACTGTTCGTGTCTATTTTGACAATTTGTTTTGGTTATTTGCCCCCTGCTGGCAATATATGTGATGATGACAATATGTCATGGGGGGGGGGAGGGGTCGAAGCCCCCCTCAACATATTATTGTATCCAAAGGCAGTCAAAATAGACGGGAACAGGATGGCAAGCGTCCGACGCTGCTCCGCGTAATGTAAATAAGGCTGGCGATACGCCCGAATTCTACATTTTACCCAGATATCCTATCTTGCAGTTTGGCCCCACACATCCATCTCACCATTATCATCTCATTACGTTCCATTCTGTTGATATCATCCACTACGATAGACCATGTTACTGTAAGTAGAATTCCTATTAAAGTTTATATCAATAGTTGCCAGACAAGACTTGCTGAAACTAGTTTCCAGAGAAACTGCCCCTATAAATCTGCCTTTAGTCATACCATATTTTCTTCCCCAGCTCTACACCCAAGCATGGATATTGCCTACCGTACTTCAGAAAAAGCAATTTGGTTCAAATCTTGAGCAGACACTGGACCTTTATCTGCCGTGGTCAGCCATGTCCGCTGTATCCTTGGCTTGGAACAGAAGCAGACGGACTTCAAACCAGAGATTGACGATATCCTTATTGTCAACGTCACTGTGGTACGGTATGTTGGAATTGTTGGTTCGTACCGGGTATGTTATTTATTTAAAGATATTCACCCCCTGCTTCGCTCTGGGGCAGAATTGACCTCTTGTGAGTTTCAGGCTATAAGGAAGTTGGAGCCATAAACATTGATATTAAACAGAAATACAATCATTATGTTATTTGCTGATGGATAGAAAGCATGTTGAATTTTAGCTAGTCTATCTATCTATCTATTGCCTGACGCCGTGATCCCCGAAAGGGTGGCCACGAACGAACCGCCCCATGCACCTCTGTCCCCATTAAGTCGACGCCCCTCCTCCCAACCAGCACCGCCTTCATCCATATACTTACCTACTCCATCCTTCCACCTCTCTTTCGGTTTACCTCTCCCTCTCTATCCTTCCACCTCGCTCTCGTACACCCTCTTAGTCATGCTCTCGCTTCCCATAGGTTCCATATGGCCGAACCATCTCAAGGTGTTCCTTTTCACACTTTCCAGCACATCTACCTCCACACCACACCTCCTTCTTACTTCCTCATTCGACTGTCTATCCCTCCATGTAACTCCGCACGCACTCATTTCCACCCCTCTCACTCTTGGTCTGAGTCTCTCCACCAACGTCCATGCTTCGCTTCCGTAAGTCAGTGTCGGGATTACCACACTGTCATGAAAGGACTTCTTCACTTCCATACTGACCACCCTATTTCTTGTTACGACTATGTTCTTCATCCATAGTTGCATCTTTACTCAACACACTGCCCAGATACTTAAATGAGCTGACAATCTCCATAGCCTGACCGTTCAACTTCACCTCACACTCTGTGGCTACACCCCTTTCGAAGACCATAACCTTGCTCTTCCCCGCATTTACATTCAGATAACGTTTTTCACACACTGTTCCAAACATATTTACCAGACCCTGCAACTCCCATTCATTATCACTCATCAGAACTGTATCATCAGCAAACAGCAGTACAGGTAGCTTCCACTCATTTCCCTCCCTTATCAGCGATACACCAACCTCCGCTACTCTTCCTAGTATTTCTTTCATGACTCCATCCATATATACAGTAAACAACTACGGGGACATCACACACCCCTGTTTCAACACAACATTCAGATCAAAGAACTCGCTCCGGTCATTATCCACACGTACTGCCGCCTGTGCACCCTCATACATGCTCTTCACTGCTTTCAGCAACTTGCCATCTACTCCGTATATTCTAAGTACTTTCCACATACCTTCTCTATCCACTCTGTCATTGGCCTTCTCCAAGTCCATATAGGCAACATACTGCTTTTGTTGCTTCTCCAGATATTTCTCCACAACACAATTCAGGGTAAAAATCTGATCTACACATCCTCTTCCCTTCCTAAAACCGCCCTGCTTGTCACCTATCCATTTCTCCATTCTCGCTCTCTCAATCACTACCCTACTGTACACCTTCCCTACTACGCTTAGAAGCCATATTCCTCGGTGGTTACCAGTCTTACCACACACTCCTCGTTCCCCTTTACCCTTATATAGGGGGACTATTATGCCTGTCTTCCAGTCATCAGGTGCACTCCGCTTCTCCCATGCTAGTTTGCACATTTTCCATATCCATTCGATCACTATCTCACCACCATACCTCAGTATTTCCCCACACACTCCATCTATTCCTGGTGCTTTCCCCAACTTCACTCTTTTCATGGCTTCACACACTTCTGACCTCCTGATCATAGGTGGGCACTAACGCGATAAAGTAACGCGATAATGTAACGCGTTAACGATTTCGTGTTAACGTTTATCGGATAATTTTTTGTCCAGCTTTAACGAATTAACGGTAACGTCGATACTTTTTGTTCCAAAATAGCGATAATCGTTAATTAATTGCCAAACAGGCAGAAATTCGCAGAATAGTCAATAAATAGGTAAACTAAATGCCGAACCGAACCCTTGTAATTTCTTCTCCACCCATGCGGGCCGCTTGGGGGGTCACGTGACCCCCAGGTGTTTTTTTTTCTAATAAAATAATGATAGCATTGCTGCATTTAAGATTTTTTATTTAAAATATGATAAATATCCATATCTTCGATAAATAACGATACTAACGAAGTAACGATATCGTTATCGAAAGGATCGAATTTAGCGATTTAACGGTTAACGAGCGATAAATGTATCACCGGTTAACGGTTAACGACGTTAAGGTTTTCGTTAACGAAATAACGGTTAACGAAGTTAAGGTTTTTGGTTATCGTGCCCACCTATGCTCCTGATCCCCACCTCCTCTTCCACTACTTCTCTTCTTCTCCCTCCCTTACCCTATCCAACTATGTTTGCTGGCACTTTATTCCTCACATTTAGCAATTCGTTGAAGTATTCCTTCCATCTTTCGACTCTCTCTTGTTTCTCGGCTAGCACTCGCCCATTCTTATCTTTCACACCCTTAATGTTTCCTTTGCTACCTTCCCTAACTTTCTTGACTTCTTTCCAGAACAGTTTCTTACATTCCCTGAGTGTACAGCTAGTTAATATCTTTGTTCCTTGTGTGTCTTGAATCAGCCTCTTTCTGGCCTTTAACCCCCCATAATAAAGGAGGCAGGTGTGTTTGATTAGACAAGAGATATTGTCCAGGCAGGTGCCCTCGGCTGACTGAGCTCCCAGGTTCCGTTCCCTTGCTTTTATACACACTACGGGCTCGCTGATTGGCTGAGACAGCTCGCGCGTTATCACCCGGGCTGCTCGAACCTCCGCGTTCTCCTCCCCTCTTATCTCATTCAAATAACTCCCAGGAAGCTTGTTGGTGATGGTCTTTAGGGGTTGGCGGGAGGAAGGTGTTGGTATATTCCCACCAGACAATTAGACATACAAAAATTCCATATATGCAGTATGCAATTTGGGTGATTGTTTAGATTGCTGATATGAGTTGTTGTTGTTGTTGTTGTTGTTGTTGTTGTTGTTGTTGTTGTTGTTGTTGTTGTTGTTCTTGTTCCCTAAGCTGCCTGGCCGAACAGCCCCGAGTCCCTGAGGAAGGCCACGGGCTTTCCCACAGAGCTCTCATTGAGTGTAGATTGTGTTGTTGGCGTAAGTGGTTGTGTGAAATGCAGTCTTCTATGATGTGTTTAATGGTATGGGGTGCTGTGTTACATCCCGGGCAGGAGTCGACAACGGAGTCATCCAGTCTCTTCTGATAGCTCAGGAGAGCTGGATGGTGTCTGCATCTCAGCCTGGCCAGGTGGACTCTGTCCTCGCGAGGAAGGGAGGATTCGGGAGGTCGTGCATGCAGCTGCGTGTTGTCTGTGAGTGAGTGGATGGATCGGTGAGAGATATGAGTATGGATGTGCTTCTGGAAGTTGGTTCGGGGTGGGCAGGGAGGGAGAGAGGACAATAATTGTGTGTGATACCGTGTGCTGGGTGTTGTTTTGACATATCTTGGTGTCTGTGGGTGTGTTGCCATGTAGTTTAGTGGGTGGTCTTGGTTCGTGGAGGCTGCTGCCAGGAATTGAGTGCCTCTCATGCCTGAGTGCCTGATATGAGTTGAAAACATCAGTTATCTTCCATTCAGTTATGTAGCTTTAAAAAAAAGAAAAGAAAGAATATTATAATTGTGTTACTTTGTTTCAAGGCATGTGATTACATTGTTGTTTTTTCTTATAGACGCTATCAGGGAGAACAACCCACGTGTGGTAGATGACATGAAGCAGTGCTCCTACTGACCTGCACCACCTACGGCCTCAATGTGGAGCGGGTCTGTCACGATGGTACCACACTCGTCACTTTTTTAGACCAACACTTCAAGCTGTTTTGTAGAAGTAGGGTTTCATAATGTAGTGAAACTTTAAATCTGGCAAAAAATTAATAAATACAGTAAAGCATTCAGCTTATTTCCTCATAGGGTGAATCTAGGTGTGTGGCTGAATGGGGAAATACTGAACAAGTGGAGTGTTTTAAATATCTAGGAGGAGTTATAAGCAGGAACGCAGGTATGGAAATGGAGGTAAAACAAAGAGTATGTGAAGGAAGGACATTTTCAGAGCAATGGGAAGTATGTGGAAGGTGAGAAATCTCGGAATGAAAGCTAAAAGTGCAGTGTATCAAGGGATAGTTGTACTAACAGTGATGTATGGGGCTGATAAATGAGCTCTGAAGGCAAAGGAGAGAAGAATGCTGGATGTGATGGAGATGAGCTGCTTGAGGAGTATGTGTGGAGTTACTCGTAGAGACAGATTGAGGAATGAACAGATACGTAGGAGAGCGGGGCAGCAGGAACATTTGTCAGCCAGAGTGGACAGAAGGGTGCTGAGCTGGTATGGACATGTTGCGCGAATGGAAGATGAATGGTTTACGAAGAGAATATGTGAACATTCCTTGATTTTGGCCCTGTCACTCTTTCAACTCCAGGGGAAGCACTCGTCACAGGCAGTTCTGCCTTTTGTCTCCCTCATCCACATAGAAAAAAAAGAAAAAGAAAAAACCTATTGAAGATTCAGCAGAACAATATTTTGAAATTAAAAAGTTAGAATCTTTGAATTTTGCCCTGATTTTCTTGTTTCCCAAGTATGAGCATATTATTCATAATGATTTGATGTTCCATCCAACCAATTTCTCAAAGCTTTACATGAGATTTATAATTAGCCTTCTTCCAACAGCCCATCAGAGACGAAAGAAGAAGAGCAGGATGATTTTGTCAGTCTTAATATTTTGCATGTAAATTTCCAGGAATTATTTCACTTCATAGTACAAAATTAATATACATTTGCAATTAATGCAAATATATTAAGAATACAGGTACTCATAAATTAGAGAAAACATGGACCAAAATTGTGCTCATGCGATCTAAATAACGTCGATACAGAGCACTTCACAATTTTTTTTTTATGTAATTATGAGTTTACCATACTGTCAAAAAGTATGAAAACTAAGATATGGAATGTTCAAAATACTGTAAAAAAGGCAAAACTACTAATTGGTCCTATCCAGAGTGAGGTTTGGCATCCTCTACCCAACCTTAGCTGTTTCTGTCTGTCTCTTTTACTGTCCTACTTTTCCTTCTGGGGGCAGGGGGCTAGGAATCCTCCTACCCTTGTATAATTCTCCTACTCGACGAGACAGAGAAACGGGCGAGGGAATACGAAAGTGGTCCCAGACCCTAAGAATAAGAACTTAAATGTTGTTTCTGTTCAGGCTCTGTCTCATGTCGGCCACTCCCAGCAGTGGAGCCTGAGTATACACATACATACATACTAACTTACCTTCTCCCCCCAGACTCGACGGGTACGAGTTCAGCTTGGTCTCGCTGGACAACAAGCTAGTACTTCGAGGCCGCGAGCCAAGAGGAACGGGACGAGTGGGTGACGGTGATACAGCAGCAGATCCTCAGCTCCCTCCAGGGCAACCAGTCCAACAAGAGCCGGTCGGACCCGCCAGACGCACCCCATTCACCCACAGACCATAGCCACCATCAAGAACCAGGTACCCGGAAATCTACAATGCGTCGATTGTGATGCGCCAAGTGAGTTTTACTTCTTTTTTTATTTCAGCTTGTGTTATAATACTCTTTTTGTATTGATATTATGTGAGCTCTAGTGAGCTTCATACAATATATACCATGTTCTGGTTGATTAAAGAAGGGCAAGAGCTTGTGAATCCTCAAAGGAGATACGGGCGCAATATAAGTAACCAGACGATTATTAATATTATTATTATTATTCATTCATTCAAGCTGTTTGCTGATTTGTTTTGCTTTCCTTTCGACTTGTACAGATGGGTCCCCGACTGTGCTATAATTTGGTGGGTGAACAAGGTCGCACGGTTCAAAATCGTACAAATCGAAACATGTATCTTATGGGAAATAATTAATTTGGTGGATGGACGTTCCGAGTTTAGGGGTTCAACTTCATATTACCTATCAAAAAGAACACTAACTGACACATGTTCATAACAATACATAATGAATAAATAAAAGTAAGCAATAATTAAACAATAATAAGTCATTGTGTAGGCCTACTCACATTAAGTTAGGGGTCTCCGAGAAGAAACCCCACGACAGGGCCAGGGTGAGTGCAGCTATGTTACCTCGGCCCCAGCCCCGTCTTTTATCTATAGCGGATGAACCTTTATTACCTATATTTCGGCGCTCGCACACTTTTGGTAGCTCGTACAGATCGCGAAACGCATAAATCGAACACGCACAGATGGGGACCCTACTGTATGTAATTTTCTTCATATACAGTATTTGACTAATATCTTGCTCTATATATTTGTAAAGGTTCTCTACTTTCATAATTAGTAAATATAAACAAATAATTACAAATTGATTGAATTGAACATTTGCTTACACCTCTTGTTTTTCCTTCCAGATCCAGAGTGGGCCAACATAAACCTGGGTGTTCTAATATGTATAGAGTGCTCGAGTATCCACAGAAACCTTGGCTCTCACATATCTAAAGTCAGATCACTCCACTTTGATGACTGGCCGTAAGTACACAATCCATTGCTATTGTTTATATACTGTATTTTTTTATTTACAGATTAACTTGCTCATGTAGTGATGTACACCCTATGTGGTGGTTTTGTGTTCTTTTCTTTCAAAAAATTATTTCCACATAGTGATTTCGATAATTTCTTATGCCTTTATATTGTGTCGTCCTAGATTTGGTCTGTTTATTTTGCAAGTTTTACATTATTATTTGGTATGTTATCTGAGTGTCTGTACTGTGCAAACATAACAAAGGACAATAGAATAATACCAATGAAATAATAATATTACAGTACAGTATATGAATGAAAGACACCAGAGATGATAATGATTGCCAGATAGAGTAGTTAGTTCAGCATAGGAAAGTTATTTTCTTTATTTCGTGTCGGCCACCCTCAGCTATGGGGTATGTGCTTGTGTATATACAGTGATGCACCAATCTTCGCGGCTAATTGGTGCCGAAAAACCCCGCGCCAAGGTTGATTTCGCGAAGATTGGGGCATTATTCATATGGGATAAATGGTAATTGGTTCCAGATTCATCCAAACAGTCACCCCATAAGTACCCATTTGCCCCTAAATAGATCCAATAAATACATATGAGAATACTTATAAATACAGTACATAATATGAGGAGATTACTTACTTAGACTTTATTTGATATAATTGTAAGTAGTAAGTAAAAGTAAGAAGGAGGTGTGGTGTGGAGGTAGATGTGCTGGAAAGTGTGAAAAGAAACAACTTGAGATGGTTCGGCCATATGGAACATATGGAAAGCGAGAGAATGACTAAGAGGGTGTACGAGAGCGAGGTGGAAGGACTGAGAAGGAGAGGTGGAAGGATGGAGTGAGGAAGTATATGGATGAAGGCGGTGCTGGTTGGGAGGAGGGGCGTCAACTGACTGAGGACAGAGGTGCATAGGGGTGGTTCGTTCGTGGTCACCCCTTCGGGAATCACGGCGTCAGGCAATAGATAGATTTTTTTTTTTTTTTTTTTTAAAGAGACAATGAACGGAGGAAGGAAAAACACAGATAAAACAAAAAGGTCCATGTGCCGGCATCCTCCATTCATAAAATGTTTGTAACAACTGGATTTAAACATTTGCAGATTGTAAGTTTGTGAAAAGCAATTCGAGGGAAGTGAATTCCAAAGAGTAGTAGCTCTGGGGATAAATGAATTCTGATAAGCAGAAGTTCTGCATTGTGGAGGAGAAAGTGTAAATTCATGGGCGCTCTCAGCTGCCCTAGTTCTACGGGGAAAGATGTGGAGAGGCGGCACAATTGAAGCAAGTTCCTCAGAACAATTGCTGTGAAAATATCTGTAGAATAATGCAAGGGATGCAACGTTTCTTCGTATGGATAATGTAGGAAGGTCCTGTGTGATTGCAGGGTTATTGATTAATCTAATAGCTTTATTTTGAATTTTGTCCAACTGCCTCAATGCAACCACTCCACTTCCACCCCACAGAGGTGAACAGTAATCCATCTGAGAACGCACATGACTTTTATATATCATGGCCAACTGCTCGTCTGTGAAGAATTCTCGAACTCTGTACAGGAGTCCCAGTTTTTTAGAGGCATTCTTAGCAATGCTTCTAACATAATGTGTCCAGCTCAAGTTAGTAGTTAATGTTACACCGAGAATGTCAATACTAGGGGAAGTGAGAATATTTACATCATTAAAAAATATATGGGAGTCGGTGAGATTCTGTCGGTTAGAAAATTGAATGTATTTGGTTTTCTGTGCATTAAAGGAAACTAGATTCTTTTGTCCCCATCCGTCAATTCTAGAAAGGTCCTGGTTCAGAGAAATTGCAGTGTTTATTTTTTAATTTATAAGATCGGGTTGGGTGAAAGAATTGGTATATGTGAAGGAACTGTGGAGTGTTGAGTCATCTGCGTAGGAATGTATTGGATTATGAGTGGTAGATATGAGATAATTGATATGAATGAGGAACAGAATTGGGGCCAAAACTGATCCCTGGGGAACACCAGCATTTATTGAGTGAAATTGAGAATAAAGGCCATCTACCATTACACATATTTTTCTGTTATGAAGATAAGAAAAAATTAGTGGAACTAATGATGCAAGGCCGTAGTGTGACATCTTCGACAATAAGGATTGATACCAGACTCTATCAAATGCCTTTGATATATCCAGTGCTATTGTATGTGTTTCACCATGTTGGTCTGTAGCTTGGTTGATTTGATGCGTAAGAAGGCAAAGAATGTCTGCAGTTGATCGACATCGTCTAAAACCATATTGCCTATCACTGATTAATTTATTATTCTCAAGATGCTTAATTATGTGATTATTTAATATAATTTCAAAGACTTTACCAAGAGTGGAAGTTATAGCTATTGGTCTGTAGTTTGATGGATCTGAAGAGGCACCTTTTTTAGGAACTGGATGGATGTTTGCTTCTTTCCAGGGTACTGGGAAGCATGAGGTATGAGTACACAGACGGAAAAAATTTGCCAATACAGGAGCGAGCACCAAGGAGCAATTCTTAAGTACTATTGGAGGAATTTCATCTGGACCAGGAGCCTTATCTACTGAGAGATTCTGCAAAATAGTTTTGACATGTCTGGTGTGGATCTTAAGTGAGGGAATTTCAGGCGAATTCAAATTAAGTACGGGGACATCTTGATTTATTTCATCTAAGGTTGAGTTGGTGGAGAAAATATCCGCAAGAAGGTTAGCTTTACCTCGTGGGTCACTTACAAGATTGCCAGTCGGAGATTTTAATGGTGGAATGGATGAAGCAGTAGTGAAGTTGGATTTAAATGAGTTAAGAGTAGACCAAAATATTTTGTTATCATTTGGATTATTTAGAAGTTTATTTGCCTGCTTGTGGAGAAAGTTTGATTTAGTTAGGTTTAATACAGTTTTGGCATGATTTCTGATGTTTCTAAAGTAATTAAAGGCTTCATGAGTTTTTGATCTTGTGTATGCATTGTAGGCTATTGCTTTTTGTTCAGTTACTCTAGCACAATTATGGTCAAACCATTTAGGTGAATTAGATCTTTTACTGTACTTTTGATGAGGAATAAAAGTTTCCATTCCAATTTTTACAAAATCTTGTATGTGGCTCAAGGTGGAGTGTGCATCATTAGAAAAGAAAGAGGTCCAGGGAATATCAATAAAGAAACCCTGAAGACCCTCCCAGTCTGCCCTATCGTAATGCCATTTAGTCACCAAAACAGGTTCAGAGTGGGAAGGTGTGGTAGGTGATAGACAGGTGGCCTGTATCAGACAGTGATCAGAAGATCAGAAGATCCAAGCGGGGACCTCACTGTAACATCATAATTTTCTGAATTGGTTGTTAAAAATAAGTCCAGTAGGTGGGAATTATGATTAGAATTATCTGGTACACGGGTGGGTTGGTTGACTAGTTGAGTGAGATTAAATAAGTCTGCAAATAGCTCACATTCAAGACCAGCATCATCAGATACTTGTAGATAGATAGTCATATTTAGCATAGGCTAGGCCTAGCCTAACTTTACATCTTCATATTTACGCCGTTTTCATCCGACACACTACGCATGCTTGACTGGCCTTTGCTCTCTGTTTTGATGGTCCTGGGCATTGAATTCCTTCATCATTATCACCAGGCCCACCGTCCCTATCACAGAATGCACTAGAGGCCATAATAAACGCGAGAGATACGAGGTTCGGGCACAAATAAGCTTGTAAAAGGTGGGTTGTCTTTGAGCGGCTGGCTAGTGTTGACAGCACTAGCGATGGCGGTGCCGCGGCAGCAACTTGCGCAAGTGACGCTCGGAATCCGGATGTCAAATTCACTCAGATTTTGACTCCAAGTAGCAAACACATTGACAATGGCAGATTCTTGGAGTTCAGTTCACTTGTTTGTTTATGTTTTCCAGTTTGATGTCAAGTCTTTCATTATTTTTGCTCTCTTTTTCGGGTTTCGACTGCGATTTTTGCGCCAATATCGTTTATTGCGCGAACGTTGAATTTGGGAATATTTGAGGTATGGCGCGAAGTTTGATTTCGCGAACTTAGATGGCGCCAAGTTCAGTGCTCCACTACTGTATACATACATACTGTACATGCAATAAATTTTTGTTTTTTTATTTAATGCATATTGATTTTGTACTATACAATGCCCAAGACCTGGTAATTTAATTTAGCTTAAGAAGAATTTCAAAATTCATAGAGGTTTCATAATATTCACAACTCCAATCAACAAGGTATTATAGCCTACTCTCAATTATATAGGAAACAGTATGTGTACTGGTATTTTTGTATTATTATTGCTGGACGCCCTTCTCACCTTTTTTAGTTTGGCCATACAGGTCTCCCTCACTATCCGATGCCCCAATTTACGATATTATTATAGGTTTTTAGGTGTTTGTGTTTTTGTTTTGGCTGGTCCCAGAACGCAATCCCATTTACACCATTAATTTTAGGGTTCGCTGTATGAATTTTCCTTTGAAGATCGGGTTTTCAGGAACATAACCCAATCATAAATCGAGGGAGACCTGTATGCAAAACGTCCCCAAGCGGACTTGTCCCCTGTGAGAAGGATAACTTTTGCCAGTTTATTTAAGGACTTACAAGATTGACTACTTCACTTAGGGTCCGTCCAACTTTGAGGCCCTCCATGTATCTTACTAAACCCATCATGTTGTTTACTCTGTGTCTTACTTTCCAGACCCGGTCCAGTGTCAGTGATGATGTTGTTAGGTAATAAGGTTGGGAACAGCATCTGGGAGGTTCATTTGCGAGGCCAGATCTAGCCCGGCCCTCGCACTGCCCACCGGGAGGACAAGAAGATATGGATCAGGAAGAAGTACCAGGCCAAGGAGTTTCTGGCACCTCCTCCTTCAGGCATCTCGCTAAATGAGCGGGTCAGTTGGCAAGAAAACTGCCTCGCAAGTTAGGAGGGTAGTTTTTTTTTTTTTTTTTTTTTTTTTGGTGCGTTATATTAGTTTTTATCATCGACCCAGTCTTATCTAGAGCTGTCCTATACTGTAGTCTATTCGCTGTAAGTAGGCAAAACATAATGAACTCTATCCTCTGTAACTCAAAAGGGGCTTGAGCAAATTGGCTGTAAATTTCCACATCTATTCCTTGACTGACTCTTCCCAAATGGTAGAAATATTAGCTCGATTACGCTAGTCATTTTTGAGTTACAGAGGTTATAGTGGTCAGGATTTCTCGCCTTACAGCGAATAGATTATAGGTGTACATTTATTTCTACATACTGTACTATTGCCCACAGAAGCGATTTTGATTAGTTCTTTTGCGTTTATCTTGTGTCGTCCCAGTTTTTTTGTGTTTATTTTGCAAGTTTTATAGTATAATATCTGGCAGCATGGTAGTCTCCCCCTCTACACCTCCTCCCTCCTTGCCTCTCCTTGGATAGCTATCAGGGGAGAGGAAGGGAGGGATTTAGTGATTGTAGTGGGGGAGACTGACACATTTATTAAGGGAAATGGGCTTATTTATTTGCTCATTTATGTATCTTTTTGTTATTTTTCTAGTTTCCTCCCTAGACCTTCATCAAACTTAAAAGAAACATCCATTAAATCCCCCTTCTAGATTAATTTGTAAAATTTTTGGTAGAAAAATGTCCCGACCAAAGGCCGATTCTTCCAAAATTACAGGCTCACTATCGTTTGCCAGGAAAATATTTGACATCTAAATAGCACGAAAGGTCTTAATATTGACAAACAAATGAGGTGAAAGATCGTAAAATCGACAAACTAATGGGGCAAGCATCTTAAAAGATGAAAACTAATGGGGCTTAAGACGAGGGAGATGGGGATCTAGAAAAACGACCCATCTTCAACTATCTTCCCGGAGAGGAACGAAACTTCTGTGGGCAATAGTACATTAAGTGGAATTTGATTGGATACATGTATAGTCCATTCATATTGACTTATTGGTGTCCCTCCAGGTTACCCAGCCCTATGAGAGTCTGTTGTTGTGACTCAGTGGTCTGGTTAAACTAATGTATAAACAAACAAAAATCCAGGTTACCCAAAGAGATAATTTATTCTGATGTGTGGTGATGTCCCTATTCAGGCTCTGTCTCGAGTCGGCCACCCCCATAAAAAAGAAAGAAAGGAAAACTGGGGTAAGAACCGGAGTATATACAGTACATGCATACACACATATATACAATACAAATATTTCTCGCTCTCCCATGTGTCTGCCAGTAATTATTTTTTTGTTATCATTGTCTGTGGATACTATCGAAAGCTGAATACACATACATACTAGTCAGGTCAGGTGAAGGTATTGAGGGATAAGCCTTTACAACGGCACCTTGTAGCTACTTTCTACTTTTCCTATTTTCTGAAGAGTATAGAGAGGGGAGAAGAGGTTTTGGAGAGAGAGGAAGCTGTTGGAGTGGCTTTATTATGTGTGTTATAAGTCTGTATACATCGTTGAGGTGTCCCCCGACTGGGTGCAAGCATGTAAAACATGTTAGGACATACTACCACACCTACTAAATGTCTGCCTTGACTGGGATCGAACCCAGGTAAAGCAGATTCACACATGAGCGTGCTCTATACTCGACTGTTTCGTTGACAGAGTTTGGTTTCAGTCTTAGTGTTTCGTTGACAGAGTTTGGTTTCAGTCTTACGTCCTAAATGGCGGGTTCTAGGCAACCCTGTTTTGGGCTACCTTTGTCGTCAAATTCTTTCTATAGACCATGACAAGTCTAAAACTGAAGGATATAGTATCAAAATTTAGTATCTAATTAATGTATATTTCACAGATTGTTGAGTGTGTGTGTGTGATGGTGATGTGAAGAGGTTATCAGTTTTGTTGCCTCATGCTGGCAACACTATCAACAACCCACCGGCGCTGCACCCCAGATATACTCACCCCTCTTCATCTCGCAGCGGTCTTCCCCTCTCTCCCTTGTGTCCAGCTGCTCTTATGGGTCAGTTATATTTACACTTTAACCATTTCAGTGTGCTGAAGCCTTTCTTTATTATTATCTGGTCAGGTGGTGGCCTGAGTTTTAAAAAAAATATATATATACTGTACTTTAGTTTTAGTTTTATGATAAACGAGTTGTAATTCTATACATGCAGTATTGCGATTCTGTTTTGAGACTAGTTTATTTGTTGTGCTTTGTTCAGCTTGCATTTCAGGTCAGTTGTTGAGTTTCATAAATATATTTATCATCAATAGGTTTAATGCAGATTATAATGTAAAACTTGAAAAATAAACAAACCAAAACAGGGACGATACAAGATAAACGCAAAAGAACTAATCAAAATTACAATGTGGAAATAACGCTTGATAAAATATTAGATTCCTCTACTATACAGTACAGTACAGTACAGTACAGTATAGTTGTTGTTGTTGTTGTTCCCCAAGCTGCCTGGCCAAACAGCCCCAAGGCCCCGAGCAAGACCAAGGCCATAACCGAGCGCCCCCACAGAACTCTCCCTGCCGACCACAATAAAGCCTGGGTGACCGAAGCCACTCCATGGCGGGAAGCTGAGGAGGGTGCGGAAACGCCCGGGAAACTAAAGCCCCACCCAAGGCCCTGTGCCCCTCAGCAATTATGAAGAGAAAGTTGAGGGGCAAAGGTAAAATGTGACGCTTTGGCTTCCAATCTTGGTAGATTGGGAGGTCAATCCATGGAAGAGACACCGTCACTTGAGATCTAGAAAATATAGGAGTAAAAGGAACAGTCAGAGTACAGTATAGTACTTCTATTTTGCTATCATAGATTCCTATGCCAATTTTGAACCCTCTTTGCCAGTTTTGCTTTTGTTTTCAAGACATGGACAGGAATGTGTGTGCAGTATTTGCAAGAACAATTATGATAGTGACAAAATATATTGAGCACTTAAGCCACATGGATCAATTAATTGAATTTCACTAGTCAATGCTCACTGTCTTATTTATTATCATGAAGAAATGTTCAGCTATTCCTATCCATTACTGTACATCATAGGATTTACATGCTAAATATCTAAAACCCAAATCTTCCCAACAGTACAATACAAGTGCGAAGATCTGCGATGCCGAGGGTCGCTCTAGCCTCTACTATGAGCGACCGGCCGGAGACAAGGAAGTCCGGGATCTCTTACTCCAAAACTGCTGTATGGACACTACGGGACTCGTGGTTCCCCATCTCAACCCACACACTCCAGCACTCACCCACTCCACCCTCACCATTCCTACCAACTCCAACTCACAGCCCTCTACCTTGCCGCCAAGAAAAGGATCCATTAGCCAATAGCCAGATCTGGATAAGCTTCAGGCTAGCGTGATCTGAGGCCTCCTGATGTAAAGATAATGTTTAACCACTCCGACTGCTGCCAGGCAATTTTATTTATCTTGAAAAAGACTTGTTAGGGTTAAAGAGAGTTAATCTTAAACACTCTAACCATTACACCATCAAAACAGTTAAAGGTTAAGTACATGACTACGATTTTATATCCACATATCGCATTTCACCCAAGACGTTATACTGTACAGTATATATGTATTATACCTTCCTACCATGTCTCTTCATTGGCAGCCTGTGGTCATACCGTTAACCCCTTCTGTACCGAGATGTCTTTTTAGTTTTATTGTAGCTATATTTAGAAGATTTTGTGCAGTTTAAGAAGGATCTGTGGTAGTAAAAAGGGTAAAGTGAGATAGTTTGAACCCTGTTAATTGCTGGAGGCCCTTTTTAAACTGAATGAAATTGTATAATGGTAGCTAGAGTATTATTAAGAAGACATTGCAGTACAGAAGGGGTTAAGGGGAGAATTTCACTTCAGGGTTTTTAATTTTTCTGGACCCCCGTCTCCCTTATGTCTATCCCCATTTAATTTGAAAGAACTAAAATAAAATTTATGAAATAATAAAAGAACACAATCCACCACATAGGGTGTACATTACTACATTAGCAAAAAAATGTACACATTTAACTTTAATGAGTATCTTGGGAGTATTTTTGTAAGCTTGATGGAGGTCTAAGGAGAAAACTAAATCTATCTATCTATCTATTGTCTGGTGCCGTGATCCCCGAAGGGGTGGCCACGAAGGAACCGCCCCCATGCACCTCTGTCCCCAGTCAGTCGACGCCCGTCCTCCCTACCAGAGTGAGAACTGAGCGATCTCTGCCATACCCATAGCTCACTCTGACTGTTGTTGTTGTTGTTTTTCCCCAAGCTGCCTGGCCGAACAGCCCCAAGGCCCCGAGCAAGGCCAAGGCCACAACCGAGCGCCCCCACAGAACCCTCCCCGCCGACCACAATAAAGCCTGGGTGACCGAAGCCACTCCACGGCGGGGAGCTGAGGAGGGTGCGGAAACGCCCGGGAAACCAAACTCTGACTGTTCCTTTTACTTATATATTTTCTAGATCTCAAGTGACGGCGTCTCTTCCGTGGATTGACCTCCCAATCTACCAAGATTGGAAGCCAAAGCGTCACATTTTTCCTTTGCCCCTCAACATTCTCTTCATAATTGCTGAGGGGCACAGGGCCCTGGGTGGGGCTTTGGTTTCCCGGGCGTTTCCGCACCCTCCTCAGCTCCGCGCTATGGAGTGGCTTCGGTCACCCAGGCTTTATTGTGGTCGGCAGGGAGGGTTCTGTGGGGGCGCTCGGTTATGGCCTTGGCCTTGCTCGGGGCCTTGGGGCTGTTTGGCCAGGCAGCTTGGGGAACAACAATAACAACAACAACACCGAGCACCTCCTTCATCCATATACTTCTTCACTCCATCATTCCACCTCTCTTTCGGCTTACCTTTCCCTCTCTGTCCTTCCACCTTGCTCTCGTACACCCTCTTATTATAATGTAAAACTTGCAAATTAAACAAACTAAAACTTGGACGAACACAGTAAAAGGAAAAAGCAAATTATCAAAATCACTATGTGGAAACAACGCTTATGCTCTACCCTGCAATAATAAACTCTGTGCAATCAAACCTTCTGTCCGTCCTTGGCCATCGTCTTCCAGGTCTCACAGGTGTGAGGAAGTTTTACTAACTAGACTTAGGATAGGCCATTCCCGGCTGACTCACGGTTATTTAATGTCCACTCCCCGCACTCCGACCCCTACCTGCTCCTCCTGTCATTCCCCTCTAACTGTTCGCCACGTCTTTGACTGCCCAGATACTGCCCGTCTGCTTATGGCTTGTTTTGGTACTAAATAATTCACTGACGTTTTATCCGATTTTCCGTCATTTTCCTTCCCCCCCATCGTCCGTTTTTTGCGCCGCCTTAAGCTCCTTTCAGTAATCTGATCTAATCCTTCGGGCCAGACCTATGAGAGTTCCGTATGGAGCTCAGTGGTCTGGTTAATCTGCTCTACATAACTAACTAACTAAAATAATAATTTATATATAAAAGAACACAATCCATCACATAGGGTGTACATCTTAGTCATTCTCTCGTTTCCCATACGTTCCATATGGCCGAACCATCTCAAGGTGTTCCTTTTCACACTTTCAAACTAGATACCTCCCTTTAAAGATGTCACCAAGTTGTGTCTGACATACTTAATTAAGGTCTTATCAACACTCAGTCATGTGTTCAGATGCATTAGGGTTTTAGTATAGAAATATGTAATAAAAATGCTAAATCTCCTGGATAATTAAAGTGTAAAACTTGCAAAACAAACAAACCAAAACAGGAGCTTTAAGAAATTGGACTTCAAGAAATAAGTTTTTAGTTGTATGGAATTACTTAGATCGAACAAAAGTAAATATTTTGTTATAATGAATTAGTAAATGTGGACAAGTTTATATTTGAATAGCAAAATGAAGTAATAAGATGACAAGATGCAATTTTCAAAGTTTAACTTCCGTTAAATTTAAAAGCATTTTTCCTCATATAGATTTTGTTTAGTGTGTTGTCGTTTTGATAGTTTTTAATTTTAATGAGTTTGTTATATTAATTTGAACAATAACTTTTGAGTTAGTTTTCAAGTTTTATACTTTAATTGCTCTATATAAAGGTGAACGTCAATAAAAGTAAAGTAATGGTGTGTAATAGGGGAGAGCATAGGGTGAATCTAGATGTGAGGCTGGATGGAGAAATATTGGAACAAGTAGAGTGTTTTAAATATCTAGGAGGAACGATAAGCAGGAGTGGAGGTATGGAAGTGGAGGTAAAACAGAGAGTGTGTGAAGGAAGGAAGGTTTTCGGAGCAATGGGAAGTACAGTATGTGGAAGACGAGAAATCTCGGAGTGAAAGTAAAAAGTGCACTGTATCAAGGAATTGTTGTGCCAACAGTGATGTATGGGGCTGAGACATGGGCTCTGAAGAAAAAGGAGAAAAGAGGGCTGGATGTGATGGAGATGAGCTGCTTGAGGAGTATGTGTGGAGTTACTCGTAGAGACAGATTGAGGAATGAAGAGATACGTAGGAGAGTGGGGCAGCAAGAACATTTGTCAGCCAGAGTGGACAGAAGGGTGCTGAGCTGGTATGGTCATGTTGAACGAATGGGAGATGAAAGGCTTCCAAAGAGAATATGTGAGTCAGGTACAAGGGGAGATAGAAGGGCAGGAAGACCCCCATTGAGATGGAGAGACTGTGTAAGAAAGGCTTTGGATGATAGAGGAATGACTATAGATCAGGCAGGGGAAGTGGTGGTGGACAGGAGTGAATGGAGAATGCTTGTGAATAGTTGAGTGAACACGTGGTCATTTGGAGTAAGGGGTCGGGCGCAAGTTGGACTAGATAATAGTCCATCAGGCGCCTGGCCCGGGGAGACGATTAATATGAAGGGTGTGCCTGGAAGTGTGGTGGGAGGGCTTGTGGCTTTGGCTCCGCTGCATGTCTGCCTGCCGAGATCGGAACCTCTCCGGGTGGTCAGGGGCCGGGGGAGTGCTGGAGCGACCTTGGTAACCCTGGTCTCTGGGTCTTCTGGGTGACCTGGATGTGTGAGAGTTTGTGTTTTTTATCTGTGTTTATTTTTTGTTTTATGTTGTTTTTGTGTTTTCCCTGTTCTTGCTCTGTCTTGAGTCGGCTACCCCCAAAATGGGGATTGGGCCTGAGCATATAGATAGATAGATAGATAGATAGATAGATAGATATAATAGTAATAGTAGGATGCATCAGGCGGCTTACAACCCAAGGCCAGAGACTTGCAGTAGGGCTCTAAGTGGATTTTTAAAGATATATTAGCTGGAGGGACCCCCCTGGTACTACTCTACTTGGCGCGGTTGGGGGGCTTTGGGGCCGGCGACTGGGGCTTGATGGGTTAGGGTTAGGGTTATTTCCCTCCCTCTCCCCTCGAGCTTTTGTCATCAGTGTGACTAATTTTGAGTAGTTTTACCATGTCTCTTTCTATGTTTTTCCCCTTCTATTCTTATTCTATCCCATTCGGCTGTCCTCGGGAAGCCTATATCTCGTGTATCCCTGGCCTGGCTAGGTAGTTGACTCCTGACCCGTCTCTTCGGTTGCTGATGTTGCCGAACTGACTTGATTCCCTTCGGTAATGCATTTTTTGCTTCTCGCTGTGATTTTTTTCTACCTTCGACCTGATCTCTCATTCTTCGCCCTGATCACTTCTTGGTTTGTGTTGCGGTGTAGCAGTTCTTGCCTCATCCTTCGGCCCTGCCCTATAAGAGCTCTGATGTGGAGCTCATGACTGTGGTCCGGCTGAACTGGTGAAATGGCGAGAAATGTCTGCGTGTCTTCACCTTCCTAGATTTCTTCACCTCCTGCCCTTCCCTATCTATCTTGACTTGATTAGTTGTCCATCTTGATCTAATCCTTCGGTCCAGCCCTATGAGAGTTCTTTTATGGAACTCAGTGGTCTGGCTAAACTACTTTTACTAAACAAAAAATACAAAAGTTTTCCCAATTATAAATTTTTATCTCTGCTATAAATTAATATATATATATATATATATATATATATATATATATATATATATATATATATATATATATATTTATTTTTTATTTTTTATTATATTACTGTACAGTATTTGACTAGCATATCATCAGGATTCTGTTACTTATTTCTGTAGGTTCAGGAACTTGTATAGCGAGGACGGTCCTTAGTGATCTTGGCCAAATTCAATGTTCTTTCCTCTTAACCCTTTGAGTAGCAGCGACGTGTGTTGTATTTTATTCTAGCTATATTTAAACGGTATTATGCAGCTTAGGTAAGGATCTGTGGTAGTTAAAAGGGTTGGTTGAGATAGTTTGAAGCCTTATTATTGCTAGAGGTCCTTCCTAAGCTGAATAAAATGGTCTAATAGTTGCCAGAATATGATGACAAGGACGTCCCTGGTACTGAATGGGTTAATGAAAAAAGTTTATGTAAATTTCTATATCAAATAAACATGGAAGGAAATGTCTTAGTTTATAATTAGCCTACCTTTTTCATGTCAATAATTAATTTAGTAGTAAACTGTAGATTATCTATTATGTATTTGTTGATTTAGTAGTAAACTGTAGATTATCTATTATGTATTTGTTGATTTAGTAGTAAACTGTAGATTATCTATTATGTATTTGTTGATTTAGTAGTAAACTGTAGATTATCTATTATGTATTTGTTGATTTAGTAGTAAACTGTAGATTATCTATTATGTATTTGTTGATTTAGTAGTAAACTGTAGATTATCTATTATGTATTTGTTGATTTAGTAGTAAACTGTAGATTATCTATTATGTATTTGTTGATTTAGTAGTAAACTGTAGATTATCTATTATGTATTTGTTGATTTAGTAGTAAACTGTAGATTATCTATTATGTATTAAAATTAAAATTAAAATTAAAATTTGTTGATTTCATTAATTGAGTTTAAAAGTAGAGTTGGTTGGTGAAAAAAAATATATAGTGATTTTGATCAGTTATTTTGCCTTTATATTGTCTTTGTCCCAGTTTTGGTTTGTTTAGTTTGCAAGTTTTACATTTTTAATTATACTCTATTCAAATCAACTTGCCAGTAAATCCTCCTCCAATATGTATGAGTATTGTTTTATTATTATAATGTAAAACTTGCAAAATAAACAAACCACAACAGGGACGACAATATAAAGGCAAACAAATGATCAAAATCGCTATGACAAAACATGATTGGTTGGAAGTGGTGTGTGGAGAGGACCTTGAATCAGAATAATGTACGGTCGCGCTAATAAGTCATGTCCCAGCTGTCATTACGTTTGGCTTGCTCTGTGCTGTATAAATGTCTCAGATTTTGAATACGGTGGGTAAGTGTAAGAACATGTTTGTATATTTCACTCGATATGAAGTAATGCAGCTTAGATAATGTTGATACCAATTATTGATCAAAACATACTTGGTGCCGAGACATCACCTATTAGCGCGACTACATATTTTACTACTGTATATCCAAAATATTAATTTAAATTGAACCAGTCAGTAGTAACTGCTTATAGAAGCCTGGAATTCTGTCCTTTTATTTTAACATTTTATTTTATTAAGCGTTATTTCCACATAGCGATTTTGATTAGTTATTTTACCTTTATCTTGTATCGTCCCAGTTTTGGTTTTATAATGTAAAACTTGCAAAATAAACAAACCAAAACTTATACGAACACAGTAAAAATGTGCAAGTTTTACAATTTAATAAGTTACCAAGTTAATATGAACAATGTATACAGTTGGGAGAGAGGCATCCCGACCAGGATTCGAACCCACTCACTCCAGGTAGTTTTGGAGGAGTTGGGACCGTATCCACTTGACCATGAGCGGATGATGGAGTGGATACATTGCCTAACTCTTCCAAAAAATACCTGGAGTGAGTGGGTTCACATCCAGGTCAGAATACCTCTCTCCCAACCTGTCCAATATTATCCTTAGTGTATACTGTTACTTATAAAAATGTAAAACTTGCAAACTAAACAAACCAAAACTGGGACAAAGACAATATAAAGGCAAAATAACTGATCAAAATTGCTATGTGGAAACAACGCTTACTAAAATAAAATAAAAATAAAATAAAAGAACACAATCCACCACTGTAGTCTCAAAGCATAGTTTTACAGACGTATAAAGGAGTGCTGACATACACCTAATACAATTACCACTACTGTGCAGTGAAAGAAGTTTTGAGAAATTTACTGTTAACAAAGACAACAAACTTTAAGATCTTTGAATTGTTATTTCATAATTATGAGTGCTGTTGAATCTGCTGATGTGGAGAACTGGCACTTAGTGACAATATACAAAATATAAGAAATAATATCTATTACTGTTGATGTATGATCACTATTTTAACTAGTAAAGGAACTCCCTGAGACAATTTTACATATATTTATTATGATTTTTCAAAACAATACTTATAGATAGAAACACCATAGCTTTGAGGTGCGAGGTGGTAATGGTCTCAGTGTCGTTGAGTTGTCTGTGTGGCGTCAGAGGTGCTTTTGGCAGCCAGATGTTGTCTTCCTCTGTTGCTGAAATAGGTGGAGTTGGAGTGCCCAGGTGTAGTGAGGGCTCTGGTGTGGTAGGACTATGTTTATCAAAGTCTGGTGATGATGGCTTAGGCTTGGCAGGTTGACATGTGTGTGCTGCAGGGTGGTTATGGCTGTGGTCAATGAGTAGTAATAGTTGTTGTTGTTGTTGTTGTTGTTCCCCAAGCTGCCTGGCCGAACAGCCCAAAGGCCCCGAGCAATTCCAAGGCCATAACCGAGTGCCCCCACAGAACCCTCCCCGCCGACCACAATAAAGCCTGGGTGACTGAAGCCACTCCATGGCGGGGAGCTGAGGGTGCGGAAACACCCGGGAAACCAAAGCCCCACCCAGGGCCCTGTGCCCCTCAGCAATTATGAAGAGAAAGTTGAGGGGCAAGGGAAAAATGTGATGCTTTGGCTTCCAATCTTGGTAGATTGGGAGGTCAATCCATGGAAGAGATGCCATCACTTGAGATCTAGAAAATATATAAGTTAAAGGAACAGTCAGAGTAAGCTATGGGTACGGCAGAGATTGCTCAGCTCTCGCTCTGATAGACCAGCCCATCACCACATGACTAGAACCCAATCCTCTCAGCATCAGCTAGGAAAGGCCCTAGAAAGCCGCCTTTGGTGGGGGGATAGCTCCCCTATTTCAACCCCTTTCGGGGTTGGGCACCCGCCTAGTAATAGTAGTTGTTGTTGTTGTTGTTCCCCAAGCTGCCTGGCCGAACAGCCCCAAGGCTCCGAGCACGGCCAAGGCCATAACCGAGCGCCCCCACAGAACCCTCCCTGCCGACCACAATAAAGCCTGGGTGACCGAAGCGACTCCAAGGCGGGGAGCCGAGGAGGGTGCGGAAATGCCCGGGAAACCAACCACCCAGGGCCCTGTGCCCCTCAGCAATTATGAAGAGAAAGTTGAGGGGCAAGGGAAAAATGTGACGCTTTGGCTTCCAATCTTGGTAGATTGGGAGGTCAATCCACGGAAGAGACGCCGTCACTCGAGATCTAGAAAATATATAAGTAAAAGGAACAGTCAGAGTAAGCTATGGGTATGGCAGAGATCGCTCAGTTCTCACTCTGATAGACCAGCCCATCACCAGAGTAATAGTAGTTGTTCCCTAGGCTGCCTGGCCAAACAACCCCAAGCTTTTAAGGAAGACCACAGTCAAAATTAGGTATTCCCACAATGCTGGTGTAAGTGGTTGTTGTTGTTGTTGTTGTTGTTCCCCAAGCTGCCTGGCCGAACAGCCCCAAGGCCCCGAGCAATTCCAAGGCCATAACCGAGCGCCCCCACAGAACCCTCCCTGCCGACCACAATAAAGCCTGGGTGACCGAAGCCACTCCATGGCGGGGAGCTGAGGAGGGCACGGAAACGCCCGGGAAACCAAAGCCCCACCCAGGGCCCTGTGCCCCTCAGCAATTATGAAGAGAAAGTTGAGGGGCAAGGGAAAAATGTGACGCTTTGGCTTCCAATCTTGGTAGATTGGGAGGTCAATCCACGGAAAAGATGCCGTCACTTGAGATCTAGAAAATATATAGGTTAAAGGAACAGTCAGAGTAAGCTATGGGTATGGCAGAGATCACTCAGTTCTCACTCTGATAGACCAGCCCATCACCACATGACTAGAACCCAATCCTCTCAGCATCAGCTAGGAAAGGCCCTAGAAAGCCGCCTTTGGCGGGGGGATAGCTCCCCTATTTCAACCCCTTTCGGGGTCGGGCACCCGCTAAAAAAAATACAAGCACAAACATATTGTATTGTGTTGGGATCGAACGCTCGAACTCTTGGGTGGGAGGCCTAGCCACTACTTCTGAGCTACGGAACGGTAAGTGGTTGTGTGTTGTGCAGTCGTCCATAATGTGTTTGATAGTGTGCGGTGTTGTGTTACAACCCGGACAGGTGTCCTGGACGGAGTCATCCAGCCTCTTCTGATAACTCAGAAGGGCTGGATGGTGCCCACATCGCAGCCTAGCCAGGTGGACTCTGTCCTCTACGGGAAAGGAGGGTTCTGAGGGATAGACTTCAGGGGGCCGTGCATGTAGCTGAGTGTTTGTCTTTGAGTGACTGGATGGATCGGTGAGTGATTTGAGTATGGAAATGCTTCTGGAGGCTGGCTTGGGGTGGGCAATGGGGGAGTGAAGACAGTATTTGTGTATGATAACGAGTACTAGGTGTTGTTTGATGTTTCTTGGTGTGTGTGGATGTTCTACCATGTAGTGTAGTGGATGGTGTTGGTTTGTCGAGGTTGTGGAAAGAAATTGTGTGCCTCTCATATCAAGGTGATCCTTGATTTTGAGGACTTTGGTTTCCTGGTAGGTAATCTGTTGGTGTGGTAGCTGTTCAGCCAGCAATTATTTTGAGGGATTTGTTTTGTATAGTCGGTAGGGTATTGTGATGTGTTTGAGCGAGTTTAGAAGCCCAAGCAGGGCTAGCATATTCCATCACTTAACCCTTTCACGCACATGATGCAATTTTGAGCCTATTAGGGATACTTTAAAGCCTTTGTTACCATCAGGGGTATTTAGAAACCTTTAGTTTAGTTACCTCAACCTCTGCAGTTGTCTTCGAGTTAGTTGTGGGCAGAAAACTAATTTTGGAGCGTTAATTATAAGAGTGAGAGAACTCTATTTCTTATTGCTAATCTGGCACTCTCTGCATCATAATGCGTGAAAGGGTTAATGTATATATTGTTTGTATACTGTGGTGGTAGTTTCTTTATTATGTCCATTGAGTTAAGGGAGCCAGTGGTACATGAAGCACCAGAGGTGCTATTGGTAAACGTAAACGAAACGTGGCGTGCCGCGCAAGTGATACATGAATTCGCTAAATGGTTGCCCGTATCAGACGAAGCAACAGTTTCACCAGTGGTACACAAAGCCATTTGATTACTACCAGTAATAGATAAAACCATGTTTTCTTCAGTGGTATTACCAGTACTGGTGCCATTGGTACAAAGAAACACCTCCATCAGTGGTGCTGCTTCTAGACATGGTCGTAGATTTCATTTTCGCCCAGCCATTCGCCCAGAATCGAAAAAAAAATCTCAAAAAACCTTGGGCCCAGGCAAATTGGTGATTTTGGTCAAATTTTGACTTGTCAATATTATTACATATTTGGATTCGTCTCGCCGTTGCGGATTCAACGGTATAATTATTTTTTAATTTTGACCTATTTTTAGGCCCCCTAGGCCTATTTTAAAGTTTAAAAACTCCATAGACGAGTTATTTATGAACGGATTTTGTTTAAATTTATACCATAGGCTGGTCTTGGGCAGTATGATGTGCGGGGGTTGTGGGGATGGATTTACATAGGAATTAATACCCGCAGAGGGCTACTCTTGGTCAGTATGATGTGCGGGGGTTGTGGGGACGGATTTGGGTAGGAATTAATACTCGCAGCGGGCTGTTCTTGGGCAGTATGATGTGCGGGGGTTGTGTGGACGGATTATGATATGATTTAATACCCGTAGAGGGCTGCTCTTGGGGAGGATGATGATATGATTTAATACCCGCAGAGGGTTGCTCTTGGGCAGTATGATGTGCGGGTGTTGTGGGGACGGATTATGATGTGATTTAATACCCGCAGAGGGTTGCTCTTGGGCAGTATGATGTGCGGGGGTTGTGGGGACGGATTATGATATGATTTAATACCCGCAGAGGGCTGCTCTTGGGCAGTATGATGTGCGGGGGTTGTGGGGATGGATTATGATACGATTTAATACCCGCAGAGGGTTGCTCTTGGGCAGTATGATGTGCGGGGGTTGTGGGAACGGACTATGATATGATTTAATACCCGCAGAGGGTTGCTCTTGGGCAGTATGATGTGCGGGGGTTGTGGGGACGGATTATGATATGATTTAATATCCGCAGAGGGTTGCTCTTGGGCAGTATGATGTGCGGGGGTTGTGGGGACGGATTTAGATAGGAATTAAAACTCGCAGAGGGCTATTCTTGGGCAGTATGATGTGCAGGGGTTGTGGGGACGGATTTAGATAGGAATTATTACTCGCAGAGGGCTGCTCTTGGGCAGTATGATGTGCCGGGGTTGTGGGGACGGATTATGATATGATTTAACCTGACAAGCGCGATATAGACCTAGGTGCTAGGGTAGTTATTTGTGCATTTCTAGCCCTGGATTCTGACAGAATTCGTTATATTTACAATATAAACCATTATTTGTTTTCAGTATGCTTTTATTTTACATATATGATGTATATATGAACCTTCAAGAGTGCTAAAATAAGTGGGAAAAGCATTTGGGTGGTGAAAAACGAAGATATTGGCCACCCGGTCATAATCTCAGGCGAGAGAGAGACACAGGCAGCCCTCTCCTCTCGCTGTCTGGGAGTCAACTGAGACGAGCGGGGCGGTGTGTGCCGGTGTCTGGGTGTTGCATAACGATCTTTTATGCAACCCACTTGTGCTACATTATCGCGGGAGAGAAAAATAACCGATAAATGATGATAATAAGAGGAAAAATAGGTGATAATTGAGGAGGGGAGGGAGGGGGGAATAAAGTGGGGAAGGAGGGGAGGGGGGTGGGTGAGATTTACATGGATGAGTACTGGAGGGGAATTATCTCACCTAGAGACAAATTCCTTTGTTTTGATAGGCCCTTTTTTTTTATGGAAGGCTTTTTTTATGGTCCTGCTTCCGTGAGGCCTATCGCGTTCCCTATAGGAAGCCTTCCGTGAGGCCTATCGCGCTTGCCGGGTTAATACCCGCAGAGGGTTGCTCTTGGGCAGTATGATGTCCGGGGGTTGTGTGGACGGATTATGATATGATTTAATACCCGCAGAGGGTTGCTCTTGGGCAGTATGATATGCGGGGTTTGTGGGGACGGATTATGATATGATTTAATACCCGCAGAGGGTTGCTCTTGGGCAGATTGATGTGCGGGGGTTGTGGGGACGGATTATGATATGATTTAATACCCGCAGAGGGTTGCTCTTGGACAGAATGATGTGTGGGGGTTGTGGGGACGGATTATAATATGATTTAATACCCGCAGAGGGTTGCTCTTGGGCAGTATGATGTGCGGGGGTTGTGGGGACGGATTTGGATAGGAATTAATACCCGCAGAGGGCTGTTCTTGGGCAGTATGATGTGCGGGGGTTGTGGGGACGGATTTAGATAGGAATTAATACCCGCAGACTGTTGCTCTTGGGCAGTATGATGTGCGGGGGTTGTGGGGACGGATTTAGGTAGGAATTAATACTCGCAGAGGGCTGTTCTTGGGCAGTATGATGTGCGGGGGTTGTGTGGACGGATTATGATATGATTTAATACCCGCAGAGGGCTGCCCTTGGGCACAATGATTTGCGGGGGTTGTGGGGACGGATTATGATATGATTAAATACCCGCAGAGGGTTGCTCTTGGGCAGTATGATGCGCGGGGGTTGTGAGGACGGATTTAGGTAGGAATTAATACTTGCAGAGGGCTGTTTTTGGGCATTATGATGTGCAGGGGTTGTGTGGACGGATTATGATATGATTTAATACCCGCAGAGGGCTGCTCTTGGGCAGAATGATGTGCGGGGGTTGTGGGGACGGATTATGATATGATTTAATACCCGCAGAGGGTTGCTCTTGGGCAGTATGATATGCGGGGGTTGTGGGGACGGATTATGATATGATTTAATACCCGCAGAGGGTTCCTCTTGGGCAGCATGATGTGCGGGGGTTGTGGGGACGGATTATGATATGATTTAATACCCGCAGAGGGTTGATCTGTATCGAGAGAGAGAGAGAGAGAGTGTGTGAGAGTGAGATAGAGAGAGACAGGGGAGGAGGGAGGGGGGGGGGGGGGTAAGGAAGGAAGGGGGCATGGAGGGGGCGGGGGCACATCAAACTGGCCTTCATCACTTCTTCCTTCTCGATCTGGTTTAGGGGTATGGAGATAGGGGGCACCAAGGGAGAGGGGTGGAGAGAGACAGAGGGTGAGGGAGGGAGGGGGGCTGACAGGTGAGGGAGGGACCATAGAGGACCCCACCTGAAGGGGTACCCTAATTTTAAAAACTGGATCAAACCGGATAAAAAAGGCTTGATTTTACTCAACAACCTTCGTTTGCCGCACATATGGTGGAGGCGGGGGAAGAGAGAGAGAGTGGCTCCAATCCGCTCCTGCCTCCACCTTCCCCTACTTTTCACAAGAAGCCATTTTCTTTCTCTCTTTGCTAGCGCCCAGAGTGTGGGCAGCAAACAAAGGTTATTATGTCAAGTCAAGTCTTTTATATCCGGTTATATCCAGTTTTCAAAATTTGGGTACCCCTCACCCTGGGGTCCTCTATACACCCTCCCTCACCTGTCATCCCCCCTCCCTCCCTCCCCCTCTGTCTAACTCCACCCCTCTCCCTCGGTCCCCCATACCTCCATACCGCTAAACCAGATCGGGAAGAGTGAAGAAGTGATGAAGGCCAGTTTGATGTGCCCCCGCTCCCTCTATGCCCCCCACCACCTCTCTCACTCTCTCACACACACACACACACTCTCTCTCTCTCGACCGTCGCCTGTGGATAGGATAGACCCCCACATTGCACATAAATCTACGGTGCAGCTCAACCTTTTTTGTTTTACCCACAAATATCGCCTCGAGCAATATGTGACGTCAGACAAAACTTTCACCTTTCAGCCAACCAGAAGCGAGCAACGTTTTCCAGGGCTCTAGAATTCATACGCTATGGCCTATGGGGTGGACCGGGGGGGGGGGGGGGGGGATGGAGTTGGAGGTGGGGGGGGGTGTTCATCCTACTCTTAACATACGTCATAACCTAGGGTCATACCTGGCTCAGCTCTCTGTGGGGCCGGACTGTTTGTGCGCAAGCTCCCGCCGGTACTCCCCCCCCCCCCCTTTCTCTCTCTCTCTCTCTCCCTCTCACACACGCGTCCGTCGCCCCATATTATTTGAGACCCGCAGAGGGTCGCTCTTGGGCAGGGGTTGTGGGGACGGATTTGGATAGGAATTAATACCCGCAGAGGGTTGCTCTTGGGCAGTATGATGTGCGGGAGTTGTGGGGACGGATTATTATATGATTTAATACCCGCAGAGGGTTGCTCTTGGGCAGTATGATGTGCGGCGGTTGTGGGGACGGATTATAATATGATTTAATACCCGCAGAGGGTTGCTCTTGCGCAGTATGATGTGCAGGGGTTGTGGGGATGGATTTAGATATGAATTAAAACTCTCAGAGGGCTGCTCTTGGGCAGTATGATGTGCGGGGGTTGTGGGGACGGATTTAAATAGGAATTAATACTCGCAGAGGGCTGCTCTTGGGCAGTATGATGTGCGGGGGTTGTGGGGACGGATTATGATACAATTTAATGCCCACAGAGGGTTGCTCTTGGGCAGTATGATATGCGGAGGTTGTGGGGACGGATTATTTTACTATTTAATACCCGCAGAGGGTTGCTCTTGGGCAGTATGATGTGCGGGGGTTGTGGGGACGGATTATGATATGATTTAATACCCGCAGAGGGTTGCTCTTGGGCAGTATGATGTGCAGGGGTTGTGGGGACGAATTTGGATAGGAATTAATACCCGCAGAGGGCTGTTCTTGGGCAGTATGATGTGCGGGGGTTGTGGGGACGGATTTAGATAGGAATTAATACCCGCAGACGGCTGCTCTTGGGCAGTATGATGTGCGGGGGTTGTGGGGACGGATTTAGGTAGGAATTAATACTCGCACAGGGCTGTTCTTGGGCAGTATGATGTGCGTGGGTTGTGTGGACGGGTTATGATATGATTTAATACCCGCAGAGGGATGCTCTTGGGCACAATGATTTGCAGGGGTTGTGGGGACGGATTATGATATGATTTAATACCCGCAGAGGGTTGCTCTTGGGCAGAATGATGTGTGGGGGTTGTGAGGACGGATTTAGGTAGGAATTAATACTCACAGAGGGCTGTTTTTGGGCAGTATGATGTGCGGGGGTTGTGTGGACGGATTATGATATGATTTAATACCCGCAGTGGGCTGCTCTTGGGCAGAATGATGTGCGGGGGTTGTGGGGACGGATTATGATATGATTTAATACCCACATAGGGTTGCTCTTGGGCAGTATGATGTGCAGGGGTTGTGGGGACGGATTATGATATGATTTAATACCTGCAGAGGGTTGCTCTTGGGCAGTATGATGTGCGGGGGTTGTGGGGACGGATTATGATATGATTTAATACCCGCAGAGGGTTGCTCTTGGGCAGCATGATGTGCGGGGGTTGTGGGGACGGATTATGATATGATTTAATACCCGCAGAGGGTTGCTCTGTATCGAGAGAGAGAGAGTGTGTGAGATAGAGATAGAGAGAGACAGGGGAGGGGGGTGTGGGGTAAGGAAGGAAGGGGGCATGGAGGGGGCGGGGGTACATCAAACTGGCCTTCACCACTTCTTCCTTCTTCTCGATCTGGTTTAGGGGTATGGAGATAGGGGGCACCAAGGGAGAGGGGTGGAGAGAGACAGAGGGTGAGGGAGGGAGGGGGGCTGACAGGTGAGGGAGGGACCATAGAGGACCCCACCTGAAGGGGTACCCTAATTTTAAAAACTGGATCAAACCGGATAAAAAAGGCTTGATTTTACTCAACAACCTTCGTTTGCCGCACATATGGTGGAGGCGGGGGAAGAGAGAGAGAGTGGCTCCAATCCCCTCCTGCCTCCACCTTCCCCTACTTTTCACAAGCAGCCATTTTCTTTCTCTCTCTTTGCTAGCGTCCAGAGTGTGGGCAGCAAACAAAGGTTATTATGTCAAGTCAAGTCTTTTATATCCGGTTATATCCAGTTTTCAAAATTTGGGTACCCCTCACCCTGGGGTCCTCTATACACCCTCCCTCACCTGTCATCCCCCCTCCCTCCCTCCCCCTTTGTCTACCTCCACCCCTCTCCCTCGGTCCCCCATACCTCCATACCGCTAAACCAGATCGGGAAGAGTGAAGAAGTGATGAAGGCCAGTTTGATGTGCCCCCGCTCCCTCTATGCCCCCCACCACCTCTCTCACTCACTCACACACACACACACACACTCTCTCTCTCTCTCGACCGTCGCCTGTGGATAGGATAGACCCCCACATTGCACATAAATCTACGGTGCAGCTCAACCTTTTTTGTTTTACCCACAAATATCGCCTCGAGCAATATGTGACGTCAGACAAAACTTTCAACTTTCAGCCAACCAGAAGCGAGCAACTTTTTCCAGGGCTCTAGAATTCATACGCTATGGCCTATGGGGTGGACCGGGGGGGGGGGGGGGTGGGGGGGGGGGGATGGAGTTGGAGGTGGGGGAGTGTTCATCCTACTCTTAACATACGTCATAACCTATGGTCATACCTGGCTCAGCTCTCTGTGGGGCCGGACTGTTTGTGCGCAAGCTCCCGCCGGTACTCCCCCCCCCTTTCTCTCTCTCTCTCTCTCTCTCTCTCTCTCTCCCTCGCGTCCGTCGCCCCATATTATTTGAGACCCGCAGAGGGTCGCTCTTGAGCAGGGGTTGTGGGGACGGATTTGGATAGGAATTAATACCCGCAGAGGGCTGTTCTTGGGCAGTATGATGTGCGGGGGTTGTGGGGACGGATTATGATATGATTTAATAGCCGCAGAGGGTTCCTCTTGGGCAGTATGATGTGTGGGGACGGATTATGATATGATTTAATACCCGCAGAGGGTTGCTCTTGGGCAGTATGATATGCGGGGGTTGTGGGGACGGATTATGATATGATTTAATACCCGCAGAGGGTTGCTCTTGGGCAGTATGATGTGCGGGGATTGTGGGGACGGATTATAATATGATTTAATACCCGCAGAGGGTTGCTCTTGGGCAGTATGATGTGCGAGGGTTGTGGGGACGGATTATTATATGATTTAATACCCGCAGAGGGTCGCTCTTGGGCAGGGGTTGTGGGGACGGATTTGGATAGGAATTAATACCCGCAGAGGGCTGTTCTTGGGCAGTATGATGTGCGGGGGTTGTGGGGACGGATTATGATATGATTTAATAGCCGCAGAGGGTTCCTCTTGGGCAGTATGATGTGTGGGGACGGATTATGATATGATTTAATACCCGCAGAGGGTTGCTCTTGGGCAGTATGATATGCGGGGGTTGTGGGGACGGATTATGATATGATTTAATACCCGCAGAGGGTTGCTCTTGGGCAGTATGATGTGCGGGGATTGTGGGGACGGATTATAATATGATTTAATACCCGCAGAGGGTTGCTCTTGGGCAGTATGATGTGCGAGGGTTGTGGGGACGGATTATTATATTATTGAATACCCGCAGAGGGTTGCTCTTGGGCAGTATGATGTGCGGGGGTTGTAGGGACGGATTATAATATGATTTAATACCCGCAGAGTGTTGCTCTTGCGCAGTATGATGTGCAGGGGTTGTGGGGATGGATTTAGATATGAATTGAAACTCAGAGGGCTGCTCTTGGGCAGTATGATGTGCGGGGGTTGTGGGGACGGATTTAGATAAGAATTAATACTCACAGAGGGCTGCTCTTGGGCAGTATGATGTGCGGGGGTTGTGGGGACGGATTATGATACGATTTAATGCCCGCAGAGGGTTGCTCTTGGGCAGTATGATATGCGGAGGTTGTGGGGACGGATTATTTTACTATTTAATACCCGCAGAGGGTTGCTCTTGGGCAGTATGATGTGTGGGGGTTAATTCCTATCTAAATCCGTCCCCACAACCCCCGCACATCATACTGCCCAAGAGCAACCCTCTGCGGGTATTAATTCCTATCTAAATCCGTCCCCAGAACCCCCACACATCATAGGCTACTGCCCAAGAGCAGCCCTCGGCGGGTGTTAATTCCTATCTATAACCGTCCCCACAACCCCCGCACATCATACTGCCCAAGAACAGCCCTCTGCGGGTGTTAATTCCTATCTAAATCCGTCCCCACAACCCCCGCACATCATACTGCCCAAAAGCAACCCTTTGCGGGTATTCATCTCTAACTATATCCGTCCCCACAACCCCCGCCCAAGAGCGACCCTCCGCGGGTCACAAATATGTATGGGGAGACAGTCGAGAGAGAGAGAGTGTGTGTGAGAGTGAGAGTGAGATAGAGAGAGACAGGGGAGGGGGGGTAAGGAAGGAAGGGGGCATGGAGGGGTCGGGGGCACATCAAACTGGCCTTCATCACTTCTACCTTCTTCTCGATCTGGTTTAGGGGTATGGAGAATTGGAGATAGGGGGCACCAAGGGAGAGGGGTGGAGAGAGACAGAGGGTGAGGGAGGGAGGGGGGCTGACAGGTGAGGGAGGGACCATAGAGGACCCCACCTGAAGGGGTACCCTAATTTTAAAAACTGGATCAAACCGGATAAAAAAGGCTTGATTTTACTCAACAACCTTCGTTTGCCGCACATATGGTGGAGGCGGGGGAAGAGAGAGAGAGTGGCTCCAATTCCCTCCTGCCTCCACCTCCCCCTACTTTTCACAAGCAGCCATTTTCTTTCTCTCTCTTTGCTAGCGTCCAGAGTGTGGGCAGCAAACAAAGGTTAATATGTCAAGTCAAGTCTTTTATATCCGGTTATATCCAGTTTTCAAAATTTGGGTACCCCTCACCCTGGGGTCCTCTATACACCCTCCCTCACCTGTCATCCCCCCTCCCTCCCTCCCCCTCTGTCTAACTCCACCCCTCTCCCTCGGTCCCCCATACCTCCATACCGCTAAACCAGATCGGGAAGAGTGAAGAAGTGATGAAGGCCAGTTTGATGTGCCCCCTCTCCCTCTATGCCCCCCACCACCTCTCTCACTCACTCACACACACACACACACACACTCTCTCTCTCTCTCGACCGTCGCCTGTGGATAGGATAGTCCCCCACATTGCACATAAATCTACGGTGCAGCTCAACCTTTTTTGTTTTACCCACAAATATCGCCTCGAGCAATATGTGACGGCAGACAAAACTTTCAACTTTCAGCCAACCAGAAGCGAGCAACTTTTTCCAGGGCTCTAGAATTCATACGCTATGGCCTATGGGGTGGGCCTGGGGGGGGGGGTGGAGGTGGGGGGGTGTTCATCCTACTCTTAACATACGTCATAACCTATGGTCATACCTGGCTCAGCTCTCTGTGGGGCCGGACTGTTTGTGCGCAAGCTCCCGCCGGTACTCTTCCCGCCCCCCCCCCCTTTCTCTCTCTCTCTCTCTCTCCCTCTCTCACACACGCGTCCGTCGCCCCATATTATTTGAGACCCGCAGAGGGTCGCTCTTGGGCAGGGGTTGTGGGGACGGATTTGGATAGGAATTAATACCCGCAGAGGGCTGTTCTTGGGCAGTATGATGTGCGGGGGTTGTGGGGACGGATTATGATATGATTTAATAGCCGCAGAGGGTTCCTCTTGGGCAGTATGATGTGTGGGGACGGATTATGATATGATTTAATACCCGCAGAGGGTTGCTCTTGGGCAGTATGATATGCGGGGGTTGTGGGGACGGATTATGATATGATTTAATACCCGCAGAGGGTTGCTCTTGGGCAGTATGATGTGCGGGGGTTGTGGGGACGGATTATTATATGATTTAATACCCGCAGAGGGTTGCTCTTGGGCAGTATGATGTGCGGGGGTTGTGGGGACGGATTATAATATGATTTAATACCCGCAGATGGTTGCTCTTGCGCAGTATGATGTGCAGGGGTTGTGGGGATGGATTTAGATATGAATTATAACTCTCAGAGGGCTGCTCTTGGGCAGTATGATGTGCGGGGGTTGTGGGGACGGATTATGATACGATTTAATACCCGCAGAGGGTTGCTCTTGGGCAGTATGATATGCGGAGGTTGTGGGGACGGATTATTTTACTATTTAATACCCGCAGAGGGTTGCTCTTGGGCAGTATGCTGTGCGGGGCTTGTGGGGACGGATTATGATATGATTTAATACCCGCAGATAGTTGCTCTTGGGCAGTATGATGTGCGGGGGTTGTGGGGACGGATTATGATATGATTTAATACCCGCAGATAGTTGCTCTTGGGCAGTATGATGTGCGGGGGTTGTGGGGACGGATTATGATATGATTTAATACCCGCAGATAGTTGCTCTTGGGCAGTATGATGTGCGGGGGTTGTGGGGACGGATTATGATATGATTTAATACCCGCAGATAGTTGCTCTTGGGCAGTATGATGTGCGGGGGTTGTGGGGACGGATTATGATATGATTTAATACCCGCAGATAGTTGCTCTTGGGCAGTATGATGTGCGGGGGTTGTGGGGACGGATTATGATATGATTTAATACCCGCAGAGGGTTGCTCTTGGGCAGTATGATGTGTGGGGGTTAATTCCTATCTAAATCCGTCCCCACAACCCCCGCACATCATACTGCCCAAGAGCAACCCTCTGCGGGTATTAATTCCTATCTAAATCCGTCCCCAGAACCCCCACACATCATAGGCTACTGCCCAAGAGCAGCCCTCGGCGGGTGTTAATTCCTATCTAAAACCGTCCCCACAACCCCCGCACATCATACTGCCCAAGAATAGCCCTCTGCGGGTGTTAATTCCTATCTAAATCCGTCCCCACAACCCCCGCACATCATACTGCCCAAGAGCAGCCCTCTGCGGGTGTTAATTCCTATCTAAATCCGTCCCCACAACCCCCGCACATCATACTGCCCAAAAGCAACCCTTTGCGGCTATTCATCTCTAACTATATCCGTCCCCACAACCCCCGCCCAAGAGCGACCCTCCGCGGGTCACAAATATGTATGGGAGACAGTCGAGAGAGAGAGAGAGAGAGAGTGTGTGAGAGTGAGAGTGAGATAGAGAGAGACAGGGGAGGCGGGGTAAGGAAGGAAGGGGGCATGGAGGGGGCGGGGGCACATCAAACTGGCCTTCATCACTTCTTCCTTCTTCTCGATCTGGTTTAGGGGTATGGAGAATTGGAGATAGGGGGCACCAAGGGAGAGGGGTGGAGAGAGACAGAGGGTGAGGGAGGGAGGGGGGCTGACAGGTGAGGGAGGGACCATAGAGGACCCCACCTGAAGGGGTACCCTAATTTCAAAAACTGGATCAAACTGGATAAAAAAGGCTTGATTTTACTCAACAACCTTCGTTTGCCGCACATATGGTGGAGGCGGGGCAAGAGAGAGAGTGGCTCCAATCCCCTCCTGCCTCCACCTCCCCCTACTTTTCACAAGCAGCCATTTTCTTTCTCTCTTTGCTAGCGTCCAGAGTGTGGGCAGCAAACAAAGGTTATTATGTCAAGTCAAGTCTTTTATATCCGGTTATATCCAGTTTTCAAAATTTGGGTACCCCTCATCCTGGGGTCCTCTATACACCCTCCCTCACCTGTCAGCCCCCCTCCCTCCCTCCCCCTCTGTCTACCTCCACCCCTCTCCCTCGGTCCCCCATACCTCCATACCGCTAAACCAGATCGGGAAGAGTGAAGAAGTGATGAAGGCCAGTTTGATGTGCCCCCGCTCCCTCTATGCCCCCACCACCTCTCTCACTCACTCACACACACACAAACACACACTCTCTCTCTCTCTCGACCGTGGCCTGTGGATGACAGATAGGATGGAGACCCCCACATTGCACATAAATCTACGGGTGCAGCTCAATCTTTTTTGTTTTACCCACAAATATCGCCTCGAGCAATATGTGACGTCAGACAAAACTTTCAACTTTCAGCCAATCAGAAGCGAGCAACTTTTTCCAGGACTCTAGAATTCATACGCTATGGCTATGGGGTGGGCGGGGGGGGGGGGGCCCCCCCCCCCCCACCGGTCCACCCCATAGCGGGATGTTCATCCTACTCTTAACATACGTCATAACCTATGGTCATAAGTCATAACTGGCTCAGCTCTCTGTGGGGCCGGACTGTTTGTGCGCAAGCTCCCACCGGGACTCCCCCCCCCCCCCCTCTTCCCCCTCTGTCTCTCTCTCTCTCTCTCACACACTCGACCATCCCCCTATATTATTTGAGACCCGCAGAGGGTCGCTCTTGGGCAGGGGTTGTGGGGACGGATTTGGATAGGAATTAATACCCGCAGAGGGCTGTTCTTGGGCAGTATGATGTGCGGGGGTTGATTTAGAAAGGAATTAAAACTCGCAGAGGGCTGCTCTTGGGCAGTATGATGTGCGGGGGTTGTGGGGACGGATTTAGATAGGAATTAATACTCGCAGAGGGTTGCTCTTGGGCAGTACGATGTGCGGGGGTTGTGGGGACGGATTATGATACGATTTAATACCCGCAGAGGGTTGCTCTTGGGCTGTATGATGTGCGGGGGTTGTGGGGACGGATTATGATATGATTTAATACCCGCAGAGGGTTGCTCTTGGGCAGTATGATGTGCGGGGGTTGTGGGGACGGATTATGATATGATTTAATACCCGCAGAGGGTTGCTCTTGGGCAGTATGATGTGCGGGGGTTGTGGGGACGGATTATGATATGATTTAATACCCGCAGAGGGTTGCTCTTGGGCAGTATGATGTGCGGGGGTTGTGGGGACGGATTTGGATACGAATAAATACCTCCATCCCAAGGTAATAAATAAAATAATGTAATTAAAAACACTGACGTCAATATTTTATTATATTTTGAATTTCAATACACGATTTTATTCAGCCTAGGAAGGAGCTGGAGAAGGCGAAGGGTCTTTCCTAAGCTGAACAAAATTGATTATTGTTATCCCGACTAAAGGATCATGACGCGTTTTGGCAGTTTATTCTGGCTATTGTTAAACGATTTTATCTAGGTTAGGAAGGGTAGATGGAAGTCAGAGAGTTAATTAAGGCAGTCTTCATCCTTTTCATTCCCACCGATCCTTCCTAAGCTGTACAAAATCGTTAAGGAATAGCCAGAATAAACTGTCAAAACGCTTCAGATCGTCAAGGGGTTGGTGTTTCGTTTAGTTTCGAAGCAGGGTCATAGTGGTGTTATTGAATCCTCTTGCGCCCGTCTTGTCATTAACCCCTTCTGTACCGGTGACGTACTTTTTAACTGTATTCTGGCTACTATTAGACGAATTTACTCAGTTGCTTAAGGGTCTCCAACGAATTAACAGGTTTCGAACTATCTCACTGAACCCTTTTCACCACCACAGATCCTTATTCAACTGCACAACATCGTCTAAATATAGCTAGAGAAAAATGATAAAGATGTTGCGGTACAGGAGTTAACCCTTTGAAGATTATGGCGCAGTTTGACCATTTCTTCTGGCTATTATTAGACGATATTATACAGCTTAGGAAGGATCTGTGGGGGTTGTACAGATAAAGACTATCTCAATTAACCATCCGACTGAAATGCGTAATTGAATCTTGAAAGGGTTATTTGAAAGTAGACCTAAAATTAATAATCTTAATAATTCTTATGTTTACTGTATAATATATTACTGTAGGCCTATATTAAGAAAAATAATATGTACTTTAAATATGTGTGGACAAAATGTGTTGTAATATATTATTATGTTCCTTCCAACAACCAACTATACTCCTAAAATCGATTAATGAAATTTACAAACACATGTGGCAGTCCGTGGATTCGAACCCAGGATGCTCACACCGAAAATCAACACCTTATGCATCGTTAAAGCACAGTTAAAGGATGGTGGACACTGAATCAAATTGTGTTTCAGATTCGTGTGTTTTGAAGCCGAGCCTGTGTTCATGGTTCGAGTCCCAAGATTAACAGAGTATGAAGTCGTAGAGGTTCCGGCCGCCATCTTGATTCCATACTCACTTCCTGCCAAGCACTCTTTTCAGTCAGGGTACATTGATGGATAGGAATATAGAAATAAGTATAAATGTTAATAGAATAAACATCATATGCTCAAAATAAGATGGATATAAATAATGGTGAGGTATATTCTACAGCGTAAGTTGGAGTCAAGATGGCGGTCAAATATCAAGTTGTGAACTGTGTTAATATATGTTTCCCTAGTCTTGGTGGGCGGGGCAAGACGAAATGGTAATTATGCAACTGTAATTTAATTGTGCAAGGTACAGGGTTTAATAAGGCCAATAACAACATCACTAATATGCTTTTAATAAACAATAGTATATTGCTAAATAGGTCAATTAGGCAATAGTTTGAAATGGGATTGATAATTACTGGTTTTTATTGTATAATTGGCAACTCTTCTACATGGCAACTATGAAGAACATGGCGAGGGTAGTCTGCCTGTAGTAAATGGAAATAATCTACGGAAAATACTCCTATTTTCACGTATTACTATTACTACTAAAAGATATTTTTACCACTACTACTACTACTAGTAGTAGTAGTACTAGTAATATTATACTTGAAAATAGTTCTTCTCATGGGTCACAGGCATTTAGGGATAATACAACATACTAATCGTTATCTTTTATTTTTACCTTGAGTATGGATTATTATTATTATTATTACGGGTATATATTAAATGATTTTATTCGGCTTCGGAAAGACCCTCTCAAGTTCTACAGGACCTTCCTAAGCTGCATAATATTGCCCAATGAAAGCCAAAATGTAATACAAATAATGGCGTTTATGTTCTTAACCCTTTTAGGTTAGGCGACGTCTTTTGTTATCATAGTTACATTTAGAGGATTTTATGAAGCTTAGGAAGGACCTGTGATAGTTAACCCTTGCTGTAGCGATGACGTCTTTTTTGTATCTGATTTCGGCTACATTCAGACGATTTTATGAAGCTTAGGAAGGGTCTGGGGTAATTAAAAGCGTTAATTGAGATCATGTGTAGCGATTTAATTGAGGTCCTTCCTAAGCTGAATGAAATCGTCTAATTAGGTGCTTTGTTGATATTTTTAGTTAATTTATTTGATTGTATTCGTGTATGATGTATTTATTGTATGAAGTGTATGCATATGAATAAAGATGAATTTATTACAACCTATTTCCCTAACCTTTATCCATTCACAAGTAACTAATGCTTGGAAATATTAAGGGGAGTGTTTTTTCTGAAATCCCTTCTTCCTCATGCTTAGCCCCATTAAGTTTGAGCTTTTAAGACGTTCGCCCCTATTAGTTTGGCGATTTTGAGACCTTTCGCCCCATATATTTTCCAATATTAAGACCTTTCGTACCATTTAGGTTTCATTTTTTCCTCGGCGAGCGATAGCAAGCCTGCAATTTAGAAGGGCTTAAGCAGATACATTTTCTACCGAAAAACGTACACATTTATCTCGATTGTTGTTGTTTTTCTTAAGTTTGATAGAGATAAAGAGCACAAACTAAAAAAAAAAAAAAAAAAAGGATAGGTATGCTTAAGCTAGTGTCTCCAAAATGGCGACCGGATGAGAAGTTGTCCAGTTTCTCCCGTCATCGAAAGGGGGGGGGGGGGGGGGGATGAAAAGGGGGGGTTGAGGGTTTGGGGGGGGGGGGGCTGTCTCTCCTTGTAACTCGAGACAAAAGCTGAGTGGAGGTAGGCTCTAGAGGCCAGCAGGCTTAGGAAGGCTATGTGGCAGCTAAAAGGATTAAGTGACATATTTCGTAGCCTTTGAATAGATAGACGTCCTTCCTAAGCTGAATAAAATCGTGTAATAGTTTCCAGAATATTATGAAAAGGCCCTCTATAATCGTATACATCACATTAAGCTATAATAGTACACAGATAGCCCATAATAAACTCCTATTCACACCTCTATTGAATTATAACGTCTCTATAATAGCATACATTATAGGGCGATTCCTTCGTGGCCATCCCCTCGGGCATCTAGGCGTTCATGGGGGGATCGAGGGCTCTAATACGTGGCAAAAAAATTTGTTTGTTTTTTTGTTTTTAGGACACGAGAGCAATGATAAAGCTGCATACAAATATCGGGTACCTAAAATCCACTTGGCTGCATAGGAACTCTCTCTATCTCTCTCTCTCTCTCTCTCTATCTCTATAGCCCCATGTGAAGGAAATATGACGACAACCATTAATTATTCACAAAATATGTATGTTAGAATTGTCAAACTTATACCAAAAGATAGAGGATACAAATACGCATAATTTATGTTAAGTAAAATTTATTCAGAAATTTATAGTTAGGGAGATATTGACGATTTTGTGAGTGAAATTCTCGATCATCTGTCACCTAATAGTTGCCATCAACCACCAGCAATACAACCGAGGGTATATAAACTCTGAATTTTCGCCTTATTCGATCATTTTGTTCCCGGTCGTCCAGCTTTAAAGAGGTAAGTCTCGTGTGCTCCCATTTTCCCCCATAGTTTCCCCTGAAAATACAAGAAATTAAGGTGTAATAGCTAAATAACGTGACTTATTTACCGGCAAACCCAAATTTGTGGACAAGAGCTTATTGATTTTCCCCATAATACTTAATACCTTTGCATTAAATAAGGCCAGAAATGTGACGGAAAAAGCCGGCAGGTTTGACGAACTTTCTGGAAGCCGGCACTTGATCGTTCGCTCAGTTCTACCTCCTTAACCCTTCCAATAAAACCATATGTCTCAATATTATGGCGATCACTAGTAGATTTTATTCATTAAGGAAGAAATTGAGATCCAGATTATAAATTTATGGCATAAACTTAGGCTATATTCCCATGTGACTTTTCTAAACTGAATTTGGCTAAGTATTTTTTAACCTGAATAGAATTTATATATTTATTAATTACCTATTAACCCACGAGTAATAGATGCCGTAATGATTACGTGGATGATTTGGTTAGAATAATTTAATTGGATTTTGAAAACTTGGCAAACTAGCGAATCGAAGCCGGCTGACTAGACGCCTCGTGGTTATTGATAATTAAGGGAAGAGGGTAGTTTTTCTGGAACCCCTTCTCCCTCATGTTTAGCCCCATTGCTTTTGAGATACGTTCGCCCCATTAGTTTAGAAATTTGAAGAACTTTCGCTCTTTTGTTCAATATTAAGACCTTTCGTGCTATTTAGGTGTCAATTTCTTTCCTGACGAGCGAGAGCAAGCCTGTAATTTAAGAGGAATCGACCTTCGGCCGTGACATTTTTCTACCGAAAAATGTACAAATAAATCTTGAAAGGGGGTATAGGGGGTGTACTTTTAAGCTTGGAGGTCTAGCGAGGAAAATAAAGCCTGAATGAATATAATAAATTAATAGATTAACAAAATATCCACTGTCCCCTTAACCCTTTGAACATTGACCTATTGAGTTTCTTCTGGCTATCGTTAGAAGATTTTATAGTTTACGAAAGATGTGTGGGAATCCTAAGGGCACGAGACCGGTTAACTTGGATACCTCGTGGGTCCATAGAAACTGAAACTGAAACTGGGTATTTACTGTATAGGCTACGGTCTTATTAACGCTAGCATAAGGATCTTTTCCATTCTATTTCGGCTATCATTGCAAGATTTTAGTTTTAGAAAGCCTTGGAGTTTCACGCAGATTAATTTTATGTAATGTTTGTCATATTTTATTTTCGTTGAACGATATTAGTTTTGGAAAGCCTTGTGGAAGTTTCAGGCAAATGTATTAAGTTTTATTTATATACTGTATAAGTTTTGTTTGATTTTATTTTATAAATCTTATTCTATTTTTTATTTGTATATTTTCGCCTTTTTTCAACCTCCCAAGTGTCAAACCGGCAAATTTGGATTTAAGTCTGGAATTAATGAGAGCAATGTAGTCATTTTACCTTTGGATTTAACTCCTTCTGTACCGGCGCAGTCATTGTAACTTTATTCTGGCTACTGTTTGAAGATTTCATATGGTTTCAAAAGGGCCTCCAGCAATTAACAGGCTTCTAATTATCTCATTAACACTTTTTACTACCACATGTCCTTCTTAAACTGCACAAAATCTACATCATATAGATACATGAAAGTGTTAGGACTCTGCTTCATCCACTTACCCATATGCGATCATTAATAACATTGCATTAATCAGTCAACACGTGCTTTATCGAATCACTTAATAGGTTAAAAGTTAAAATTATAGATAGTGTTAATATAGTTCAGTGAAATGCTAGATAATCAACAAACAAGGAAGTAATTGGGGGCAGGAAACGGTCCGCAAACTTCCGCCATTTTGGTAACCAGTAGGGTGGTGATCCTCTCTTTACACTCCAATATGTCCATAGATTCCACACCCATAACACACATTCGGTAATACTGGTACAGGATATGATAAATCTACAGTTATACTACCCCTATTTTGTCGCTATTCTGTTGGTACTAATGGGTTAATATTATTAGTAGTAGACTTAGTATGGTTTGATGATGCGCGGAAATGTATATTTGACTTGAAATAGATACATTGAAGTATTACAAACCTTCGCAAACTCATAAACAGGGAACGTGAGCAGGGTTTAGACCGTCGCGCACCCATAAACAGGGAACGTGAGGGGGAGTTTAGACCGTCGCGGAAACGGGTTACTTTTCGGTTAGGTTAGGTTAGGTTAGGCTAGGCTGATGTTAAAAATACTAAAATTCGACGGTCCTCGGTATTAAACACTGTATATCAAAGAAAAAGAAAAAAAAAAAAATGCCTGAAAAACTTATCTGGTTGGTGATATTTTTTTATCAAAATAAGTTTTTTTTCCAGTTTCCGCGTCTGCTGAACCATCCAAAAACATGCTAAAAGGCGTGTTTTGAAGGGGGGAGGTGGTGGGGGTAGTGGGGGAGGGGTAGTATAACTGTAGATTTACCCAGGATATATAGTTTACTCCATGGATATAATTTACAAAAATTAAATATCGCCCCGTTGTTTGATAATTGACAACAAAATGGCGGCCAAGGAAAATGATGGCCGTTCTCTCACAGCGCCTCCATTAACCACATGGCAGGTTATATTATTACAAGGATAAGGCCAGTTTAATTTTGCACCTGGCGGAAAATTCAATTCCTATGCCTCTTAAGTTACCAATGCTTAGCGCCAAACTAAGAATAGTTGTGGATCTGCATACTATTAATACAGTTCATAATTAACATTTCGCTATAACGTCTTAATTGTCGAGTAGTGAACATGGGGGCATGACTATTTACTGCTGGCTGAAATATAACCGACTATGGATTACTTCATAGTGCATTTAGATCTTCCAATCAATTAATTTAGTTTGGATTACATCTTCATAATGAATTTAGCTCTTCCAATCTATATACTTAGTTGAATGTTGCTAATGTTAAACAATTTGTGACATTAAAGTTTGTTATCGATAATTAATGCCATTTTGAAAGTACTCAATCCTTCTGGATCATAATAATGCTAAGGTTTTTATCATTAACATGCTTAGCTACCAAATCTTCGTAATAGCTGAATAATCAAGATGGCTACGGTCGCGCTAATAAGTCATGTCTCCGCTGTCACTTAGTTTGGCTCGCTCTGTGCTGTATTAATGTCTGTCAGATGTTGAATTGGGTGGGTAAGTGTAGGAACATGTTTGTATATCTCACTCGAAATTAATAAATAAAGTTTAGACAGTGCCGATACCAATTATTAGTTAAAATATACTTGGTGCCGAGACATGACTTATTAGCGCCACTGTACATGCAATCGTCTAATGATAGCCAGAATTATGTTTTTAACACCAACCAACTTATGAATTTAAAGAAAGTATACAAAGGAATAATTAAAGTGCGAGAATATACCTTTTTGGAAGCACTTTAGGGTAAGATCCTGTGTAGCGGGTAGAACTGTTTTTGAGATGCCTTTTTACTAAGAAACATTGAACAATATCTTTAACCTAACCTAACCTAGTATATTAGTGGACTATTTATGAATGTAAAACTTAAATATATATTGTAACATTACCAAATTATTGAGGTATAAATAAATGTCCACCCGCTACACAGGATTATACTCCAACTTCACATTTAAACTCAATGAAATCAACAAATACATGTGGCACTCCGAGGACTGGAACCTAGGACACTCACACCGAAATTCCGCGCACCTATGCATTACGCACTGGGAAAAATACATCTTCTAAATATACACCAATATTATAATAATGCTAACACAAACAAATTATGGTAAAAATTTAAGAGACTAAGTTATTTTTGTCGTTTTGTTAGGTTAGGTAAAAAGGCTGTCCGGAGTCTCCTAAATTTTTACCCAACTTATATAAGTATACTTGGCTGATTGAGATATATTTTAACAATGTATTTTTTTCTTTTACAGATGTCGTGAATGATGATGGAAACCTCAAATCAGATCTTCAACCAGTCTACCACTACCATCATCACGGCAACAATTAGCCGTATCCTGTAATCCTAACCATCCTTTCCTTGCATTACAGTGTCCTCTGTAAAGGGAAGTTTTAATTTTATTTTTTATATATATTTTTTCGTCCCAAGACCTTCAGTCAAACTTAAATAAAATGCCTCGAAGACCCCCCTTAGAGATAATTTTGTACATTTTTCGATAGAAAAATGTACCAGCCGAAATAATAATAATAAGGCCAGTTTCTCATTAATTTCAGGCTCGCTAGCGCTCGCCAGGAACAAAATAGATAGCTATATGGCACAGAAGGTCTTTAGTGCCAAACTAGAAGGTGAACGTCTTGGTCTCAAAATAACCTGGGCTAAGCATGAGGGAGAAAGGGGCCGGAGCAAACTTTCCTTTCATCCTACCCCCCCCCCCCCCTCTCCCGTCCCCTTCCTTCCATCATCCTTGTCACCACCTAAACCACCTCCCTTCTACTAACATGTGTATTGACGTTACGTTAGATAGGCGGCAAATTTAAGGTAAGATTCTATTAATACATTTCAGTGTAAATGATACTTATTGTTTTGCAATAATTTATATATAAATAAATCTGGTATATATATGTTTTTACATTTTCTATAACTACAATATTTCCAATAATGTAAAATCATTTTTGTATAATGAAATATAATATAATTAATCCATGCACTAACCTTTTTCTCCTATCGTCGTTGGCTTCGAATTAGACGAAGTTTCTGGTAGGGATGCTGAGGTGGGGGGGGGGGGGGAGAGGGGGGTAGCTCTAGTTAGTTCAAGGGGTAGGGATAGATAAGAGTCTGTTCTAGGTTAGTATTGGTTAGGTGTTGCTCTATTCGGTTCCCTGAGGAGGTTGGTTAGCAGAATGTTAGAGGCTTGGGTAGAAGCTTAGTTAGTTAGTTAGATAGATTTAGTTAGTATAGGGTTTGGTTTGTTTTCTGTTGGTTGAAATCCGGCCGGTAGAATTCTGGTAGTTTGTTCGTTGGTTGTGAAGGTTGCAGGTTTTCAGATGATGTGCCAGCTTGCAGACCCGATGTGGCAGCTTGCAGACCCGATGTGGCAGCTTGCAGACCCGATGTTGTTGCTGGCAAAACTGCGCTCCTGAAATAATTAAATATTTTATCAACAGGAATGAGCTGCATGGCCCGACGGAAGAGGAACAACGGTGACATAAGGTATGACAGAGAACCAGCTGTGACTAATGTGATGTTAAATCTTCCCAACAGGTTAGAGATGGGAGGGCCGTCGCGATCTTACCCGACCCAAGAAGACCCGATACTCCAGGCATCACGACCACCTTGACTATGGTTGAGATATAATGTTTTTTTGTTGTTGCAAAAATATTTATGAATTGATAAATTTTGAAAATATGCATTAGGCCTATATCAGAAATATTGGCCTAATTGACCACTTGTGAGTTTCAGGCTATAAGGAAGTTTGGGCCGTATACAAAGTTATTAAACAGAAATGCAGTAATGTAATGTAGGTTTTTGATGGATAGAAAGTACGGTGAATTTGGTTTTATGTACTTGTACTTTTGTAGATGTTTAGGTGACAATCACCACGGTCGATCTGGGGATCCGCCGCTAATGAGCTCGTCCTGGAATCTTTAAAACTCTGAATCTTAAGATTCTTTACAGGACTGACCATGCCATTTTTATCGGCACTAGCTCAGAGAAGTGTGTTGAGAGGGGAGAAGGGGTGTTGGAGAGAGAGGAAGGTGTTGGAGTGGCTTTGTTATGTGTGTTTTAGTCTGTATACGTCGTCAGGATGTCCCCTGACTGGGTGCAAGCATGTGAAACCTGCTAGGACGTACTACCGCACCCACTAAATGTCCGCCGTGGCAGGGATTCGATCCCGGATCTTTCAGATTCACACGCGAGCGTGCTCACCACTTGACCACCACAGCTCCTGTGTTTATACAGTATATGCAATACAACTCATATTTTAGCTCTTAATTCTGCTAAATGTCGATATAAAAAACTCCAACTTCCTTATAGCTTGAAACTTGCAAGTGGTCAAATCCTTAAGCTGTAATATTAATATTGGATTTTCTAACAGATGTGAGGGGGAGAGGAGGGTACAGTACAGTTGAGGCTCGGCGGAGGAAGACACTGCTGAAGACCAACTTAAGAAACTCAAACGGAGCCTTAACCATCTTCACCAACAAACTAGGGTAAGAACACAACAATATTAACCCCTTGAAGCTCTGACGCGTTTTAGCAGTTTCTTTTGACTATCATTAGACGATTTTATGCCGCTTAGGAAGAACCTGTGGGTATTAAAAGGGTAAAGACTATCTCAATCAACCCTCTGACTTCCATATAGCCTTCCTAAACTGAATAAAATCGTCTAATAGTAGCCAGGAAACAGAACAGAAACGCGTATTGGAGCGCTTGAAAGGGTTAATAGGGCTAATGGCTAATTATTTATTTATTGGTATATAGATTTAATTATTTGTAAATTTGTTTCCTCCCTAGACATCCGTCAAGCTTAAAGAACATCCCCAAGATCCCCCTTAGACAAATTTGTAAACTTTTCGGTAGAAAATTGTCCAGGCCGAAGGCCAGTTCCTCCTACATCACAGGCTTGGTATCACTCGCCAGGAAAATTAGTCTCCTAAATAGCACGAAAGGTCTTGATAATGACACAAATAGGTTGAAAGGTCTTAAAATCGCCAAAGTAATGGGCTGAACGTCTTATAATTTGCAAAGTAATGGGGCTAAACATGAAGGGGCACCAGAAAAATTACAACTCTCCTTAACAATATTAAAAGTTTAGGTTACCATGTGTATAGTTGTCTCCAAGTTCCCATATACTGTATTCATTATATTATGAACACCTATTTTTTGAAGTTGTTTATTTAGGGCTTGGTCCTCTTAAACTAATTCTGGTGTTCCATATACTGTATTAATACTAAAACATAGGGTTAATTACAAATACCTTATTTGTATTCAGAAATAGTTCTCTCAATCTCATCATTACCTCTCTAAAATTAGTTTAATGCCCACAGCTAACTCAAAGACAACTGCAGAGGTTGAAGTAACTAAGTTTCTAAACACCCCTGATGGTCACAAAGGCTTAAGTATCCCAGAAAGGGCGCAAATCGCATGCTGTGCATGAAAGGTTTAATAATAATATTGTGGAATTTAGTCAGTGGATGGGTTATTTTTACTAGAAATTATAAATTTTTAACTACTATAGGTAGGACACAACTTCTGATCATGACTTCTAATCTGGAAGAGTCAATAACAGTACCCGCCACTGCATTAAAATCTCCCCCTGCCTTAACAAATTCAGAAGTATATATTCATAAACTACAGTACACTGCAGATAATTTTTTTTTTTTTTTATACTGTATATAACTCTTATCACTGCAGGCTTATGTATACAGTAGTTACTAAAACCTGAACTTTGGACAATATAGTTGATGACTGATTATTTGCTAAAAGTCATGGATTAATGGGAGGTTTTTAGTTTGCTCCCTAGACTTCTATCAACTTAGAGATAAATTTGTAAATTTTTCGGTAGAAAAATATCCCGGTCGAAGGCAGTTTCTTCCAAAATGACAGGCTCGCTATCGTTCGCGAGGAAAAATTAGATACTTGAATGGCATGACAGGCCTTAATATTGACACATTAGGGCGAAAGGTCTTGAAATCGTCAAACTAATAATGCAGTGGTGGCTTTAGTTACTAACGTTGTACAAATAAATTACTAATACTGACCTAATGTTTCAGATGTGTGGTAGACGTCCAACCTGAGGGGGAACATCAGACGGATGGAGACTGATGGCCAAACACCTCTCCATCACAGCTCTGAAACAGCCATCATATCAGGTGTCACTAAAATGTTTTAATACGATCTATTATGAAAGTCTATGCAATGTAATATTTTGAAGTTTGAAAGTTTTAATGAACCGGATCTTAAGAGGAGAAGAGCCGTTTGTTTGGTCATTCATTCCTTTATTTCTTAGTTTCCTCACTAGACCTCCAAGCTTAAACAAAAAAAACAGACTCCCTTTGAAGATAAATTTGTAAATTTTTCGATAGAAAAATGTCCCGGCCGAAGGCCGGTTCCTCATAAAAAATCAGGCTCGCTATCGCTCGCCAGGAAACAATCGAAACCTAAATGGCACGAAAGGCAATAAAATTGACAAAGAAATGGGGCGAAAGGTGTTAAAATCGCCAAACTAATGGGCCGAACGTCTTTTAATCTCAAAACAAATGGGGCTTAACACGAGGGAGAAAGGAGACTACTTAAATTTGACCAATAGGCTAGCTATGGATACTGAATTAATGTTTGGTGCCCTTTTTGCCTGAAGAATAATTGTCCTCAAGTACACACAGGCGGCTGGTCTCTGTCTTAGTGGACGTGGCCTTTGTAAGACCTAAATACTTATATTTGTGGCTTATCCCCCAAAGTAGGATTAATTTGGCAGAGTACAGTTTAAAATATTAACCTTTTCACGTTTTTATGACGCAGAGGTTGCCAGATTAGCAATAATAGTTCTCATTCTTATAGTTCCCTCTCTAAAATTAGTTTTCTGCCCACAGCTAACTCAAAGACAACTGCAGAGGTTGAAGTAACCAAACTAAAGGTTTCTAAATACCCCTGATGGTAACACAGGCTTTAAAGTATCCCTAATAGGCTCAAAATTGTGTCAAAAACGTGAGGGTTAATCTCGTGAGTGGTCGACGATATCAGATAATCCTTAAATATAAGTTAGTCATGTTCACTATCATAATTCTCAAAATGGGATTTGGCGACTTTCAATTCAGTTCCTACCATGGAAGGTTTGTTTAAATGTGTGAATAATGTAATTTCGAAGTTAGTTTGTATAATTTTAATTTGTCAAAACTCCTGTGTTAAACTATTTTAAGACTAGAATCATTATATACTTTACCTACATTGCCCCAAAAAACTGAATGACAAATTGGCTTAAATAGACCAGTTTAGTAATGCCTAACAAACTTCAAAATATTCCATAGACTATCATAAGTGGTGGACAGGGTATAGGCTGCAGCACTATCTAACCAATTTTAAGTATTTCGTACATATGGCAACACTGATAATTAAGTTATCCCGAAACACTCTTTCCATTCTGAGATCTGTCTTCGTAGCGCAATGGATAAATGCACTGACTTTCGGTGTGAGCATCCTGGGTTCGAATCCCTGGACTGCCACTATATTAATTGAGTTTAGGAGTAAAGTCGGTTGGTGGAGGGAACTTAATAATCTGTGGAACTTGGTGAACGGTGAAAACAGGTTGAATTACTTAAACTCGGTGTGGTGTCCTAGGTTCGATTCCTTGGCGTGCCACATGTATTTGTTGATTTCATTAATTTAGTTTAGAGGTTAAGTTGGTTGGTGGAAAAACCATAATAATTGATAGATCTTGCCTTGTTTATTAGATATACCTGTCTATCTTTAGATGGGTTTATCAATACTAATATGCTTCCAAAAAGGTATATTCTCAGTTAATTATTCCTTTGCATAAGTTCTTTAAATTCATAAGTTGTATTAAAAGGGTTGCCAAATGTACGAATATCCCCTTAAATTGGATATAGAAAAGATGCTGCCAGTTAGTCGAAATAAAAATAGTTCGCCCAAAATACTCTTGTAAATTTAAGTTAATATACTGTACACTTTCCCTTGCCAGTCCTCATGTGCTTCCAATAGCCTGTGACTAGTCAGATTTGTTTAAGGGAGCCCACCTCGTTTTTTTTTTTTTATCTTTCTTTGGCTTGTATCTATTCGGTCCCCATTCAGCCCCCCCCCCCCCATCCAGGTGTCAATATTTAACTGGCGAGCGGTAGCGAGCCATTATATATACATTTGTATTTTGACAGCAAGCTAAGTTTGTACATTTTTTGATAGAAAAATGTCTCCGGCGAAGCCGGATTTCTCCATACAAAGCTGGCTCGCTATCGCTCGCCAGAAAGAAATGCACTTGGATGGGGATAAAAGTCTAAAAACAGTTGGCCGAATGGGGCCCAATGGATGCAAACCAAAGCGGGAGAGAAAGAGAAAAATAAAAAGCGAGGTGGGCTCCCTTAACAAGTCATAAGTGTCGGCGAACTATTTATATTGACTGTACCCTTGTTAATATCAGTATGTAGTCAATTAGGTCTTATACAGTAAGTTTTATACTAATATGCAAAACACTGGAGACTAAGAAAGTTATAATATAATTGAGATTTACCATACAACTGCATTGTTTCACTTTTATGTGACCAATATAACTGAATAAATCTTACTTAACCTGCTGACATGCCACTGTAGATGAAGATTATCATAGACCAGCTTAGAGGAAACTCAATATCGGTATGACCTTTTAAATGTCCAAGGTAACTCCATATAAACTCGTAAATCCATAAGAACCATATTATAGACTTCTACTGTAATATGTTAAACAGGCTGCTCATACCGTCTCAATTGTCACTGACTACGGACATTGCATTGACTAATTTGTTTACCGAGGTCCATCCAAAGTTTGATTTGTTAATCCTAGGTGGACTCTGTAAGCTTTTAGATAGTTTTCATGAGCACCTATGCCTCGTTTTAAGCAGATATCCCCACGATTCGAACAAAATATCTGCAAATATCAGTCTCCAAATGCCTAAGGACTTTAATTTTATTTATAAGTTGTTGAAATACTTAAAGTCAAGCCTACATACCTAGATTCGTGATAAATATTTAAAAGCGTAAATTATTGTACTGTAAAAGTCATTCTCATAACTACTTCAAAGGTATTCAAGCCTGATTATATATTTCTTATTCGTACAACGGCTTTGACTCGTGTCTTTAGAATAATAGCGGTCCTACTGCTTTACTAAGATAATACTTACTTGTTTAGGTAAATGTTGATAACCGATATTTTAAGCCTATGATAATGTTCTTCAACTGGCATTGTTTAGGTTGTCATAATCTACATGTGTTCAGTAATGTTTATCATGCTAAGAGAAAGTGTTGCATAATTCTGATAAAAGATTAGATTTAAAACTTACCATTAATCTCCAGTGTTTTCGAACTCCTGAATAATCATCCAAGATATCATTAATCGATTTTAAAAATATGATTTGCAGTTTAAAATACCTTTATCATTCAGTTTTAAGACTTTAACTAGATATCTCATTGGTTATTGAATAGTTTAAATTTAATTTACGAAGTATTTTTTTTTAGCTTTCATAATAACCTTAATACAGATCTAGACTGTAAATGTAAAGTAAAAGTTACTTGGTTGATAAAAGTTATTTTAAGTAAATCAATGAGTGAATGAAGGGTGGCCTACTGAGTTGGGCACACTGTTTTCTATCATTCTATTTTTCATTTTCTTTGGGGCCTCTTGTTCCCCTTGACTTATTTATCAAGTTAGGTACTGACTGACTGACCTGTTTTTCCCATACAACAATATTTAGTTTTGCTCACCGAATCGTCGCTGTTGTCCGCTGCAATGGTGCCTCTGATGCTGCTAATGTTGCGGTCTCTCCCTCAGTCGCCGTTGATGCTGAATCCATCAATCGCCGCTGTCGCCGTTGATGTCTGTCCATCTATAATTCCGTTGTCATCTTGATTTGCTCTAGTCTGATCACATCTGTTGGAATCCCACCTTTTAAAACTTCAACCAACTCTTACAATAACCATACTCATTATCAATACCAGATAATTTATGCTTACAATGCACTATCTACCAACTCAAATGGAATGCCTATATCCTCATGCTGAATACCCATCAAACTCATACTAATACTCATACTCAAGCTCACCCAATATCTCTCCATATACAGTACCTGTATATTCAACACAAACATCTGCATAAAGACATGATCAATATACCAAACAAATCTCAGTCAAAACAGATACATTTGTTTGCCTAACCATAGCTAGCTCACCTCGTTGCTAATTCCTTGTCTGCTGTCGATGTACTCGGTCAGCTGTCACCCGTTCTGCTGTGCCTAGCGTTTTCTGCTGTCTGCTGCATCTGCTTTACTCCTACCGTTTGTCCTTGATATTGTCTGCTCATATCCCATACTTGACACCGACGACTTCTTGACTGCTTCCTGACAATAAAAAATACATTAAAAATATATTCCTGACTTTTCTTATGTGTGTTTGGGGGCGTGTTGCAGGGAGGGTATTGATGTACCAGGGAAGGAGGGAGGACAGAATAGATTTAGCCAGAATACAGAATAGAACTAGTGTGCACAATATAACAGAATAGAACAGACTAGGGCTGAAGGGAAGGTCTATCTGGGATGGGGATAGGATGAACTACCAGGGAAGGGAAAGGGAAAAATTCGTAGCGGGTGTGGAATGGTTATATAGGAGACTGAATTAAAAATATAAGAAAAAACTAGAACCCCCCCCCCCCTCCCCCCCCCCCCCCCACCCCAGGACCCCCCTCCCGACCCCTGGTACCCCCCTCTACCCCCTCTGGACCGCCCCCCTCTACCCCCTCAGGACCCCCCCCTCTACCCCTCAGGACCCCCCCTCTACCCCCTCAGGCCCCCCCCCACTTCTACCCCCTTCAGGACACTCTACCCCCCTTCAGGACTCCTCCCCCGCCTCAGGACACTCCCCCCCCCCCCCCCCCCCCCCCCCACCCCCCACCCTCTACCCCCGACCCCCTCCTTGAAAATTCCTGTATTTCTGGTGCCTCAATATTTTCTTGTTTTTACAGATGTGATGTGTTGCTGTGACCAGACTGAGGACCCTGGACCAATGGACAACACTACCTATGTCTTTAAGAAAAAATAAAGAAGAAAATTAATATTTTAATCCTGACTATTGATTCCAACCTGTTGATGTAATCCAATATTGTAGATAAATCTTATATATTTCTGATAGTTATTCATATTAACTTTGAATGCAAAAAATTAAACTAATTATTATTGTAATCCAACAGCGCAAATATTTTTGGATAGCGAACATTAAAGCAAATAATATTAATTTTGGAATGAATAGAAAAATATATTTGAACAAATTACTACACGCCAATACCGTCGATAAAATGTAAATAATACTTTACAAATTATTATAAATTAAAATTTTGAAATATTGGAATACATTGCCAGATAATAGAAGCGGCAAGTTTACGAAACTTACTACAAAATAAAATGTCTGGGTGAGGAGGGATGACTTTCAATACCTAATATATCTAGATTCTTGAAGAGATGGGTAGGAAGAGCTATATGGGTTTGGGATCAGCAGGCAAATAGCAATAGTTACATGGGATAGATCATGATAGTTACATTGGTAGACATACACCTGTGACATGGGAAGAATAGATCAGTAGAGATATAGTTCACGAATATATAGCTTAGTTAACCCAGTAATTACATGTATACAATAGTTAAAATTCAGATTACATAAAACATACTAATAAATCTTCAATATATACATTACCTAAAATAACAGGAAGTAAAAACAAACACATGGGGATAAAAGATTGAATCCTAATTTACACAGCTCCAGTCAAATGACAATTTACACCGCTCCAGTCACATGATAATTTTAGGATTTAAATAATTAACTCGGGCATAGGCAATACTTTGATAGACTCCCACATGTCATATTGAGAACACCGAACACTACAAACCCAACACATATTTGAACACACGAAATCACTGCCAAACCACCAAATGCCAGTCATCACATAAATAACACTACCAACACACTTAATTTCACTGCCATCATATCAAATATCACCGCCAACACTTCAAATAACACTACCGATTCAACACATTTCACTGCCAACACATATGCTTCTTTATTGTACACGGCTCCAGTTGCATTATACCTTCAATGATTAAATTAACCAACACTTAGAGTAATCCCTAAGAACAATGCCAACACACCATATCACGCTGCCAACATTTAGGTTCAATAATTGTCAATACCTCTGCCAACAATCCACACATTACTTTGCCAAGTCTTATGCACATTTAGGCTAAACACTTTGCCAACCCTCCTACACTATCAGCTTATCAATACCTTCCCCTACTTTGTCCATACACTATTAACACCTAATAATTCACCCTTAAACAGTCGCTAGATCAATATCCCTCCCCTACTTTGATCACGTACTGTCAACTTCCACAAATTCCAATACACACTTCACCACAATGTCAAGAGTTTCTCATTTTTCCAACATCCCTCATCCACTTAACACTATTCCTTCACACCACACAACCAATCATTCGGAAAACTTACCTCCCCCCAAAAGCTGCACACTATATAATTATAAGCTAGTTTCAAAAGTCTTAAACACTAATTCATAAACAGAATGGGCTAGAGTTGAGCTATAAACTAGAAATAGTTAACACAGGCTTACCTCAGTACTTCCTGGTGGGAGAGGGAGATCGTCCAGGTGTAGCCTACATGTTATGTTGGCTGATGAATTGGATTAAAACTGAGAAGAATTAATTATATAAGGACGGCACACTTAACATTGAAAAGATTATAAAAGTATTACTTAAAAGCTTGGCTATTAAATACAAACTTTAAAAGAATCCATTAAGAATACAAAATGCCAAATTGTATTGCAAATTAATCTTATAGGCTTAAAATCCAAAGTAAAGCTATGAAAAAATACCGAAATTCCAATGGTTATTGCAAAATTAATATTAAGTACTGTCCGAAGAAAATTACTGTACACATTAATATTAAGTACTGTCCGAAGAAAATTACTGTACACATTAATATTGGACATAAGTAGTGAACCAAAAGTTATACTATGGTCACAAAGCCAAGTTCGGTATAAAGTAATTTAGGTACGTAATATAAAAGCATTTTTTTTTTCATTTGTTATAAGATATATACAACCGGAAAGGTTAATACAAAAATAACGAAGTATTAAAAGTATATGATTTATGTAAGGTATTATAAAAATGTATGTCCGACTCTGATCAATAAAATACGAAGTTGATATATTCTTTTTAATATCCATTATATTTTTGTTCTGTTTTTTAAAGTGTATATACTGTATGTACAGTGTTTTGTAAGATATTATAAAAATGTATGTCTGAATCTGATCAATAAAATACTAAGTTGATATATTCTTTTTAATATCCATTATAATTTTCTGTTATTTCAAGTAGTTTTTTTTTGTTAATTATCTTGGTTTTCTTCATATTTTGTCTATTACAAGTTCTATATAATTACTATTACTTAAGTTATTCAAGTATAGTTTTTCTAAGTTAATTGCTTTATTTTCTAAGTTTTCTTTTCACATTTAGTATATTTTCTAAGTCCATATATTGGAACTTTATTTATAATTGAGAAGTATAGTTTTTCTAAGTTCTCTTTTCATATTTTCTTTCTTTTTGTTTCTAAGTCCATATATTGGAACTTTATTTTAATTGAGAATTATTTTTCAAAGTTTTTATCAGTTATAAAAGTCATAGCTTATAATATAGTGATCAATAAAAGATAGGAGTTCGTTTTTTTTTTTTTATTAAGCAAAGTTCGCGTGACAAAGACGATATATAACAATATTATATCAAGTGAAGTTAATAACAAATACAGAGTTATGAATTCAAGTGATAGAATATATCATAAGTTACATTTAAGGCAAATACAATCATTATTGAAATTAAAGCAAAGCAAAATATTGAAGCTGAAGGAGGGAACCAACTCGGGGAAGAAGGGGGGGAGAGGGGACATCATCAAAGCAACAAAACTGTGAAGTAATAAGAAAAATAGCAAAGATTAGAGTAAAGGTAATAAGACCTATCTGATCTGAAAGGGAAAAATAGATTAGCCTAACCTAACACACACCATTCATACCATGCAACTACGACTACATACTACGACTACAGACTACGACTACATACTACGACTACATACTACGACTACATACTACGACTACATACTACGACTACATACTACGACTACGACTACAGACTACGACTACAGACTACGACTACATACTACGACTACATACTACGACTACATACTACGACTACATACTACGACTACAACCTAACCTACCCTCCCCTCCTAACCTAACCTACACCACCACCACTACGACTACATACTACGACTACATACTACGACTACAAACTACTACTACTACAAACAAAACACAACTATCACTCCCCTTTAATCGTAGTGGCGTGGGCAGTCTCTAGCAGCGGTGGTAGAGTCCTAAGGCAGCAACCGGCAGAGTCCACAGGCAGCAGAGTCCACAGGCAGCAACCGGCAGAGTCCACAGGCAGCCACCCCAATCCTGAAAAACAAGAAACAAAACATTAATTTGGGCAATAGATTGACAAGCGCTGAGATCATATATAATAAATTAAACAATACTTTGTTCACGACAAGTAGGCCAGTAATTAGTGTTGTCTTTGAATGTTCAACAGTTACTTAACATATGGATATAAGATACTAATTATAAAGCGACGATTATGATGCATATTTCTAGTAAACTTTTTAACATTCAAATTGTGGAAATATAAACTGATTATTGGCGTACTTGTCGTGCACAGAGTATAATGAGTTGGGTAGTAACTCACCCCAGACAGTTGGTAGGTTGTGGTGGGAGAGTCCATAGATCGATGATAGTGTTGGTAGCTTCTGGTGTGTTGGTCGAGTCCACAAGCATATCCTGAAAACAAGAAACAATGAATTAGTTTGGGCAATAGATTACCAAGATGAGAGCTCACATAAATAATAAATAAAACTAAAAAAAATCACAAATGGAATGTTTTTCAGTAATGCGAGGTAAGCAACGAAATACGATGGTAATTATCAAGCATCAATAATGAAAGGAATAGTTATAAACTTTCTGATTATGTCTAATTATCAATAATATTGCGGGATATGTTAACAGTACAAAAGAACCGAGTTGCATTTAAACGTCTCTACTGAACTGGGTTGTATAGAAAACGGTAGTGCGCGCGTTGGTCCTGGGGCTGGCTGGCTGCCTGAGTCGCCCAAAAACCCCTAAAACGCCTGAAATTACCACGCCCAAAATAACGCTACAGCATTCTAACCTACACCAATGGATTTGCCGCATCATTTTAGATTTTCTTTATGTACTTTTTTCTTTGTTGGACTTGTGTCAGTTTCTCTATATTCGCTTCCCCTGAGCCAAGAATCGAAATTTTCAGTCACAAATTTGAAAGTTGAATAACTTTTGCAATTATTAAGTTACAAGGCTCAGACTTTGACAATGGGTAGTTCTAGTTGTTCAGAGAAATTAACTTTCTCAGATTTTTCAATTTGTATTTTGTTCGAGAGTTATGAATAAACTAGTGCAGCTTTATTAATAAAACGTGAACTATAAATAAATGTGGTTGAAAGCAGTTGTTCCTTCACACAAGTATGCACTTAATTATATATTACGTTCTATATGAAAATTCACAAAAGTAAGAAACTGTAATAACAACTGAATAATGTAGATATTGAAGTACTTGGTGATCTACGCACTCTGGCTGCCTGGTGCAAAGTCAGCTAAAAACGCCCTAATTCACCACACCCAAATTAACCTACACTTTTCTAACTTATGTCATTCGATTTACCGCATAATTTAACCCTTAAATTAAACGTTCTTTTTATATAACTTGTCACGGGTTTTCTCTATCCCCATTCGTAAGTCCTCAAATCGCACTTCTTTCAACAAGTCAGAATTATTATACAATAATCTTGATCTCTGACCTCTCTGTAACTAAGAAGGGCCTAGAGCAAACTGGCTGTAAATATCCACACACCTATTTCTTGGTGGACTCTTCCCAAATGATAGAAACGTCAGCCCGATTGCTTTCATTAATTTAGAGTTATAAGCAGTTAAGGGGTCAAAATTATTGTCAAATTCGCTGGCGCTACCTATATTTGTATATGTGTCTTGATAGCGTAATGCATAGTCCGCGGAATTTCGATGTGAGTATCCTGGGTTCGAGTCCTCGGAGTGCCACATGTATTTGTTGACTTCATTAATTGAGCTTAGATGTGAAGTTGGTTGGTGTAAATACATAAAAATATTTCATATTTCTGTACTTGTTGAACATTCAATTTGTGAAAAGAAATTCATTATTGGCCTACTTGTCGTGAACAGAGTATATATTGTATTAAATGCAGCAGTAACTCACCCCAGGCAGTTGATAGGTTGGGATGTGTTGGCATAATTAGGTTGGTATGTGTTGGCAGAGTCCATTATCTCGCGGAGTCCACAGGCAGCAACTCAAATCCTGAAAAAGAGAAGAATAAAAATAATTAATAATAGATTAGAATATTCGACTACGAAATAGTTAATAGTACAGGTTCTAAATATTAGTAATAAGGACTTAATCACTAAAATACGCGACTGAGAAACATTAACAAAAGTACGGATCTTTAAAATTAATTAAACAAAGACTAATAAACTGAAGTATTTACAAACTGCAGGATATGTTGACAGTACAAAGAACCGAGTTGCATATAAATGTCTCTGCTGAACTGGGTTGTATAGAAAACGGTAACGCGCGCATTGGTCCTGGGGCTGGCTGGCTGCCCTAGTCACCAGAAATCTGCCCAAAACGCCCGAAATTACCACGCCCAAAATAACGCTACAGTATTCTAACATACACCAATGGATTTACCGCATCATTTTAGCGTTTCTTTATATACTTTTTCTTTGCTGGACTTGTGTCAGTTTCTCTATATTCGCTACCCCTGAGCCAAGAATCGAAATTTTCAGTCACAAATTTGAAAGTCCAGTAACTTTTGCAGTTTTTCAGTTACAAGGTTGAGACTTTGACAATAGGTAGTTTGATTTATTTCTAGAAATTAATTTTCAGATTTTTAATTTTTTGTATTTTAAGAAAGTTACGAATACATTAGTGCCGCTTTATTCATTAAACGTGAATTATAAGTAAATGTGGTTGAAATTAGTGGTTTATTCACACAAATACGCACTCAATAATATAGTCCGTTTCATAAACACCCTTAAAAAATAAATAATATTCAATAATAACCGAATAATACAAGTAATAAAGGACTTGGTGATCCATGGGCTCTGGCCCAGTCAGGCTGCCTGGCCCAAGTCCAGCCAATAACATCCCAAAACGCCCGAATTTACGACGCCCAAAATTAACGCTACACCTTTCTAACCTACACCAATCGATTTTACACTACCTTCTCTACTTTATAATTTGCTGGACTTGTGTCAGTTTCTCCAAATTCGCCTTCCCAAGAATCGAAATTTTTAGTCACAAATTTGAAAGTCCATTTGTAACTAAATACCGGTAATTGGTAACATTATTTTGTATTTACGCAATGTGCTACATATTTATACATTATGTCTCATATTAGTCTATAACAAACGAAAAACGTAGTATAAAAGAAGAACTTAGGGTAAAAATGTATCGAACTTAGCATCAAAGTACTGAATATCCACGCACTCTAAACCTTGATTTTATAAGTTAATGTGTGTGATTATCTATTTATCAACTCTGCGTAAGTTAAGAGGGTTGAGATAGTCTTTTACCTCAATAATTCTAACAGATCCTTCCTAAGCTGTATAAAGTCGTCTAATGATAGCCAGAAAAACTGCTAAAATGCGTCATAATCTTCAAAGGGTTAAATTTGATTTAGCCTTATACCAAGGGATCAATAACTTACCTTGGGTTAGTTGTGGTAGTGGTGGTCGTAGTGGTAGAGATCGTACTGGTGGCAGTTGTGGTCGTAGTGGTAGAGATCGTACTGGTGGCAGTTGTGGTCGTAGTGGTAGAGATCGTACTGGTGGCAGTTGTGGTCGTAGTGGTAGAGATCGTACTAGTGGTAGTTGTGGTCGTGATGTTCTGCTGGTAGTTGTTGAGGTAGTGGTGGTTGTTGTGGTAGTGGTGGTTGTTGAGGTAGTGGTGGTGGTTGTTGTAATAGTGGTGGTGGTAGTTGGGGTCGAGATGTTCTGCTGGTAGCCGTGGTCATAGCCGTGGTGGAAATAGTAGTGGTGGTTATAGTGGTAACCATTTTGGTGGTGGTAGTAGTTGTGGTGGTTATAATGGTATTGGCGGTAATTGTGGTAGCTGTAGTGGTTTTAATATGGGTGGTAGTTGTGGTAGTAGTAGTATAGTGATGGTAGTTGTGGTAGCTGTGGTTGTAGTCGTGGTAGCTGTGGTTGTAGTCGTGGTAGCTGTAGTCGTGGTAGCTGTGGTTGTAGTCGTGGTTGCTGTTGTGGTAGTTGTGGTACCCGTGGTGGTAGCCCGTAATGTTGGTGGTCGTCTTCTTTCTGTTGTTCCTCATAGGGGTCGCCACAGCAGATCACTCGCCTCCATCTCACACTGTCCCCTGCATCTTCCTCGTCACATCAACCTCCCGCGTGTCCTCCCTCACTGCATCCATGAACCTCCTCTTTGGCTTTCCTCTGTTAGTTTTGCCTGGTAGCTCCATCCCAAGCATCCTTCTCCAAACATACCGTACTCCGCATCCCTCCTCTGCACATGTCCAAACCACCTCACGGCTCAATCTCGCCTCTCTCGCTTTTTCGTCTTGTATACTTTCGCTTTCACTTTTGCAGAAACCCTTCTATAGCAGATCACTTCTGTCACCCTTATCAACCCACTCCACCCTGACTGCACCGTAGTGTTTGTGGTGTGGTAGTAATGGTAGCAGTGGTGGTATCGGTGTTGGTAGTAGTCGTGGTGGTAGCTGTGTTGGTAGTAGTCGGGGTGGTAGTTGTGGTAGCTGTGTTGGTCGTAGTGTTGGTAGTAGTCGTGGTGGTAGCTGTGTTGGTAGTAGTCGGGGTGGTAGCTGTGTTGGCAGTAGTCGTGGTGGTAGTTGTGGTAGCCGTGGTGGTGGTAGTTGTGGTAGCCGTGGTGGTGGTAGTTGTGGTAGCCGTGGTGGTGGTAGTTGTGGTAGCCGTGGTGGTGGTGGCAGTTGTGGTGGTATCAGTTGTGGTAGCTGCGGTGGTAGGAGTGTTGGCAGTAGTCGTAGTGGTGGTAGCGTTGGCAATTAATAGGTAAGTACCAAAACCCACACATTCTGGAAGGAAGAATTAAAATAATTAGTTATATAGTCAGATTTCTAATGAAGTAAACATTCATTAAGGGGAGATGGTTAATTTTTTGGTCGATTTGTGTCATGTTCTTATTATTTATCTAGTTTCCTCCCTAGATATCCATCACACTTAAAAAAACAACCCCATGATCCCCCTTCAAGATATATTTGTACATTTCTCGGTAGAAAAATGTCCCGGCCCTTAAATTAGAGGCTGGTTATCGCTCGCCAGGAAAACATCGACACCTAAATGACACAAAAAGTCTAAATATTGACAAAAGAAATGGGGCGAAAGGTATTAAAATCGCCAAACTAATAGGCCGAACTTATAATCTGAAAACAAAGGGGCTAACATGAGGAAGAAGGGGAACCGGGAAAAAGACCCATCTCCCCTTAGGAGTGTATAGCTATAGAGTGATATAGTCTACGGACCCAACACATACCCCCATCATTGTCGGTGCTATAATATTACTATAGTTTGGTCGTATTCCATTCATTATAAGTATAGGCCAGATATCTTAACTTCTATCCTCTGTAGCTTAAAAAGGGCTAGAACAAATGGGCCGTTAATTCCCACACCCATTCCCTGGCTGACTCTTTCTAAATGGTAGAAATATTAACTCGAGTCCTCCTGTAGTTTGTGAGTTATGGAGGATAGAAGTTAAGATTTTTCGCCTACTTATAATGGAATGGATTATAGCCAGTCAAAATTATAGTCTGTTCTTTTCCACCTGATGGTAAATTGCTATCTCGCCATCCTGATTACTCGGATAGTACAGTCGCGCTAATAAGTACTTCTGTCTCAACACCAAGTATGTTTTGATCAATAATTGGCATCAGCAATATCTAAGCTTCATTTCTTCATATCGAGTGAAATATACAAACATGTTCCTACACTTACCCACCCTATGTAACATCTGACATACATTAATACAGCACAGAGCGAGCCAAACATAATGGTAGCGGAGATATACAACCATGTTCCTACACTTACCCACCCTATTCAACATCTGACATACATTAATACAGCACAGAACAAGCCAAACGTAATGACAGCTAGGATATGACTTATTAGCGCGACCGTACAAGGTTTTGTAGCGAAATATGTTGCAAATTATGAAAACTTGGCAATGATATGACACCGAAACATAGCAGTACCATATTTTTCCATTAAGAACCGATAAATAAGATGCTAAGGGATTCAATTTAACATCAGCTAAATAAAAAGACTACACTATAGTTGTAAGAGCAATGGGAAGTACTAGCACATTATTGCAGTACTGTCATTGCTATTATAACATGTAGTGGAATATAATACTGAAACATACGACACTTCATATTTCCCATTAAGGGGAGTCAGACCGTTTTTCTGGACCCCCTTCTCCCTAATGTTTAGCCCCACTAGTTATGAGATTATAAGACGTTCGGCTCATTAGTTTGGCCCCATTAGTCGCCCCATTTAGTTGTCAATTTTAAGACCTTTCGTGCCATTTAGGTGACGATTTTTTCCTGGCGAGCGATAGCGAGCCTGCAAATTTAAGAGGAACTGGCCTTCGGCCGGGAAATTTTTCTACCGAAAAATTTACAAATTTATTTTGAAGGGGGTGTTTTTCTAAGCTTGATGGAGGTCTAGGGAGGAAACTAAAATAATATATGAATAAATGAATTAATAGACCAAACAAACGGTCTGACGGAGCCTCCGGAGGGTAGAGGAATAGATGGGGTGGTGAGGGATGGTTGTAGTGGGATGGATGGAGGGATGCAGTGGAAGGGAGGGTGGGAGATGGCCGTAGTAGGGACAGGGAGAGGGTGAATGCAGTGGGGAGGGAGGGAGGAAGGGGGTGAATGTAGTGGGGAGGAAGGGGGGGGGATGCAGTGGGGAGGGAAGGAGGAGAGAGGTGCATGCAGTGGGGAGGGAGGGAGGAAGTTGGTGAATGCAGTGGGGAGGGAGGGAGGAACGGGTGAATGCAGTGGGGAGGAAGGGAGGGGTGAATGCAGTGGGGAGGGAGGGGAGTGAATGCAAAGGGGAGGAAGGGAGGAAGGGGTGAATGCAGTGGAGAGGGAGGGAGATGATTGCACTGGGAATGAATGAATTGGGGAGGGAGGGAGGACGGGGGTGAATACAGTGGGGAGGGAGGGAGGAAGGGGTGAATGCAGTGTCGAGGGAGGAAGGAAGGGGGATGAATGCAATGGGGAGGGAGGGAGGGAGGAAAGGGAAGGTATGCAGTGGGGAGGGAGGGGTGCATGCAGTGGGGAGGAGGGAGGAAGGGGAGTGAATGCAGTGGGGAGAGAGGAGGGAAGGAGGGGGGGTGGGGCACGAATGGAGTGGGGAGAGAGGGAGGGACGTGGGTGGATTAATATAATTAAAAGGGTAGCAAGTCACTACGGTCCCTAGTTTTACCGGCCCTATCTATCTATTTTATCCATATATCTAGCTATCTATCTAACTATCTATCTTATCCATATATCTATCTATCTATCTATCTAGCTAACTATCTATCTATCTGTGTGCGCGGTCATTTTTCGTGTATTTTGTGTATTGTGATGCTTAGTGTATAGCGCTATAACTAATTTAACTACAACACTGATGGACAGACAATGTACAACAGGAGGAATGGGCAGGAACGTCGAGACATTAGTTTCAAGATGTGGTTGCCAGCCAAGGAGTACGTGAAGTTGATGACGGGACACCGAGGCAGGCCAAGGGAGGAGGACTGGAGGAGGTGCTGCTGAAAGACCTGGGTGGATGTGGTCACTCTTCTTCTGTCACTTGACCAGCAAGTGGAAAGAAAGCGGATTTGGAAAGGGGCCCTTATTCATCATCAAAACTTCAACACTGGTGAGCACCGGTTTTGGCAGCGGTTCAGTTTGTTTACGGTGATGGCTGTGTGCTGGACGTGTGAGATCCTCTCCTGGAAGATTACCCCTCCTCAGTTGTGATGGTGAGGTAAACATTGAAGACGTGAAGAGGATTTGATGTTGACTCGAGACCCTGACACTCTGCTCAAGTTCGGAGTGGGCATGCTGAGGCGTCTTCCAAATACAGGCTGTGGAGGAGGAACTGGAGCCTTCACCAAGCTGCCTAGCGAGGATCGGAAGAGACCGAGCTGCACAGTGAGAACGATGGTGGTGGTTGACCGGTGTGGGGCTGTGTCACCCGCGTTTCCTGCCTCTACCTTACCGGGCCCACTATATTGTTATGAAGCAGTGAGGGTGGTAAATTGTGACAATTATGGATGTTCAGCCATGTAAACAAGAATAGTTGCTTTTTATTGGATTTTTGCGGTGCCTACGGATTGTTGTTTTGTATACCAGGTCATGTGTAGTGAAATAATAATGGCAGACTGTGAGTATATAGAACATTCTGTATTGGCCTATGTCTCTACAGCAAGGCATTCAAAGAGCAAGGATCAAATTGTAAATATATGCACTGTGTTCTACAATGAAAATGACATTAAAAAACGCTAAAGAAGTGTTCTATAATAAGATGAATCAAAAGATTGTGTGGAGAAGATCTGACAGTAAGACAAGGGAGAACTTTATTGACATTATTGATCTTTTTGAGAAATGTGACAACGAAAATGTAAAATTGCCTAAATTTGTCACTGCTAACTTTGATGGTTTTCCACCATCAAATGGTTTTGATGTCATTGGAGGTTATATCAAGGAGTTAATTGATCAAATTAGTGAACTTAAAGGTGAAGTAAAATCACTGAAAGAGTCACGTATTGAAAATGTTGGATTAGTAGAAGATAACTATATTATTAAGGAAGAACTACTGGAGATAAAGGGGATACTTAAAGATATCAAGCAGAGGAGTAGAAATAGTGATCTACGGAGAGACAGTATCTTAGTGGAGAATCTTGATAAGTTACTAACAGGCCATGATGACAGTAGTGTTGGACATAAAACTATTAGTGCTTATGAGAGGGAAGTGGAGGGGTTACTGAAGATGACTGGTGAACCATCCGCTCCACCACTGAGTCAGCAACGTGACAGTCAGTTTGATAGTGTAGCCTCACCTCTACAACTGCCTACCTACAGTGAGGTACTGTGTGAGGAACAGAGCTCACGTGGCACTGCTCCTTCATCGCCTACAACAGGAGATAAACAGCAGAAACAGTTTGTTGGAAATGGTGCGATCAGGAAGTCATCTCGTGTTCTCGAACTAGAACATGAGGTAACACGGTCGAAGGAGAAATCTGTTGAGCCCCTGCAGTATATGAGATCCAAGAACAGTGACAGTAAAGGTGAAAGAGGAGAAACAGGACGTGGTGTCCTGGATGATGATGGCTTTCAACAAGTTAAGAGTCGGCGCGGTAGGAATGCCTCAGTCCCCCCTACCCAACAGCCGCAAAGAAAAATGGATCAGCAGTGGAAGAGGCCAGCTGGTGTACGAGGAACAAAAAACGTTACTCAATCTAGGTTTAAAGGCTCTGAAAGATCAGGAGATATTTACATTGGGAATGCTGACTGTGACACTAGCGTTGTTGATATTACTAAGTATATATCGGATGAATTTAACATTGAAAGTGTAAAATGCTGTGAGCTTGAATCTAAATTTGAACGAGAATGGAAGTCATTTAAAATAACTGTTGCAATGAGTAAGAGGGATGATTTGTTACGTCCGGAGTGTTGGCCGAACCATGTAATTGTTAGAAAATACTATAAACCTAAACATACATCTTAATGGCTAAGATTGTATCATATAACTGTAATTCTGTAAGAAATAATATTGAGGCAGTAAAGTTATTGACTATGGAATACGATATCATTCTTTTACAAGAAATAATGTTATTGAAAGAAGACTTAAATGTTTTAAGAACAATCAATGATGCATTTGATGCAATCGCATGTGTGGAAGATAGGAGTAACGAAGGCATAGTAGAGGGTCGTCCTTCAAAAGGTGTTGCCATATTATTGAAAAATTCACTTAGTAATAATATTGATTCTGTGTATTGTAATGAAAGAATAATTGGGATTATAATGAAATGTAGAGATGTACAAATATTTATAGTGAATGTATACCTACCTTGTGACAAGCAAGACGAGGACTCTTTAGATGAATTTAGAAATACAATAGCCACTCTTGATAATTTTATAGCTGAACAACACTGCAACAATGTCTTAATTGCAGGAGATTTTAATGCTAGTCCAACTAAAGGTAGGTTTTGGAAAGATATTATTAATTTATTTATTAGCAAGTGCTTTATATTTAGTGATGTTGAGGCAATGCAGAATGATTCGTTTACATATTTATGTCCTGCAAAGAATACAACCAGTTGGCTTGATCATATAGCAGTAAGTGAGAGTCTAAACGAAATAATAGATGATATTACTATAAGGTATGATATGGCCCTTTATGATCACTTTCCCCTGGCATGTAAGCTAAACATTGACATATGTAATGTTGGTATAGTAGATGTACACATTGAACCGTCAGAATTCATCGACTGGCAAAAACTGTCTATTGTGGATAATTTACAGATATATAGATCAAATATTAATCATTATCTAGGTGAATTGGATATATCAAGTTTTAATTGCTTGGACTGCAGTGTATATAGATGTAATAATGAACAGCATATCAAGGAATTAAATTTAATTTATAACAGTATAATTAGTTTGTTACTTAATTCATCTTCTTTGTTTAAGAAAGAACCATTAAAAAGGCATAAAGTTATACCAGGTTGGAATGATGAAATTAAGGATATGCATAAGTTTGCGAGAAGTAAGTTTTTAACTTGGAAGAATAGGGGACGTCCACTTGCAGGAGTTGAGTTAGAAGAAATGAAGGAGTCTAGAAAGGACTTTAGGAATGTATTGAAACAAGTTAAACAAAATGAGTCTCAAATTAGAACAAATAAGTTAGCTCAATCTCTATCTAATAACAATTTGAAATCATTTTGGAAAGAGGTTAGACAAATAAAGAATAATAAAGTTTTTGTAAGTATGAAAATAGATGGAGAATGTGACCCAAAATGTATTGTAGAGAAATTTTCCAATAAGTTTAAACATGTATATGATGATTGTAAATGTCAGAATGATGATGACTTCATGATAGATAAATTGGTGAAAAATGTACGTGACGGTGAAATATTTGGTAAGGTAAATAGTCATGATGTATCTACAGCAATATCTGACCTCAATTGTGGTATTGGCCCAGATAATATACATTCTTTTCATTTAAAGTATTGTACAAACGAATTGATAGTAGTAATTGCAAAGTTGATTTCTTCTTGTGTTGTACATGGTTGTATGCCTGTAAGAATGAACTTTGGAATTATGGTACCCTTATTGAAAGATAAGTATAAAGATAATACATCACTTGATAATTATAGATCAATTACGTTATCGCCAATATTATTGAAGGTATTTGAATACTGCTTGAAGTACAAAATTTTAAGATATGTTAGTTTAAATGATAGGCAGCATGGATTCAGAGAGAGGTATTCTACTTCTACTGCATGTTTAATTCTCAAGGAAACTATTTTAAGGTACACCACGGAGGGATCTAATGTTTTTTCATGTTTTATTGACCTGACAAAAGCTTTTGATAAGGTGAATCATTTCAAACTTGCAAATAAGCTTTTAAAACTAGGATTACCAAATTTCTTGGTTAATATTTTATTTTACTTTTACAGAAACCAACATGTTGTTGTCAAATTTAAAGATTCAATTTCAACTGAATGGACTATGAAAAATGGAGTGAGACAGGGTGGGGTTTTATCTCCCTTGTTGTTTTCAATTTATATTGATGACTTATTAAGTAAATTATCTGCAAGTAATGTAGGCTGTAGACTAGGTTTACAAGTCAGCAATGTGATCGCCTATGCAGACGATCTTGTAATATTGGCTCCTTCGGTTAGAGGTCTGCAAACATTGATAGATATTATGGATCATGAAATTAAACAACTAGACTTATCTATTAACTCTGCAAAATCAGTATGTATGATCTTTAAATATAAGTATGGACAGGAAATGAATCCTTTCATATATTTAGACAATAACAAATTAAATATTGTTTCTGAATACAAATATTTGGGTTTTATAATCGATTGTAATCTTAATAATGACTTGGATATGATAAGATGCAGAAATAAGTTTTACAATGAGTTTAATTGTCTTTTAAGAAAGTTTAGCAACACGAGTACTGAAGTATTTTTAAATTTATTTCAAAGCTACTGTTTGAATTTTTATGGCGCTGAACTTTGGTTTAATAATAGAAAATGTTATATACCGTTTAAGCAGTTTTCCATTGGATACCACAAGGCAATAAAGAAAATATTGAATATGAAGTACTGGGAGAGCAACCACAGTGCTTGTAGAGAATGTGGAGTGATGGTGTTTAGGCATTTGGTTAACTGGATGAAAATAAGATTTGTATATAGAAATCTCATAAAGCCATGTAGTTTTATAGAGAAGAACATGTATTACATGTTACATAGATCTTTTCTTGTAAAGGATGTTGAAAAAATAATCCTACATGAGTATGGATTTACTAACTTATTGCTAAATGATATCAATGCTATCAGATCAAGAATTGTTTATGTACAGAACACAGAACCAACTATGCGCTAAGGACTTTTAGCTTAATGTAGATTACGTAAATAACTCTGTAAAAAGTGTATGTATATGTCTTTTTATGAAATAAAATTATGACTGACTGACTGACTATCTATCTTATCCATATATCTATCTATCTATCTATCTAACTATCTATCTATCTATCTGTGGCTTCCGTGGACCCTTCCTCGCTGTTTAGGCTGAGGATTTGGGAAGCTCACCAGGTGGTAGGGTCAGAAGCAATATCTATATATTTCTACTTTTGGTTTTGAAGCACCAAATAGTTTGAAAATACTTCACAGCAACAGCCCGTATACTATTGCATTTTGACCATGGATGTCTTTGTGTGTGACAGACTGACAGTGTGTGTGGTGTAGGGGAGGAGTCGGTTGCTATGGACGTGTGGGTTGCTAGGACTGCGTGACATGTTGGTTGGTTGCTAGGACTGTGTGGTAGACCTGCGCGCTGTGTGTGGTGTGGGGGAGGAGTCGGTTGCTATGGACGTGTGGGTTGCTAGGGACATGTTGGTTGGTTGCTAGGACTGCGTGGGAGACCTGCGCGCTGTGTGTGGTAGAAGTCAAAGTGTTGATGCGTGTCACCGCTCTGGTCCGAGATGTCTCCCATGCCTTGCTGTCCTCTTGCCTTGTGAGGAGCAGGACACTGCTTGTTTCAAAGGGTGTCTGGAGGGCTACTTGCCCTAGGCCTAGACGCTGTTAACCCTTTCAGTATCCGAGGAAACTTTTAACTCTAGAGTAGCTAACATTAGGCAATTTTATTTGTTCTAGAAAACTCTCAGACAATCAAAGGAGTGAAGACTGTTTCAATATCAACTAAGTCTCACACCCACAATTCCTTCCTGAGCTAAATAAAATCAACTAAATCTTTCATATGTTACATCCGAAGTTTGTATACAGGGAGGCTGGTAAAAATAGGGTCCGGAGTGACATTTAGGGGAGATGGGATTTTTTTTTTTTTTTTTTGGCCCTTCTTCATGTATAGCCCCATTAGTTTTCAGATTGTATGATATTCGGCCCATTAGTTTTTGCGATTTTAAGACCTTTCGCCCCATTTCCTTGTCAATATTAAAACTTTTCGTGTCATTTAGGTGTCGATATTTTCCTAGCGAGCGATAGCGAGCCTGTAATTTAAGAGGAACCGGGGGGGGGGGGGGAGTCTAGGAAGGTAACTAATATAACACGATCAAAAGGTCCTGATGTGGCGGCGTCTACGCCGTGGGGCCACCTCCCGAGGCTGCCAACCGCGGATGGCTGCCGACCCTCCACAGCCGAAGACAAAATCAACGACCAGTGGAGGAAAACCGGATGCCGGCCGCGGGGAGCAGTTTCGGGAGCCAAACCGTCACAACCATCCCCTGCCCCCTCCCTGGGGGCACGGGTCCTTGGAGCGGCTTCGGTCGCGCCGGGAATTCCACACCTCTCACACCACACACACACATCACACAGTTTTTCCTACACCGAGAAATGACTCTCCGGCTGTCATTTCTCGAAGACTTCTTCTAGCCGGAGACATTGAGAGCAACCCAGGACCCACGTTCACATACATATGTCCAACTTGCTCAAAACCCATCACTTCGAGTCGCCATAAGGGTTCAGTTCTCTGCAATTCATGTGGGAACTGGACCCACTTCACCTGCACAACACTTGCCTCCAAGAAACACTACACAAACACCTGGACCTGTTCCTCATGCCCCTCCCTCTCCCAGTCAAATCCCTCGCCTAAAACCCGTCCACCTCTCCTCCCCAACCCACCTAACCTTCCCATATCATCCACTCCCCCCCCTAAAACCCGTCCACCTCTCCTCCCTAACCCACCTAACCTTCCCATACCATCCACATCCTCAACTCAACACACCACACCCCATCCTAATCCATTCCAACCCCCATCTCCTGCTCCCCAATCCCCACCCCCACCTCACCCTTCCCAACCCCCAGCCCCTCCCTCACCACCCCCCCCCACGCCCACCCCCACCCCATCCTCGTGCAGCAGCACCCAACGTACATCGTGCACATAACATTAACATTCTTCAACTGAACATAGATGGCATCAACACAAAGAAACACGAACTCTCACACTTCATCAAACAACACAACATACACATTGCCATCTTACAAGAAACAAAACTCCGCACAACACAAAAAAACACCCACATTTCATAATTTCACCACCATCAGACAAGACCGGGCTGTCGGCGGGGGCGGTGGACTCATCACCCTGGTACACAAAGAAATATCATACATAGTAACCAGTGTACAAACCAAATCACTCCTCCCCCCAAATGATAACACAACAGAAATACAGTCAATTAAAATACGCACTGGCAACAACTCCAACATAACCATCATAAACACATACATCCCTCCCCAAACATCCCCTACAGTACCAAATGAATACAGACCACACTTACAACACATCACAAACACCCCACACCCCACACATCATCCTGGGTGGTGACTTCAACGCCAAGACGTCGGCCTGGTTTGTCGACAACCCCGACACAGACAGAGGGCTGGTACTACAAAACCAAACCGATAACCTCATCATCCTTAACGACATCCATCAACATACCCATATTCCTCACCAAGCCCTCTATAACCCATCATCTCCAGACATCACCTTTTGCTCCCCAGAACTCGCCCCCACAACATCCTGGAGGGTGGTCAGAACCTTAGGCTCTGACCACCTCCCGATCATTATCACCACCAAAACCAGACTCACCCCAGCTAGCCACAAACACACATACACCAACTATAAAAGAGCTAACTGGGAAGCATTCACAAATGAGACAGAACAACACTTCACAACTCTAAACAGTACACCCATCACTAACATCAACAATGCTGTACACATACTCAATAAAACTATCCAAAACGCTGACAAGAAACACATTCCAAGAGGTAACAGAAAAAGACACAACCCCAACTTCACACCAGAAATTCAAAACCTCATCAGACAACGCGACATACTGAAACACTCCCCAGCACCCCACACACAAGACATCACACAACAAATTCAAGCACTCAACACCCAAACTAACAACAAAATACAAGAACAACAAAAACTAAATTGGAATAACTTCCTACAAACACTTGATCACAAAACAAACCCCAAAAAACTATACAAAACACTAAACAGCATCACACTTTCCAACAGCAACACAACACAATCACATGCTGCAATCACAACAACAGACTACTCCTTCATGTAAACAACAAGCAAACACTCTCATCAATCACTTTTCACATGTCAGCCACCTAAAACCTCACAAAGACGACCGACGTGTCATCCGACGTAAGAGACAATTCCCCACAGACCCTGACTATACACCCTTCACCAATCACCAGACAAAGCATATCATCAACAATCTCAAGCACTCACCCGCCTGTGGCCTAGACAACATAAGCAACATACACCTCAGACACCTGGGACCACAAGGCATACAAGCACTCACTAACATATCAAACTACAGCTATTCACACAACACAATACCAGACATTTGGAAGCATGGTATCATCATCACTTTCCCCAAACCCAACAAAGACCCCACGCTACCCTCCTCGCACCGCCCCATCACACTCCTTTGCTCCCCCTCCAAAGTCATGGAACGCCTAGTATTACAACTAATTACACCTGACCTACCCCTAGCTCCAACACAACATGGCTTTAGGCCACTGCACTCCACAAACACTCTTCTCACAGACCTTACACAAAGAGCTTTCGACGGCATCAATTCAGCTAGACCACCACACAGATCACTATTAGCCACACTCGACATTAGTAAAGCCTTCGATGCCATCCCCCGCCACAACCTAACAAACAAAATCTACAACACAAACATGCACAACAACACAAAACGGTGGCTGGCCAACTTCCTAGCAGGCAGATGTGCACACGTATCTTTTGCCGGTCAGTCATCTAAAATCAGAAACTTTCCAAACGGAGTCCCACAAGGATCCGTCCTATCGCCCGCACTCTTCAATCTGTACATGCACGATATAACTACACCCAATACGCCCCAAATAAACTTAGCCTCCTATGCAGATGACATAACACTCACATGCACACACCATGACCCAAAAAGAGCAACAGATCTCCTTCAACCCTATCTCAACACACTACATGGCTGGTGCACTACAAACAGACTTAATCTAGCCCCAGCCAAATCCACCGCAACCCTGCTCACAAGTTGGACAGGAGAACACGAATACATCCCTCAACTCACCATAAACAACACACCCCTAACACATACACACACACCCAAAATCCTAGGAGTAACATATGATACTCATATGACATTCAAACAGCACACCACAAACATTAAAAAGAAACTGACACCCAGACTTAACGCCCTCAGGTCACTTGCTCACACAAAATTTGGACACAACAAAGAAACTACCACCACAGTATATAAACAATACATAAGATCAGTGATGGAATACGCAAGCCCAGCCTGGGCTTCTAACCTAGCTGAAACACATCATAAGACCTTACAGACTATTCAAAACAAAGCCCTGAAGATCATTACAGGCTGCACAGCTACTGCACCCACAGATCACCTACATCAAGAAACCAAAATCCTCAAAGTCAAAGACCATCTGGACATGAGAGGCACTCAATTCCTGGCAGCAGCCTCCACGAACCAAGACCACCCACTAAACTACATGGCAACACACCCACAGACACCAAGAAATATCAAAACAACACCCAGCACACGGTATCACACACAATTATTGTCCTCTCTCCCTCCCTGCCCACCCCGAACCAACATCCAGAAGCACATCCATACTCATATCTCTCACCGATCCATCCACTCACTCACAGACAACACACAGCTGCATGCACGACCTCCCGAAATCCATCCTTCCGAATCCTCCCTTCCTCGCGAGGACAGAGTCCACCTGGCCAGGCTGAGATGCGGACACCATCCAGCTCTCCTGAGCTATCAGAAGAGACTGGATGACTCCGTTGTCGACGCCTGCCCGGGATGTAACACAGCACCCCATACCATTAAACACATCATAGAAGACTGCATTTCACACAACCACTTACGCCAACAACACAATCTACACTCAATGAGAGCTCTGTGGGAAAGCCCGATCGTGGCCATGGCCTTTCTCAGGGACTCGGGGCTGTTCGGCCAGGCAGCTTAGGGAACAACAACAACAACACGATCAAAATATATATAAATTAGGAAATAAATACGCCCATCCCCCCCTTAAATAAATACGCCCATCCCCCCCTTAAATAAATACGCCCATCCCCCCTTAAATAAATACGCCCATCCCCCCTTAAATAAATACGCCCATCCCCCCCTTAAATAAATACGCCTATCCCCCCCTTATAACCTAAATAGATATATACAATCCTTGGGTATATTATTGATAAAGATTTACCCTTCTATACTTATACTGCCTTATATTTCTTTCTCCAACGTTTAACCCCTTCAGTATAGATGTTTTATTTCAGCTGCCTCTAGACAATTTTAAGGGGAGGTTTCTAGTTTGTTTCCTACAGTTATATAATGAAAAGGATGTCACCTGTACTGGATGGGTTAATATAATGAAAAGGATGTCACCGGTACTGGATGGGTTAATATAATGAAAAGGATGTCACCGGTACTGGAGGGGTTAATATAATGAAAAGGATGTCACCGGTACTGGATGGGTTAATATAATGAAAAGGATGTCACCGGTACTGGAGGGGTTAATATAATGAAAAGGATGTCACCAGTACTGGAGGGGTTAATAATGAAAAGGATGTCACCGGTACTGGAAGGGTTAATATAATGAAAAGGATGTCACCGGTACTGGATGGGTTAATATAATGAAATGGATGTCACCGGTACTGGATGGGTTAATATAATGAAAAGGATGTCACCGGTACTGGATGGGTTAATATAATGAAAAGGATGTCACCGGTACTGGAGGGGTTAATATAATGAAAAGGATGTCACCGGGACTGGATAGGTTAATATAATGAAAAGATGTCACCGGTATTGTATGGGTTAATATAATGAAAAGATGTCACCGGTATTGTATGGGTTAATATAATGAAAAGATGTCACCGGTATTGTATGGGTTAATATAATGAAAAGGATGTCACCGGTACTGGTGGGGTTAATATAATGAAAAGGATGTCACAGGTACTGGAGGTGTTAATATAATGAAAAGGATGTCACCGGTACTGGATGGGTTAATATAATGAAAAGGATGTCACCGGTACTGGAGGGGTTAATATAATGAAAAGGATGTCACCGGTACTGGATGGGGTAATATAATGAAAAGGATGCCACCGGTACTGGATGGGTTAATATAATGAAAAGGATGTCACCGGTACTGGAGGTGTTAATATAATGAAAAGGATGTCACCGGTACTGGAGGGGTTAATATAATGAAAAGGATGTCACCGGTACTGGAGGGGTTAATATAATGAAAAGGATGTCACAGGTACTGGATGGGTTAATATAATGAAAAGGATGTCACCGGTACTGGTGTTAATATAATGAAAAGGATGTCACAGGTACTGGAGGGGTTAATATAATGAAAAGGATGTCACCGGTACTGGAGGGGTTAATATAATGAAAAGGATGTCACAGGTACTGGAGGGGTTAATATAATGAACAGGATGTCACAGGTACTGGATGGGTTAATATAATGAAAAGGATGTCACCGGTACTGGATGGGTTAATATAATGAAAAGGATGTCACCGGTACTGGAGGGGTTAATATAATGAAAAGGATGTCACCGGTACTGGATGGGTTAATATAATGAAAAGGATGTCACCGGTACTGGAGGGGTTAATATAATGAAAAGGATGTCACCGGTACTGGAGGGGTTAATATAATGAAAAGGATGTCACCGGTACTGGAAGTGTTAATATAATGAAAAGGATGTCACCGGTACTGGAGGGGTTAATATAATGAAAAGGATGTCACCGGTACTGGAGGTGTTAATATAATGAAAAGGATGTCACCGGTACTGGAGGGGTTAATATAATGAAAAGGATGTCACCGGTACTGGAGGGGTTAATATAATGAAAAGGATGTCACCGGTACTGGATGGGTTAATATAATGAAAAGGATGTCACCGGTACTGGAGGGGTTAATATAATGAAAAGGATGTCACCGGTACTGGATGGGTTAATATAATGAAAAGGATGTCACTGGTACTGGAGGTGTTAATATAATGAAAAGGATGTCACCGGTACTGGAGGGGTTAATATAATGCAAAGGATGTCACCGGTACTGGATGGGTTAATATAATGAAAAGGATGTCACCGGTACTGGAGGGGTTAATATAATGCAAAGGATGTCACCGGTACTGGAGGGGTTAATTATGGTTGGCCGTCATTCTAAAGCCGGTATCACACGAGCGCTTTTTCCCTCAACATTTTCAGCTTATGAGGTCAACATTTAAAATATTTCGGTTACTTAAATTCATCTACCATCAGTCTAGTTTCCGATACCAGTGCAAAATATTCCAGAAATGTTGCCAGATAAATGTTGATTATCGAATGTTGACCATAAAAGCTCTCGTGTGATACCGGCTTAAAGGTGCCGCCCGTGAGTGGTGGTGGTGGTGGACTGGTGTGAGTTTACTAACATTATACTTATTAAGAATTACCAATTATTATCGACATGGTATGCAGAAGCAAATCATACCCCTACAGGCTAAAGTGAGAGAGAGAGAGAGAGAGAGGAGAGAGAGGAGGAGAGAGAGAGAGGGAGGGGGGGGGGAGAGAGGGGGAGGGGGGGAGAGAGGGAGGGCGAGAGAGGGAGGGCGAGAGAGAGGGAGGGGGGGGGGGCGAGAGAGATAGAGGGGGGGCGAAGAGAGAAAGGGAGGGGGGGAAGAGAATAATGATGTAAAAGAGAAGGGGGGGGGGGGGGGGGGTAGGTACGAGCAAGCAGGATCACATGTTAAAGCAGCATCTAAAATTCTAAATCATCGTAGACCTAAGCCAATAAAAATGATTAAATATATAATTCGTATACTATATACCTACAAATCCTTAATTGAAACGAGAGGGGATGTGGGGAGGCAAGGGAAAATGGTAGAGGGGGTGGAAGGTTGGGGGGGAGGGGGGTGACCAACAGCGATGTCACCTCGTTTGCTAGTTTGTACCTTAAATTATGAGTTAATGGCCTCCTCTATATTCACACACTTCACCAACGCAATGCACACACACCAAATAGTTCCTGTTATTACCTAAATGTCCTGAGGGTCAACGATATTCCCGTAATGACTAGTTGTTAGGATATTATGCAGACGACATAGCATACACGAACCGGCTCAAACAGTCTTAAGTCCACATTATTCGTATATTGCTCTTATAAATTACATGTATGACCACCTTTACATTACTGGAATAACAATAAACATGTCATAAATACACGAAATATCCCCATACACACCTTAAATACGATCAAATATGAAGAGCCAACGCCGCAACATCCTGCCCCTTCCAGTCGACCGTCAGCACTGAGTACTGACGTCACATTCAAACTCGCCCTTCCTCCCGATCCACGAGTCCTGTTCGAATTTTATTATAGTTAATGTACAAACTTCCGCATTACCTTCAGGCTTAGGACGTTCTCAGCATATAGTCTGTTTTATCTTAGGTATTTGGAAGCTGTTGTGAGCTGCATATAAGACTTGTGATGCAGGGATAATTACGTTTTAAATCGAAACACTGGCATCTATATCAACCTCGCCATAAAACAGATGAAGTGAGGTATCCGTGAGAGTCAAATAATATGATGTATATTATTATGTACAGTAACAGTTGCCCATATTAATTTGTACACACTTCGTTATTATATGTATGGAAGGCAAATTAGTAGGATTGAATTGACCACTTGCGAGTTTCAGGCTATAAGGAAGTTGGAGCCGTGAACATCTCTACTAAATAGGTTTCCTCGGATACTGAAAGGGTTAACATCGTATCCAAGGAGAGTAGCCTTCCAAACAGCCCTTGAAACAGGCGGTCTAATGCTCCTCACAAGGCAAGAGGACAGCACGGCATGAGGGGCATCTCGGACCAGAGCGGTGATAAGTAACCATCACCTCGAACTCCTCCTCCCCACACCACACACACCGCGCAGGTATCCCACGCAGTCCTAGCAACCCTCAGATGTCCCTAGCAACACACATGCACACCACACACAACGCGCAGCTCTGTCTTTTGTCCCCGTCATGCATATTTAACCCTCTCCGACATATGACACGATTTTGAGCCTATTGGGGATACTTTAAAACCTTTGTTACCATCAGGGGTATTTAGAAACCTTTAGTTTCGTTACTTCAGCCTCTGCAGTTGTCTTTGAGTTAGCTGTGGGCGGAAAACTAATTTTGGAGAGGTAATTATAAGAGAGAACTCTTTTTCTTATTGCTAATCTGGCAACCTCTGCGTCATAAATGCATGAAAGGGTTAAAAACAAACTCCTCACACCACACCCACTCTCATTCTGTCACACACAAAGGCAGCCATGATCAATATGCAATTTTAAACAGGGTATTAAGTAAATTTGCTTCTAACCATGTAGTGCTTCAAACCCAAAAGTAGAAGTAGAAATATATAGGTGTTGTTGCTTCTGACCAAACTATTTCACCTGATGGGCTTCCAAAACCCTCAGCCAAAACAGCGAGGAAGGGTCCACGAAGGCCCCCCCCCCCCCTGCTGATGCACCAGTCCATAGAAAAGAGAAAGTTGTGATTATTTTGTACTAAGTAACTAGGGCTGGTAGAACTGTGCGCCGAAGAGACTTGTTGCCATTTGTATACCCTTTCAGGACCCTTTTATTTATCATATTACATCTCTCTCCCTCTCCCCACTCCATATATGCCCCACGAACCTTCCTCCTCCCTCCCATCCATCCTCCCCCTCCATTCCTTCTCCTCCCTTCCTCCCCACTGCATTCAACCCCTCCCTCCCTCCACACGGCATTAAGTTTCCTCCCTCTCTCCCCAATATATTCACCGCCATACCTCCCTCCCTCCTCACTGCATTCACCCCTCTCCCTCCCTCCCCACTGCATTCACCCCCTTCCCACTGCATTCATCCCCCTCCCTCCCTATTGTATTCATCCCCCTCCCTTCCTATTGTATTCATCCTCCTCCTTCCCTCCCCACTGCATTCACCCCTTCCCCCCTCCCTCCCCACTGTATTCACCCCTTCTCCATCCCCACTGCATTAATTTCCCTCCCTTTCTCCCTAACTACTGCATTCCTTCTCCTTCCCTTCCTCCCCACTGCATTCCTTCTCCTCCCCACTGCATTCATCCCCCTCCCTCCCCACTACATTCCTCCCCTTCCTCCCCACTGCATTCATTCTCCTCACTCCCTCCTCCCCACTGCATTTATCCTTCTCCCTCCCCCACTGTATTCACCCCTTCTCCCCTTCCTCCTCACTACATGCACCCCCTCCCATCCTCCCTCCCTCCCCGCTGCATTCACCCCCTTCTCCCCATTGCATTCATCCCCCTTGACCCTTCCTCCCTCCCAAATGCATTCATATTCCCCTCCTTGGTTAGATTAAGTTAAAGATATTGTCCAATGTTTCTTAGTAAATAGGCATCTGAAAAAAAAGTCTCCGCTACGCAGGATCTTACCAAAAACAATTATCTTTCCTCTACTACCATCACGATATCGTTAACCCTTTTAGTACCAGTGACGTCTGCTTGGCCTTATTTTAGCTATATTCCAACGATTTTATGCAGCTTAAGGTCGGTCTGTGGGCGTTAAAAGGGATAAACGAAAGAGTTGGAAATGGTTTGAATTACTAGGGGTCCTTCCTAAACTGAATAAAATCGTCTATTGCCAGAATATAACTGAAAGGACGTCACCGGTACTAAAAGGGGCATATGGTTAGATATGGCCACTTTATTTACTCTTTTCGTGCCCATTATTGTTTACGGTGCAGCCTGACGTTGCGATACATGACGATAATTTCTTAAATGTTTATTTTATTAGAAATCTGACTATATTATTAATTGGTATTTATTCTTCCTTCCAGAATGTTTGGGTTTTGGTACTTACTGCCAACGCTACCACCACCACGACTACCACTACTACTACCAAATCAACTATTATCACCACCACCACGGCTACCACTAGCACTACTACTACCACCAAATCTACTATTATCACAACCACCACGGCTACCACTATTTCTACCACCACCACAACTACCACTACTGCTACCACAACTATCACGGCTGCCACAACTACAACCACTACGGCTACCACAACAACCACCACCACAGCTACCACAACTACCAATATCACCACCACCACTACTACTACTACTATTACCTCGGCGACCACCACCAAAACGACTACTACCATTAATGCCATGGATATTACCATCAGAACATCTCTACCAGCATAACTACCATCTCTACCACAACTACCAGCAGAACATCGGTACCATCCCCACCACCACCATAACTACCATCTCTACCACCACTGCCACTACCACCGTCTCTACCACAGCTACCAGCAGAACATCGGTACCATCTCCACCACCACCACTACCACCATAACTACCACCACTGCCACTACCACCATAACTACCATCTCTACCACAACTACCAGTAGAATATCGGTACCGGCCACCACTGCCATTACCACCATCTCTACCACCACTACCACAACTGCCACCACTACTACCACCACAACAACCACTTCCACATCTAACCCAAGGTGAGTCACTCATCACTTTATATTCGGCTTAATATTTAATTACTAGCAATTTTGTGACCGAAAAAGGCGATTTGCGAGTTAACGAATGGGATTGGAGAAAAACCGTGGCTAGTTTTAATGAAATAATTGCGTGGAAATGGTTAAGTGATACGGTAAATCGATTGGGAGAGATTAGAAAGGTGTAGTGTTAGTTTGGACGTGGTGAAATCGGGCGTTGTTTTTGGTTGGGGCGGGAGTGCCAGAGGGCGTGGATCACCAAGTTCATCAATATCTATGCTATTCTGTTATTTGTATAGTGTTTCATATTTTTAAGTATTCATATGATACGCAATATGTAACCGAGTGCATTATTGTGTGAATGAACAACTCATCCCAACCAGATTTACTTATGACGAACGTTGTATGCATAGAGCTGCACTAATTTATTCGTATCTTTTGTAAAACTCAAATTTATAGAATCTGATAAAACCATTTTATCTACGTAATTGGAACTATATACTATTAAAGTATTAGCCTTGTAACCTAAACACTAAAAAAGTTAATGACTTTCAAATTTGTGGCTTAAACTCCGACTCAAAAAATGAAATAATAACCAAATAGCCTAAAGTAGATATTGAAGGACTTGGTGATCCCCGAGCTCTGACCTAGTCTGGCTGGGCTGAGCTGCCCTAATACAGCTCAAAACGCCCGAATTTACCACGCCCAAAATTAACGCTACACCTTTCTAACTCATTAGGAATGTGTAGAACGATGCGGTAAATCGAATGGAATAGGTTAGAAAGGTGTAGCGTTAATTTTGGGCGTGGTAAATTCGGGCGTTTTGGGCTGGATTAGGGCAGCTCAGCCCAGCCAGACTAGGCCAGAGCTTGGGGATCACCAAGTCCTTCAATATCTACTTTATTTGGTTATTATTCCATTGTATTTAATTTATAAGTGTTTGTATGGAACGGAATATATGTTTGACTTCATATTAGTGTGAATAAACAACTAATTTCAACCAGATTAACTTACAGTTCAAGTTTTATGAATAAAGTAGCACTAATTTATTCATAACTTTCGTAAAATATAAAATTTAAAAAATCTGAAAAAAATCATTTCTAAAATACACAGAAGTACCTAGTGTCAAAGTCTCAGCCTTGTAACTTAAAAACTACAAAAGTTAATGGACTTTCAAATGTATGACTGAAAATTTCGATTTCTGGCTCAGGGAAGGAGTATATGGAGAATCTGTTGTCTTGTACGACATGCAGTAAAGAATCAATTAACAATGGGTCAAAATAACCTTTTGGCATTCATGAGACCTGATTATGGATGTAAACTTTAGGTAAACACCACCTTACACTGCTCTGTTAACAGAGCAGTCAACAGTGGTCCTCCGTGGAGCCAATGTTTAGGTAGTAATAAGGCAGGTCTTTTATCAAGCAAGCGCAATTTCTCTCCTTCGAAATTCAATAGCATTGTAATTAAAATGTAAAACTTGCAAACTAAACAAACCAAAATTGGGACAAGGACAATATACGTATTGCTACTTATAACTGTAGGGGGCTCCCTAAAACCAACAGAGGGCTTCTCCTACGCCCTGATGTAGTAGCCGTATTTAATACCAGTGATATTGTGTGCCTGCAGGAGACTTGGTATTTTAAACAGGATTTGGGTAACCTCAGTACTATCTGTGATAATTTTCATGGGTTTGGGGTCTCGACAACCGATGCTATGGATGGTCTAGTAGCAGGTCACCCACCGGGAGGAGTAGCTATTTTGTGGAGGGACTCTTTAGACAGCCGGGTTAAACCACTTGTAACAAATTTACCATGGTGTACAGGTATAGAAATAGAAGATATCCAACGGAAAGTAGTTATTCTTAGTGTGTACTTGCCCTACCAATGTAATGAAAATGAACAATACCTGGAATGCCTTGGAGAGCTAAGTGCTCTTTTACAAGAACTAAATACCACCTGCTACTCTGTAATAGGGACTGGAATGCTAATCTGAAGGACATGAGTAACTCTCTGTTTGCTAGTCATATGACTAACTTCTGTGGTGAGCATGATCTAATTATCTCTTCTCAGCTCATGCTCCCTCATAGTAGTTACACATGTGTCAGTGCAGAGCATGGGGCTCAACGTCTTGGCTAGATCATACCGTAGCTAGTGCTGATTTCCATGATATGATAACAAATATGGAAATTCAGTATACATATACAGATGAAGATCATATCCCATTGACCTTAACAGCTAGTTTGGAAAGAGCGCCAGAATTAACCCAGTCAAACAATAGTGTAAATCCAAAACTGCCATGGGGCGGGCTTGACGAGGAGGAGTGCGAGCAATTTTGCACTTTAACACACACTCTCCTTTCTGAGCTTGATCCTGGCAGTGAGGATGCCATTACCTGTGAAGACCCCAATTGTGTTAATGCTAGTCATCGAGAAGAAGTCAGCAAGCTGTACAATAATATTATATCTTGTCTTACTAAGGCTAGTGACATAGTATTTCACAAGCATAACAAAAATTACTCTTTTAACAAACCTGGGTGGAATGACCATGTTTCAGAACTATACCAGGCATCCCGAGATGCTCGTAGTGTATGGCTGGATCATAACAAACCGAGACAGGGACCCATTTTTGACATGTTCACCAGACTAAAGGCTAGATGCAAGTATGCAATCAGATATATAAAAAACAATGAAAATGTATTAAGAAGAGAAGCATTGGCCAAAAACTTTGCTAGCAAAGACACATTGGCCTTCTGGAAGGATATTAAAAAAATGCATAATAGCTGCACACCTCTACCCGTTAGTGTAGATGGGATCGCTGGTACTAATAACATAGCCAATCTTTGGAAAACACATTACCAAACTTTGTTTAACTCTGTTGGGCACCAAGGAAATACCATTGCTGCTACAACAGAGTGTAACAAAGAAGAAAAATATGACACAATTAAAGTTACAAGTGAAAAAATCAAGGCTGCAATAAGTAGGCTAGATGCTAACAAATCCTGTGGTTTTGATGGTATAGTTGCTGAACATTTGAAGTACTCCTCCACTCTCCTCTTGGAGAAACTCAGCAGTTGCTTTACCAGCTTTCTAATCCATGGTTTCCTACCAGAATCTATGATGTCCGTTACCTTGATACCAGTAATTAAAGACAAGGCTGGCAAAATTACATTCAAAAGACAACTATAGACCTATTGCCCTTGCCAGTATTGTAAGTAAGATACTAGAGTTAATCATTTTAGACAGAATCTCAGTGTATATCTCAACTAATAGTAATCAATTTGGTTTTAAAAAGAATCATGGTACGGACCAGTGCATCTACACTCTGAAGGAGCTAGTGGATGGGTACATCAAAATATACAGCTCTATTTTTGCATGCTTTCTTGATGCTAGTAAGGCATTTGACAGAGTCTGCCACAATATCCTGTTTGATAAATTAGCAACAAGGGGAGTGCCATCCTATATACTGAGAATCTTGAAGTACTGGTACGCCAATCAAACATTTAATGTAAGATGGGGTAACATTATTTCGGATTCCTTTACAGTAACCAATGGAGTGAGACAGGGTAGTATTCTCTCACCTTACTTATTCAATGTATATATGGATGAATTAAGTGATAAATTGAATAAAGAGCAGATTGGATGTTATGGTGGGAATAAAATCATCAACCATCTCATGTATGCTGATGATCTGGTCATTATTGCACCGTCTTCTGCGGGTCTGAGCAAACTTCTTGATATATGTGAATCTTTTGGTAGTAAACATTGTGTTAAATTCAACCCACTGAAAAGTGCTGTTCTTATATTTAGATCAAAATTACTGTATAAAAGTAAACTGCCAAATTTCTCACTCAATAATCAAATTATTCAAGAAGTAAACAAAATAAAATACCTGGGACACATTATCTCAAACGATTGCTCAGATGATGCAGATATCGGCCGTCAGCGCAGACAGCTATATTTACGTGGTAACACCATCTTGAGAAAATTCCACATGTGTAATTGGGAAACTAAAGTCACTTTGTTCCGGACATATTGTTCCTCTATGTACACGGCCCATTTGTGGTGGAAGTATAAGAGAGCCACCATAAATGGTCTGTGTACATCCTATCATAATATACTCAATATGTTCATTGGTCTCTCTAAATATGAAAGCACTAGTATGGTGTGCACACTGTTGGATGTGCAGTGCTGTCGGGCTGTCATCAGGAGACTGGTGTACAGCTTTTCGCAGCGACTGCAATCCTCCAGTAACACGCTGATTGTAGCTCTTTGGTCTAGTGATCATATCTATGAATCCCGTATTATATCTCACTGGCAGAAGCTGCTGCACACATAGTATGTACTGTAATGTAATATATAGGTCTAATTGAACTATGAGCAATGATCTGTGCAATAGGTGTTAACCAACATTGAGCAATAGCCTTAGTTAGCCTATCTGTGTTATATTGTGACAAAATGTGATATGTGCTCTATTCTGTAAATAGGCCTACTGTATTTTTTATTTTATTGTGTCTTTATTAATATCTATCTATCTATCTATTGCCTGACGCCGCGATCCCCGAAGGGGTGGCCACGAACGAACCGCCCCCAGTCAGTCGACGCCCCTCCCCCCAACCAGCACCGCCTTCGTTCATGTAGTTCCTCACTCCATCCTTCCACCTCATATTCGGTCTACCTCTCCCCCTCTGTCCCTCCACCTCGCTCTCGTACACCCTCTTAGTCATTCTCTCACTTTCCATACGGCCGAACCATCTCAAGTTGTTCCTTTTCACACTTTCCAGCACATCTACCTCCACACCACACCTCCTTCTTACTTCCTCATTAGTCTGTCTATCCCTCCATGTAACTCCGCACGCACTCCTTAAGTAATTCATTTCCACTGCTCTCACTCTTGGTCTGAGTCTCTCAACCAACGTCCATGCTTCGCTTCCGTAAGTCATTATTTATTAATATATCTTTGTGTATAATTATTATCTGTGCTCTGACGAGAAGTGTATGTGATATGGACCATTAGGTCGTACTGTATTTATACTGTATCTATCTTATGTGTCTGGAATAAAGAATTATTATTATTATATTATTATTATTATAAAGTCAAATTAAATTATCAAAATCGCTATGTGGAAACAACAGACACAATTACCCCATCCCAGTGCTCAAGAGAGACAGTAACCAACCAGGGTTTAGTGAAAAAACCTGCATGCCCAAGCCCAGCGCGAACGCTTGACCTCATGGGTAAGATGTCAAGACGCTATACACTCTACCAACCAGCTGGCTATACTTGCACCTAATACAGTACGATTATCACCCAGCCAAGTAATACAGTTACCAGGGTACAAGTGTCTGCAAACGTAGCTGGCACACTGAAGTACTATTATAATGTAAAACATGCAAAATAAACAAATCAAAACAGGGACGACACAATATATAGGCAAAAGACTTATCAAAATCACTGTGATAAACATAAAACAGTGAATACTGAATGAGGTAAAAAAAATACTCCAAGAAATGTGCTATAAGGGATTGTTTATATATATTTCATCAACATGTCATGGGTGGGTGAGGGACTTCAGTGAACAGTTGCCACAGATTGCTATACTGCACAGTTCACCACAACACTGGGGCCTGCCAATAGCACACTACATGACCCGAGACTCAAACCTTCAACCTCACAGTTTACAGGCAAGTGCTATACCAACTGCACTACAGCCTGTGGCTGTACGTACTGGAAACTGCTTGTGGCTGTCCCTTTATGTAGAGCTGCACTGATGCACATGATATAACTGCATACAAATTAATGAATGCAAGAAGTTGGTAAATAAGCTAATAATTAAATGGAAAACACCCCACATGACAAAGTAACAGCAAGTTGGTGATATTAAAAGATATTAAACAATTTAGTCCCACCTGATAACTCTAAACCATCAGTTTAATGTCTATTTACACTATCTCACCGAACATGACTATCTGACAGTTTTGATACAATCCCAGCCATATAATTATGTAATCCTCACATTGTCAATCGTCAAGGCAAGAGATCACCTCCGAAGTTAACCACGTGATAATGTCTACCACTTTGATATGTTGGAAAGTATAACTGGTCACTGATTTGATACACTTTGTAGCAAATATCCATTATCTGAACAACACCTTGGTCAAAGAATGTCCCCACTTACTATGATCTCTCACATTTATTCCAATATTAACCCCTTCACCACCATGACACAATTTTAATCATATTCTGGTTACCGTTAGACAATTTTCATAGTTTTGAAATGTACCTATACGACTCATATGGATAAATACAATCTCAATAAATCCTCTTAATAACATAAATTCTTCTTAAACTGCATAAAATCATCTAGTTTTATCCAGAATCAAAGGTAAAAGGGCATCATGGTGCTGAAGGGGTTAAAACAAAATTGTCCTGGCCTGACTCATTATTTTCTACATCAGCTCCAAGCCACAAGCTGTCTAAGAGCATCCCTCTGCAAGTCCAACAGTGTAAGAAACATCCCTCCTCATAACACCTTCCATATACATATACTTATAGAAAAACTAAACAAGAGCTTTAATCATCAATTTTGGATGGTAATTTTTCAGGCAACATTATGAGATCTTTTACACTGGTATTGGAAACTATAGTCCATTCATTATACCTTACCTTTACCTTTGGATGTGTTCGCCGCTCTTCTAGCGGCACCAAGGAGCGCGACGCCCCTCGTTATGGGTGGTGATTTGGCGCAGTAGACTGTTTGAAGCGACAGCTCGCTCCCTTGCGAGGATGGGCTCGTCTGGCACTTTTTGCAGTTCGACATCTAGGGCTCTCTTGAAGTTGTCTAACGAGATGTCCCTCATGTCTCTTACTCGCCATGGGAGTTTGTTGAAGAGACGTGGGCCTCTGTGTGATAACCAGCCCTCTCGCAGAGAGCCCATAGCACCCCTGTTATTCATCCGGGGGATTTCGCATTCCCAGCCTCTCCTATCACTGAATTTCATGACTATCGGAGTATGTAGGTTTGGTACTAAACCCTCTGCGATTTTCCACGTGTATATTATTAGGTTGTTGTTGTTGTTCCCTAAGCTGCCTGGCCGAACAGCCCCAAGGCCCCGAGCAATTCCAAGGCCATAACCGAGTGCCCCCACAGAACCCTCCCCGCCGACCACAATAAAGCCTGGGTGACCGAAGCCACTCCATGGCGGGGGGCTGAGGAGGGTGCGGAAACGCCCGGGAAACCAAAGCCCCACCCAGGGTCCTGTGCCCCTCAGCAATTATGAAGAGAAAGTTGAGGGGCAAGGGAAAAATGTGACGCTTTGGCTTCCAATCTTGGTAGATTGGGAGGTCAATCCACGGAAGAGACGCCGTCACTTGAGATCTAGAAAATATATAAGTTAAAGGAAAAGTCAGAGTAAGCTATGGGTATGGCAGAGATTGCTCAGCTCTCACTCTGATAGACCAGCCCATCACCACATGACTAGAACCCAATCCTCTCAGCATCAGCTAGAAAAGGCCCTAGAAAGCCGCCTTTGGCGGGGGGATAGCTCCCCTATTTCAACCCCTTTCGGGGTTGGGCACCCACCCATATTATTAGGTAACGTTCTCTTCTACGTTCCAGTGAGTACAGATTCAGTGCTCTTAAACGCTCCCAATAGTGTAGATGTTTTATCGAACTTATATGCGAAGTGAAATTTCTTTGTACACTCTCTGTCATTTATTTCACCTGCTTTGTATGGGGATGTTAATACGCTACAGTATTCAAGCCGCGGTAGCACTAGAGATTTGAAGAGCGTTATCATAGGCAATTCACCGCGTGTTTTAAAAGTACGCAGAATCCAACCCGTTAGACGTTTCGCAGCCGCCACTTTGACCTGGTTATGTACTTTGAAACCCATATTTTCAGACATTAATACCCCAAGGTCTTTCACACTGTCTTTCCGTTCTATTATGTGGTTAGATTCTGTTAAGTAATTTGTAATTTCTTTAACACCATTATTATCTCCGTACCGTATTAATTGGAATTTTTCCTCATTGAATTGCATGTTGTTTTCCCTGGTCCACTGGAACACTACATTCATGTCTTCCTGCAGTCGGCCCGTGTCCTCTTGTGTGTTTACTATCTTGCTTAATTTTGTGTCATCAGCAAAAGACGACACCGTACTGTGTCTGGTGTTGGTATCTATGTCGCAAATTAGTATGAGGAACAGAAGGGGCGCTAGCACTGTTCCTTGGGGCACTGAGCTTTTGACATCCGAAGGCTCAGAAGTGACTTGGTTTACTGCTACCGATTGTTTTCGGTTTACGAGGAAATTGTATATCCACCGTCCGATTTTCCCAGTTATACCTTTTGCTTTCAGTTTGTGGGCTATTATACCATGGTCACATTTATCAAATGCCTTAGCAAAATCGGTGTAAATGACATCCACGTTTTTCTTTTCTTCTAGCGCTTTAAGAATTTTGTCATAGTGTTCCAAAAGTTGTGAGAGACATGATCTTCCCGCTCTGAACCCATGTTGACCGGTGTTGTGTAGTTCATTTGTCTCCATGAATGTTGACATTTTGCTTCGCAGGACTAGCTCGAAAACTTTAATGATGTGAGAGGTTAGAGCTACCGGGCGGTAGTTTTTTGGTAATGCTTTACTCCCTCCTTTATGCAGTGGGGCAATTATTGCGTTTTTCAAGCTATCTGGTATGTCACCAGTGTCTAGACTCCTTCTCCACATTATAGCCAGGGGTTTTGAGAGGTTTTCCTTACATTTTTTCATTAGGATCGAATTCCATGAGTCCGGGCCTGGTGCCGAGTGGGATGGCATGTTGGAAATGGCCTCTTCTATGTCTTTTGGACCGAAATCAATATCCAGCATCTGAGGGGTTTCCGTGGGGAGGTTTCCATGAAAAATATATTTTGGTCTCGGATGACTTTTGTTTCATCAGGCTCACTGAATGCCATTTCATACTGCCTGCTTAAGAGTTCGCTCATTTCCTTTTTGTCCCCTGTGAAAGAGCCGTCCCCTTTGCTCAGTGGGCCGATGTTTGATGTTGTTTTAGCCTTTTGTTTGGCGTATGAAAAGAAGTATTTGGAATTTTCCTTTATACCTGCAATAGCTTTCCTCTCCTCTTCCATATGTTGTAGTTCATATGATATTCTTAGCCTTTGTTAAATTTCCACAATTTCTCTATCTATTTCGACCTTTTGCCTATCCTGTAGATTTTGATGTGTGCGTCTTTGTGCGAGTAATTTTCTTCTTCTGTACAGCCTCCTCCTTTCCCGATCTTGTTTGCTTCTTCGTTTTGTTTGTCTTGCAGGTATATGGTGGCTACAGATTTGGGTCATGGTTTCTGTTATTAAGACTAGACATTCTGCTGGTGTCAGGTTATCCATTAAATCTTCCCAGTCTATTTCCTCCATTTCTTGATTTACCTCTTCCCACCTAATGTTTTTGTTATTGAAGTTAAATTTACTGAAGGGGCCGGTTTTTGTTCTCGATTCTGAGGTTGTCTGTACACTTTCTAAGGTTGTTTTGATCTCAATTAATTTATGATCTGAGTATGTTGTGTCCGATATGTTAATGCTGTGTACTAGAGAGTCGTTGTTAGTGAAGACCAGGTCTAAGATATTGTTTTCCCGTGTGGGTTCAGCAATATGTTGGGTAAGACTAAAAAAATCACAAAGTTAAAAAAGCTCTCTCGTATTAGTATTTGCTTCTCCGGTGTTATTTGCCACTAACTGGTTTTCTAGTTGTCTCCATTTAATGTTTGGTAGGTTAAAGTCTCCTAGCCATATAATATTTGGTGTTGGGTTCCCCAGGGTTTCCACTTCTGATTTTATTTTGTTGAGCTGGGTTTTGAATTCTTCTCGGGATGAGTCTGGAGGCCTGTATGTAACAACAACTGCTAAATTTAGGGATTCTATTTTAACTCCAAGTATTTCCACCACTTCATTACTGTTATTTAGGAATTCAGTACATATCAGTGAGTCATGTATGTACAAGGCTACACCTCCATGTGATCTATGCGTTCTGTCCACCCTATGTAGGTTGTAACCAGGAATCCATACCTCACTATCTTCCTGATCTTTAATGTGAGTTTCTGTGAGAGCCGCAAATATAGCGTTTCCTTCTTCTAGCAGGCCCCTAATAAATGGTACTTTGTTCGTGGATCTATTTTTTAGGCCTTGGATATTTGCAAACAAGATTGGGGAAGGATTGTTTGGAGTACTATGTGTACCTAATAGTCTTCGGAATGTATTGGCCACTCTTGGGAGGCCAGGAGGTGCTCGAGGTGTTCTATGTGCTCTTCCATCTCCCTCAGTCTCTTCATCTTCATCTGCCCTTTCCCTCCTTGCCTTTTTCCTCTGTCTCGTCCTCGCATAGCTAGAGAGTTTTTGGGCTACCATTCGTGTTAGGTCTAGCATATCTCCAAGTCCCTTTAATATGAAAAGCTGGGCATTTCATATTGTAGCAGGTCTTGTTCTCAAGTGATGTCTTGCAAAGGGATGGGTGGTGGTATTTGCAGGTTTCACCAAATCTACATTTTCCATGACTGGTTATGTTGTTGCAAATTTTGGGATGAGCAAATCTACATGAATTCCCATTATATTCGCCCTTTTGACCAAAGTAGCACCTTCTTTCCAGATAATATCTGCACACTGGTGTAGACAACCCCAGTAGGTGTGGCTGGGGCTGCAAGGGGTTATGTGGTGAGCTAAGTGTGGTTGTGGGTGATAGTGGGCTTGGTGTATGGGTGGGTGAGGCCTGCAGGGGGGTGGAGTTACGGGTCGGTTGTAGGTGGGCAGGTGGCAGTGGTGAGGGGGGAGACGATGCGGAAGGGGAGCCTGATATGGGGGCTTGTTGCATCCTACATTCATCCTGCAATTGTATTTGATCAACAGCAGTAGGGTGGTCAATGGCCATAGATGGGATTAATGTGGGTGTTTTCTGGGTCTGGGGAGGTGTGGGGAGATGTGCGGCAGGGTTTGTGTATATGTAGGGTGCGAAAGGTTGTTGTTCGGCAGGCGATGTGTGTTGATGTGCAGGAGGCAATGTGGGCATTATCATGGGAAGGTGTGCGTGTGTGGGTTGTGATATTTGTATGGGCCCTGACGCCCCAATAGTTCCCCATTTTCTGTGAAAGGTAGCTATGTCTTGGCTATATTTCAGTCTATCTTGTACTTCTGTATTTTCTACAGTCTGTATGACTTGCCATGTGATATCGAAACAACTATCGCAGAAATGGAGGTTCTTCCCTCTTGTATTGTACGCCTCATTTATTGGTGTCAATCCTATGCAAATCCAGTGGTATGGTTGCTTGCATATCCGACATGCGGTGCCTTCATGCATGTGTATATTCATCTTACAACTCGTACAGTTGTCTCTGGTAAACATTTTTGTTTGTTTTCCACCCGCCCTTACATGGGGGAGAGAGAGAGACAGAGAGGGGGGGGGGGGCTTGGAGGACAAGGTGTTTGTTACGCGGTTTGTGGGGAGTGTGTGGTGTGTGTGTGTGTGTGTTGTGGGTGTGTGTGTGTGGTGTGTGTATGTGGGGGTGTTTGTGTGGTGTGTGTGTATGTGTGTTGTGGGTGTGTGGTGTGTGTGTGTGGGGGGGGGGGTGTGTGGTGTGGGGGGGGGGGGGGGGGGGGGGGGGGAGTGCCACTCGTTTACCCTCGTTATGTTTAAACTTTAAGTAACTTTAAGTAACACTTTCAATAATTATCTTATGAAACAGAATTCTCACTGCCCTAACCACTTTTCCCGTTTTTGGTCGACTGTTTAGCGGAATATACGGCACTCTAGGAAAATAACGAACTTTCCAGGCTACCTACAGTATATATAGTATCTATTTTAATTTTCATATTTTACCTATCAACTTGATTCAACACTGCTCAGGTTCGAATTTTCACCACATTTGGTTGCGTGGGAGATCTTTCTCTCCAATAACGTCACTACTAACCTGCGATATGGTCGAGAAATAATCTGCACTGATTTAATTTGTTTATTTATATATTGTTTTTCTCTGTTTGCTATTATTTACGATTTTTGTTTTGTCGGTACCCTTTCCTGTCGAGGTTAAGTTTCGCTTTTGGTAAAATCGTATAGGGGGAGGGGAGGGGACGTGTCCAGGAGAGCGAGGGGATATATGTGTTTATGGTCTTTGCGGTCACCAAGGGTATTTTGTTTACAGCATACGTCCTGTTCCCAGGCTAAAAGTTAAAAGTTCCCCTGACTTTAATTCTCTGTATTATACTTTCCTAGTTTATTTACGTGATATACGATGTTCACTATCACTTTTAACTTAGGCTTCCTATTTTCCCATAGCCCTGTTTGATTTCATAGGACTATATAGCTAATACTTTGCTTTGGGACGTAACGGTTTTTTCTTTCCCTTCTTCTTTCCACCCGCCTTATGGGCCTGCCCTAGGCCTGTCCTAGACCAGCACCGTGGCACTGCTGTAGGAGTTAACGGATTTTTTCTCCAAAACGCGTATATCTCTCCAGATATTTTATCAATCGGTTCGATTTTGCACTTCACAGGACCGCGACACTACGTTTGTTTTTGTGTGTGATTTTAAAAAAGTTTAATCACCAGTATCCCGCGGGATAGTCGAAAAATCCCGGACCGCGACGGACGTGACCCTCCTCTCTGACTGACTGAATATAGGTAGGCCAGAACTTGTAACTCAAAAAGAGCTAGAGTAAATGAGCTATAATTGTCCAAACCTATTCCCTAGGTGACCCATCCCAAATGGTAAAAACATTATCTTGATAACTCCAGTCATTTGAGATTTATAGAGGTTAGTGGTCAACTGGTCTGGTTAAACTAATGTTGAAAAACAAAAATTAGTTTATGCTGGCTATCATTGGACGATTTTATACAGCTTAAGAAGGAGCTGCAGGAATTAATAGGGTCAAGACTGTCTCAACTTACACTCCGAATTCAATATAGTGTACACTTTCTAATCTAATTATAATGTAAGACTTGCAAAATAAACAAACCAAAACTGGACAAACACAGTAAAAAGACAAAACAGCTTATCAAAATCGCTAGGTGGAAACAACGCTTAAGCAAAATAATAATTCTTTATAAATAAAAGAACACAATCCACCACATACAGTGTACATTACTACACAAGCAAGTTAATCTGTTTCCCAAGCAAACTAATAACACATATAACAACGCACTATCGTCATGTTCAAGGAATTAGTCAATTTGGGAAGTCAAATGTTCTAATGATAGCCAAAATACACTGCCAAAATGCATCATAATCCTCAAGGGGTTAAGGATAAAGTGTGCATTAGAGACTGTTATCAATGATGTACAGTATCTGGGAAAAAAGGGACAATAAATCTATAATGAGAGTCGTACTTCATCTACTTAAAGGTGAATTAATTGTTAGAAATCTGTAATAGTTGAGTACACAAGGTGGTGACATGGCAATTTACCATCAGCTGAAGACAAACATAATACAGTATAGTTGTTGTTGTTGTTCCCCAAGCTGCCTGGCCGAACAGCCCCAAGGCCCCGAGCAAGGCCAAGGCCATAATCGAGCGCCCCCACAGAACCCTCCCTGCCGACCACAATAAAGCCTGGGTGACCGAAGCCACTCCATGGCGGGGAGCTGAGGAGGGTGCGGAAACGCCCGGGAACCCAAAGACCCACCCAGGGCCCTGTACCCCTCAGCTATTATGAAGAGAAAGTTGAGGGGCAAAGGAAAAATGTGATGCTTTGGCTTCCAATCTTGGTAGATTGGGAGGTCAATCCACGGAAGAGACGCCGTCACTTGAGATCTAGAAAATATATAAGTAAAAGGAACAGTCAGACTAAGCTATGGGTATGGCAGAGATCGCTCAGTTCTCACATACAGTATAGTTAAACCGATTAGTACCGGTGCTGTCCCTTTAACGTTATTTATTTGTTTTTTCTATGTGGATGAGGGAGACAAAAGGTAAAACTGACTGTGATGAGTGCCTCCCCCAGAGTTGAAAGCGACAGGGCCAAAATCAAGGAAAAGTCGAGCCAAAATGCCTGGATACTCTTAGATGATTTTATTCAGTTTATGAAGAGCCTCCAGCAATTAACAGGCTTTTAACTATCTCACTTAACCCTTTTTACCACCACAGATCCTTCTTAACCCCTTCAGCACCATGACGCCCATTTACCTTAGATTCTGGCTAAAATTAGACGATTTTATGCAGTTTACGAAGGTCCCATGTTATTAAGAGGGTTTATTGAGATCGTATTTACCCATTTCAGTACGACGAAAGTTACGCAATGGTGCCAGGAGGGGTTAAACTGCATAAAATCTTCTAAATATAGCTAGAATCAAATAAAAAATACATCGCCGGTACAGAGGGGGTTAAGAGACAAACATGGGGGTACTGTACTACTGTGTATGAAGAGGGAATGGGCACTTCTGAATCACAGTACTGTAATATACAGGTGTCCCTCACTATCCGATGACCCAATTTACGATATTATTAAATTTGTTTAGGTGTTTGTGTTTGAGTTTTGGCTGGTCCGAGAACGCATCCCCATTTACCCCATTAATTTTAGGGTTTGCTATACAATTTTTATATTTAAGATTGGGTTTTCAGGAACGTAAACCAATTGTATATTGAGGGAGACCTGTAACACTGTATGGTACTGTACTGTCTTGCTTGGGTTCAATACCAATTGAATGGGTGTGTTGCTATTAGTATAGCAACATACATACATACGGGTTTAAAGACCGCAACCGTCCACAGTGAATGTGGCTTCCATGGTACAATCACAGTACTGCAAACAGTGCACAGCAATCATAACACAGTGGCTACAGTCTTTACTGCAGCACAGTATAACAAAGTCTTGCCACAACAACGCCCCATCATGTTATCACTGTGGCTGATGTTGGTATAGTACTAACAGTGTCTCAGCAGAACTCTATAAAGTCCCCCTGAAGCATTTGCACCTGGCAAAATCGCACCACACCATCCTTAACCGTGCTACAATAAGTCAGTAACAAGAAATCACCGTAACTGCTCCAGAGGCTGACTTCATCACCGAAGTGGCAGGCGGTGGGGTCGCTGCATCCCTACGCCAGAGAGAAAGGACAACTTGTGCCAGTGGGCTGTGAGATTAAGACACTAGGAAACCATGGGGCACACCATTATGGCCCCACTGCCTTTACCACTCTCAGGAAAAGTTAGAAATAAGAATGATGAAAAAGTTAGAAATAAGAATGACGAAAAAGGTAAAGGAAAAGTTAGAAATAAGAATGATGAAAAAGGTTAAGTCAGAAACGGCTATGGGAAGTAGAGGAACTCTGACAGATCCAGCCACCACCAAAAAAAATAACCAATCAATTTACTAACTGATGATGATGATGATGCAGTTTTTACCACCATACACTCCCTGCTGAATAGCTGGGCTAGGGTGGGTGCCCTGATAATGAATCAGGGACTTCATTGAACAGTTGCCACAGATTGCTAGACCGCGCAGTTCACCAACAGCACTGGCGTCTGCCAATAACTCACTGGCTGGCCAGAGACTCCAACCGTCAACCTCACGGTCAGCAGGCGAGCGCTCTACCAATCGAGCTACGGCCTGTGTGTGGTTGTTGTTGGTAGTGGTGAAGGTGGTTGATGGTTGAAAAGGTTTGACGGTGACGACATCATCATCGCCAACTGAAAGATAAAAACACCATATAAGACTTTTGAACACGTGACAGTAAACTGAAAAATTTACAAAATATAGTAAACCCAAATATTGAGAGATTGAACATTTGACTATTATACATGTAATGTATGTAGGCCTATGTATGTATTTAGGCTACCTCAAACTAATAAATGTCTGAATTCAGCCTACTACTCTCAAACAGTAGCTTGATTACTCTAGACATTCTTGAGTTGTTGTTGTAGTTCCCCAGACTGTCTGGCCAAACAGTCCAGAGTCCGGTAGACCGAAGCTGCTCCAGATGCTCGGGCAACCGAAGAGGCCAGGGTGAGATGAGATCTGTCTCTAAGAGGGCAGTGGGGGAGATCATCAGCTCATGGGCTTGCACCCCCAGGCCAATGCCCCCATCGTACGCAGCTCCTCTTGCAGTGCCACGCAATCGGGCGATCTCGCCAGCAGCTAGAAAGAAAAGTAGTAGGCTACGGTACAATAAAAGGGACAGACAGAAATGGCTAGCCCCTTCACTACCGGTGACATTCTTTTCAGCGTATTCTGACAATTATTAGACTTTTATTCAGCTTACGAAGGATGTCTACCCATATAAGAAAGCTACAGACTATCAAAATTAATCCTTTTAGCTACCATATATTCTTCCTAAGCTACATAAAATCGTCTATATGTAGCTGAAATCAAATACAGTACAAAATACGTCGCCGGTACAGAAGGGGTTAAGGTTGGGTTAGACCTTTTTGAGTTATGGAAGCTAGTCGTCAAAATTTCTGGCCTAATAATATTATAGGTCAATGATAGGTTAGTTGGTTAGGTTAGGTAATAGGTTTGGGCTAGTTAAATCAGGTCAGGGAGTGGGAGGAGAGGAAGGGAGGGGAGGGATAGATAAGATTGAAGTTAATGCCCCACAAGTATTATGAGATTGAAACTATGAAATATTAATTTTGGAGATATGGCCCCTCCATTCTAACAATACAGGTACTGTACTGTATAGGGGAGAGTTTGGGAATGCGGGGTCTCTCAACACCAAAAATTCACACAAACATAGTGAAAAGTCAGATATCCTAACAAATTAATATACAGTAGGCTATTATGCTAATGTCATCCCAGCCAGGCTGATCCTTTATAGCCTATTACAGTCCCCGATTTATAGTACAGTTAAAACCCTTCTGTACCGGCAACGTCTTGTTAACGCCATTCTTGCTACAATTAGTTTCTTACAGTAGACAAATTATTAAGCTTAAAAAGGGCCTCCAGCAATTTAAAGGCTTTGAACTATCCCACTTAACCCTTTTTACTACAACAGATCCTTCTTAACACCTTATTAGCGGGCTAGGCGGGCTAGGCGGTCTAGCGGACCGTAGCGCCCAGCGGGGTGTTTTTACCCTAAATAGGGTTGTTTACGTGATAATTTTCATGCCTAAATAAGACCCAGAGCATAAAACTAGTATCTATCCCTGAAAGGGCGTAAACAGAGCTTTCCAATGACACCTGAACCATCCTTGTACGACCGCTGGTTCTCTTACAACGATCGTGCAACACGAGTGCAAAAACCCTGTAATTAGGTAATTTCCCTACATAATTTCCTGTGTAGCGAGTGAGAGAAGGGAGGGAAGGGTGGGAGTTGGTTGGTCCACCGCGGTGGTCGTGAGCGGTCATAGGGTTGCTAGGCTCCTCACACCGCTCAGCTCTCTCTCTCTCAGCAACATTACGTGCTGAAAATGGCGCACGACATAAGTTGTGAACCGCCACTTAGTCCAAATTTATTTCACACGACATAAGTTGCGCGCCGCCAATTAAGGGTTAAACTGCACAAAATCCTCTAACTATAGCTAGAATAAAATGTTAAAATGTCGCTGGTACAGAAGGGGCTAATTATTGTGTATAAATACAGTACTACTGTACGTGTATTTTAGACGAGAGTGCTACAAATTAAAGTTATTACCCTAATTATTTACAAGTCGGTCTTCCGCTTATTTGCTTTTAAAACTATTGCACATAATTATGTACTGGTATTAACCCCTTCCGTACTGGCGACGTCTTTTTGTATTTTATTCTGGCTACTATTAGATGATTTTATTTAGTTTAGTGGGTGGATGGGACTCGTTAGGCTTGGTCGGCAACTCATCTAGGGGAGACAACCTTATACAAATCCGGGTGGATGGGACTCGTCAGCCTTGGTTGGCAACCTGTCTAGGGGAGTAAACCTGATACAAATCCGTACTGCTTACCTAAGGGTAAGGCAGGTTAGTGGATGGATTAGCCGAAGACCACTGTAGAAAAATAGTGCTAACAAGATACACAGAGGGCCTCGGAGTCGGACGGATCCTAAATTGAGTGGTCAATCCTGTAAGTCCTTCACTAAACTGGCTGGGGTTGTCCCTCTCACAGGGAATTGGTCCGCTTGGGGGCATTCTGTGTATGGCCACCCTCGTAAGGGGAGTAAGGCGTCCGGCAATAGATAGATAGATAGATTTAGTTTAATAAGGGCCTCCAGCAATTAACAGGCTTTGACCTTCCGCTTATTTGCTTTTAAAACTATTGCACATAATTATGTACTGGCATTAACCCCTTCTGTACTGGCGACGTCTTTTTGTATTTTATTCTGGCTACTATTAGTTGATTTTATTTAGTTTAATAAGGGCCTCCAGCAATTAACAGGCTTCGAACTATCTCTATTAACCATTTGTACTACCATAGATCCTTCTTAACCTGCATAAAATCGTCTAAATATAGCTAGAATATAATACAAAATAAGTCCCCAGTAAAGAAGAGGTTAAAGACCCATACACATACAGTACAGTACTCTGTTACAAAACTTAAATTCAGAACAGCAATGCTGAATTTATGATATATTATTTTACAAGTAGTCGTTCTCCCTTGGCCTACTCCTCCTTCGTGCTGGTGAGGCTACTCGTGGACGTAAACAAACACGTTACTCATCAATCACCGTCTCACCTGCCTCCCCCGACAACAATATTGTCATTACCCCTCACCTGCCAACCAGGGGGCAGCTCTTAAAAATTATGCAGAAGACGTCAAATTACTAGAAAGCACTGCGGAAGAGTGAAAAACGCCTCAGAGATCGCGTATCGTAACAATAAAAATGGGGTTTCAAGGGTAAGCTTGTGGCATAGGCTAGTCAGTATAGCATCGGCTGCTGATCAAAGGGTTGGCGGATCGAGGCCGCACTGTCAAAATGTCATTGGTAGATGTCAAGACTGGGCAACTTGACGTAGTGATTCGTGAACAAACGCCTAATGTTCATAGACACCCCTTCTCGGGAATTACGGTGTCTGGCAAAAAAAAAAAAAAAATGGATATTGATGATCTCGCAGAAGAGCTTACCCTTGAAACCCAGCACGATGGAGGAGAATGCAAGGGGAGAACGCCCACTTGTAAATGTTTACTGATATTACGTATGAATGGTAGGCTATGATGAGCTATATTTATAGGCCTAACACTTGTCAAAATTACAGTGGCTCAGTGGCTGACTAGGCTAAAGTATGGTACGATTAAACAGGGGTAGGCTAGTTTCCAATTAATTTTGATAGGCCTAGTATATACCGTATATAATGGAAATAGGCACAAAATAAGATACTGTAATTAAAAAAAAAAAAAATAGCTGAGGCTAGAAATACAGAACTAGGCTAATACTGTAGAGCACTGAAGTTAGTTAGTGTAGAATAAATAATCTCATTATTAGTTCCCCATCTAACTCTGGTTCCTCCAGCACTCAAGGTGAAAATGTGGGGACGATCAAACAAGTGTCTGAAATGGTTTTAGCCTTGTGTTCAGCAGTTCGCACACTTACCAACCAAATGGAAGATCTTCAGCATACTATGACCACCCTAATGCAGTCCCACACTGGTGGGGTCTCTCCTGTCCCCACCCCTCTCCCTATTAGTGAGGCCCTTAGAACTGATGGTGAAGCCCTTCGAACTGCAGTAAGAGTTGAGGTGAGGTAGATGAGGAAGCGGGAGAAGCGACACAAGTCCATTATTCTGCGTGGACTTCCTAACACTAATCTGGGCCAGGTTGCCCAAACATTTAAAGGTATTTCTTCCTTTTTGATAGACAGAGACCTCTCCATTGCTAATGTTGCCCTCATAGACCAGGATAAGGGAATATTCAGGGGAAATATCCTCGATGATAATGACAGAAAGCACTTGCTATCCTCAGCCCGTAAACTGAAAGATTCTAATGACTACCCCAATGTTTACATCGACAAAGATTTAACTTATAAGCAGAGACAGGAACTTTTCCAGAGAAGATCCGAAACCGCAAGTGCCCGGGTGGGTGCTGCGACATCCGCTCTGGCCCCATCCAGACCGCAGCCACAGGCCCCGCCCGGTCCTGATCCCCCTCGTGACATCCCCCTGTTGCTGCTCAAGATGTCCCTGCGGCTTCTGCAGTGGATGGAGGCCGGGGGCCCCCCGGATCTGACACTCAAAGGAGTGAAAACGTTGATGATCTCCCTTTATCCCAGTAACTAACTCCATCATTGACAATAACACATTCCATTCTTTGTCCATAGCTCATGATAATGTTAATTCCATACTTAATAAGGTTAACTATATTTTTTTCAATTTTATACGATTCTGATATCTCAGTTCTTGGTATTAGTGAGTCATGGCTGCTGCCTTATGTCTCTACCGCCGCTATTTCTATTCCCAATTATGCAGTCCTAAGAAAAGATGTTCACGGCGATATCCCAAAACATGGTGTATGTATGTATGTCAAGTCTTCCTTAATTATATTGAAATTGATGTTGACCTTCAAAATACCCTTGTTATTTTTCTGCCTGACTATAATATTTACATAATAACAGTTTATCGCCCCCCTTCTTACACCCCCTTAGATAATGAGACATTACTTGACTTTATTTATGATTTTTGCTCAGACAAGGAAATAGTTCTCATGGGAGATTTCAACCTCCCTTCTATTAAATGGTCTTGTGATCTTATTCGTAGAGGTCTCAGTCTCCTCGATACAACATTCCTTGACTGTTTTACATCCTTGGGACTTACTCAACTTATTACAGAACCCACTTTCCACCCGTCAGGTAATATACTGGACCTGATTCTTACCTCGGAAAACGACCGAATTGGCGAAACACAGGTACTTCCTCCATTTCCCAACTGTGGCCATAGCCCAGTTATCACCAATTATATATTCCAGATCCAAACTATCAATGACGAGCCCACTAACATCAGGATATGGCATAGAGGTGACTACAGAGAGATTAACCTAATTTTGGAAGATATTGATTGGGATTTTGAATTTGCCCACCTCAATGTTAATCTAATGTTTTCTCGTTTTACAGACATACTTATGCCCTTAATTAACCGTTTTATCCCTACAATGTGCTGGAAAGTGTGAAAAGGAACAACTTGAGATGGTTCGGCCATATGGAACGTATGGAAAGCGAGAGAATGACTAAGAGGGTGTACGAGAGCGAGGTGGAGGGACAGAGGGGGAGAGGTAGACCGAATATGAGGTGGAAGGATGGAGTGAGGAACTACATGAACGAAGGCGGTGCTGGTTGGGGGGAGGGGCGTCGACTGACTGGGGACAGAGGTGCATGGGGGCGGTTCGTTCGTGGCCACCCCTTCGGGGATCACGGCGTCAGGCAATAGATAGATAGATAGATCCCTACAAAGAGTTTCAATAACTTTTCTTGTCCTCCATGGCCTGTCAGACCACCTATATTATTAAAAAATACCAGACATAACTTTTGGACCAATTATAAAGAAACTCGTACACAGTTTGGTCGTAACTCTAACCAGGCTAAGGACGCCCTGGATCAGTTTTTAGATATTAATTATCAGTACAAAAATTATGCCATCCATAGTCAGTCCAGGTATGAGGCTTCACTGATTGACCATCTCACAACCAACTCCAAAATATTCCATTCTTATATCCGGAAAAAGAAGGTGGGTAGACCCAGTATTGGCCCACTCAAGTCTTCCACGGGTAACATCATTCACGATGCAGGGGCTATGGCTGAACTATTTGTGTCCTCCTTTGCCAGTGTTTTTTCAACATCTGCTCCCACCTCCCCTGCCTCACATCAGGTAACAGACAGTATAATTCCAGATATCAATATTAATCTTAATGATGTTATATCTGTTCTTAACAAACTTGATACGTCCTCATCGATGGGTCCAGACAGTATCCACGCCCACCTACTCAAATCCTGTGTCCATACCCTTGCATATCCTCTTTTGCTAATATACCGTGCCTCATTGGTCTCTGGAACCCTCCCTTCTGCCTGGAGGAGTTCCTCAGTTGTGCCCATTTTTAAAAAGGGTTCTCGCTACAATCCATTAATGTATAGACCAATCTCTCTAACTTCCATTTGTTCAACGTCCTTGGAACGTATTATAATTAAATTTATCTATGAATATCTTGACTCTAACAATCTTCTCAATAAGGACCAATTTGGATTCAGACCAGGCAGATCATCCGAGGACCAACTCCTTCTTACTTACAAGGACATCACCAAATGGATGGACCAGGGTTATAATGTTGACTTGATCCTGTTTGACTATTCCAAGGCCTTTGACGTGGTTAATCATGACATTCTGATCACCAAACTTTATAGCTTGGGAATTAGGGGTAGGGTACTGGACTGGATTAGGGACTTTCTCCATAACCGTATTATGCATGTCAAAGTAAATAATCATTTTAGTTCTTTCAGGGATGTGCTTAGCGGAGTCCCTCAAGGCTCTGTCCATGGTCCCTTGCTTTTCCTCATATTTATCAATTATATTACTCGTAATATTAACTCGTCTACCAAAATATATGCTGATGATCTGAAACTGTATGTAAAAATCAAATATGATAACCTCTTATATTTTCTTAATTGTATGTTTGCTTGCCAGTTTGATATAGACGTGCTTGCTAAGGTCTCTAAATCCTGGGGCCTAATGATGAACCCAGATAAATGTGTCCACCTAAGATTTTGTAGGAAAGAAATTGATTGGGATGACCTGGGTCATTCTGGCAGATACTATCTGCCATCTGCTGGTGATGGGCTGGTCTATCAGAGTGAGAACTGAGCAATCTCTGCCATACCCATAGCTTACTCTGACTGTTCCTTTTACTTACATATTTTCTAGATCTCAAGTGACGGCGCCTCTTCCGTGGATTGACCTCCCAATCTACCAAGATTGGAAGCCAAAGCGTCACATTTTTCCTTTGCCCCTCAACTTTCTCTTCATAATTGCTGAGGGGCACAGGGCCTTGGGTGGGGCTTTGGTTTCCCGGGCGTTTCCGCACCCTCCTCAGCTCCTCGCCATGGAGTGGCTTCGGTCACCCAGGCTTTATTGTGGTAGGCAAGGAGGGTTCTGTGGGGGCCCTCGGTTATGGCTTTGCTCGGGGCCTTGGGGCTGTTCGGCCAGGCAGCTTGGGGAACAACAACTCCTTAATCCCTATTAGAAACTCTGCATCCGATCTAGGAATTTTAATCGATTTCCTCCCTTAAGTTTCATACACACATCTCTAATATTGTCCACAAGGCTGGAGGACTCGCCCATAGTATCCTAAGGTCAACTGTCAACCGGGATACCTCCTTTATGATGCCACTATTTATTTCCCATATTCATCCCATATTAGAATATTCTTCCTCTCTGTGGAACCTTGGGTATTTGGGGGACCTAAGACTACTCGAGTCTGTTCAGAGATGCTGGACTAAATCTATTGGGGGTCTCGAGAATCTTGATTACGGTGAGAGATTGAGGATATTAAACCTATTTTCCATTAAGGGTAGACTTCTTAGGCATGACATAATTAAGTACTGGCAAATATTTCACGGTCTCTGCTCAATTACTCCTGAAGATGTTTTTGATCGTCCCCAATATTTTGAAACCAGGGATCACCCATATAAAATTGCTCACTCGAGATGCCAGCTTGAAATAAGAAAAAGATTTTTTAATCTTAGATATGTGTCTCTGTGGAACTCTTTGCCCACAGATTTAGTATCCCTGACTAACCTGTTATCTTTCAAGGCTGCCCTTTCCGACTATCTTGCAGGAGTTTTATATGAATATTCATGATTTTGTTCTCGATGTCACACCTTCTGGCCTCCTCAACCACTTATACTTGTACCTTGTTTGTTAACGTAGCTGCTTATGATGCACTTTCCAGTCCATAGATTTCTATTACTCCCTGTTTTTACTACAAACTATAAATTATCTTTGGGCTAGCGCATCAGCAGTGTGTGGCTTCCGTGGACCCTGACCTACTACTTAGCTCTGGGGTCTGGGAAGCCCACCAGGTAAGAATACCAGGTAAGGCTACTTATTTACTCTTTACTATAAGTGCCAACAAGGAAATAGCATAGTATAAAATAAATAAGTATGCCTAACTAACTTCAATGCGCTTAATACTTCTATCTATCTATTTACTCAGGCCCAATCCCCACTTTTCCTTTTCTTTCTTTTTGTAATACTTACTTGGTATAATACTGTACTTGGTGTAGGCTAGTATAAAATCTAGAGGCGCCGCCTAAGAGTCGTGATGGATCGCCACTCCTGCAGCTGCGTCCTTCTTCATGAGGACCACTTGATCAGCCATCGAGTTGTAAGCCGCTCTGCAGCAGAGCAAGGTGTAGGCTACCGTGTACCCGGGAACTGGTGACTCGTCAGGTAGTTTGTTCTTGTGGGGTTGGAAGGGCACTCAGGTCACGGATGGTAGACTCTCGCTTGGACCTGTAAGACGGGGTTACATTATATTGATACATTTGATAAGTGACTCAAAGTAGCCTAAGTTCCTAAGTATCTATCCTGCAGACCTGCAGTCGGCTGCAGTAGCCTAGGCTATAGCATACCCTGTTCCAAGTAGGTCGCTCAGAAATCATGAATACTATTATCCTAACCTCTATAACACAAAAAGGGCTAGAGCAAATGGGCTGTAAGTTCCCACACCCATTCCCTGGCTGACCCTTCCTAAATGGTAGAAATATTAGCTCAATGACTCTAGTCGTTTGTGAGTTATAGAGGTTAGTGGTCAAGAGTTTTGGACTACTTGGTACAGTAACACGGTAGAGGATAAATTTTGAAGGTATCTTGCAATTTCAGGCTATAAGGAAGTTGGAGCCGTGAACATCGATATTCTTCTTCTTCTTCTTCACCGTTGATGCACAGTGTGCTAAGGGTCACTTTCCCCAGATAACTGTGCAAGTGTATCGATATTAAAGAGAAATGCAATAATAATGTGGGTTTCTGATGGATAAAAAATCTGGTAAATTTGGCTTGATGTAGCCTATTATGACCGTATTTTACCTGATAATTCTGCCAAATATTGATGGCCACAGCTTCAACTTCCTTAGGCCTATAGCCTGAAACTCGGGAAAATATCAAGGAAACTGGCCAACTTTTATTTTGTGATTTTTTTTTTTTTTTTTTAGCCTAGCCTAGCTAGTTTTCATCATTAGGCCTAGCCTATACAGTGGTTGTCATTAGGCCTAATTAGAATCTCAGGAAAAAAAGTTTTTCCCATTATCCAACAATCTTAAGATACGGCCCCCGATAGTGGGGAGGGCTATGAAGTAGGCCTACAGGGAAATTGAGGGGTAAAAGACGAAAATAAGGGGTAATATTAGCCTAACCTAACCTAACCTAACCTAGTATATTAGGTGGGTGGGGTGGGGGACCGTGGGGGCTGCCGCCCCCACACCCCCGCTGGTTTGGTATTTAGGCTAGGCTAATTAATAAAAGGTTGACAGTCGCCAATTTTTTTTTTAATGAAGTATAGCCTACGGTATTTACTCCGCAATCTTCAGCTTTGGCTGTGGATAACAGGTAAATATTAACTTTTTCAAAGTAATTGAAAACGGGTTTTCCGGAGATTATAATTAGCCTAGGCCTAATGACAACCACTGTAGGATATAGGCCTAGGCCTAATGATGAAAAGTTAAAACCAAAACAAAAAATCACGAAATAAAAGTTGGCCAGTTTCCTTGATAGGCCTAAATACCGAAACTCGCAAGTGGATATTTACATGATCCCTATGAATCAGCCGTAAGATGTAAAAGAAACACAAAATCTCACCAGTTTCAGTTTCAGTTTCTATGGAGCTCGTCCTGGGACCTGGAATCTTTACGACTCTGAACCTCACGATTCTATACAGGACTGGCCATTTGTATCGGCACTAGCTCAGAGAAGAGTGTTGAGAGGGGAGAAGGGGTGTTGGAGAGAGAGGAAGCTGTTAGAGTGGCTTTGTTATGTGTGTTTAGTCTGTATACGTCGTCAGGATACAGGATGTCCCCTGACTGGGTGCGAGCATGTGAAACATGCTAGGACGTACTACCACACCCACTAAATGTCCGCCGTGGCACCTTCTTCTTCTTCTTCTTCTTTTTGTGGAGTTGCTCTTCTTCTTCTTCTTCTTTTTGTGGAGTTGCTGTCCCCTCTCAAGGCCAGCTCACCTATGCACCGGTGACTTCTCCAGAAACAGATAGAGCTAGATTTAAGAATTAGTTTAGAAATTATGTAGTCGTAGAAAGGATAGTTAAAGACAAAGAATTGAAGTATATAGCTTAAGCAGAACTCTCCCCTCCTTATTTTTACCCCTCCTCCACCCCCCAATATCTTGTTCTCTCCTTATCTTAATTTATCTTTTCCCCTCTCTACTATTTAATCTCATTTTTCTTCCTCCCCCGCTCTGGTCCCCTTCTCCCCCCTCATCCTATTCTATCCTATTCCGTTTTCTCTTCTGCCACACCTGCTCCAGGAATCTTTTCACTACCTTCATTCTTTTCCCCATTTCCCCATCTACCCCCTCTTCTGTCTCGAGACCTAACACAAATTTTACACCCTCATCCTCCTCCTCTTTCTGCTCTTCCCATTCCCTCTCCCCTACCACCCGTTTCAACTCATTTTCCAACCCCTCTCTCTCCTCTTCATACCCCTGGCACTCTGTCACTATATGTTCTATTGTCTCCTCCACTCTCCTCCCTCCCACCTCACACTGTAGACACTCTTTCACCCCCCCATTCCACCTCCATGTTCTCCTATTTGTCTCTAATGCTCCTGCCCTAGCCTTAAACAGTAGTTCAGCTCCCCAACTTCCGTCATAGAACTCCTCTTTTCTCGGTCTCCCCTTGCTTCTATATCTTATCAGTGTACTTTTCTTCTGTCCCCTCTCAAAGCCACTTCTCTAGAGTTTGTGTACATCGCTTATAAAATAAATAGTTGTACAGTACTCATAGAAAACGGAGTAGAGAAAATGGAGTACGCTAGGGCAGACTTAAATGAATAATGAATAATAATAATAATATTTATTCAGTTAGCAATTTACAGAGTTGGTACCACATACAAGTAGTATGTTACAAAAATGACATGTACCAGCCTTGCATAATTCCAACTAAGGATAGCCCAATAAGGCCGTTAGGCGTATTTCCATTGGGGTCCTTGTGGGATTAGGTTAGCTGGGGAAATGGGGAGGATAAAGAAATAGATACTTTAGAGAAAGTATTTCTAGGGGGTTATTTTAAGATACCTTACATCCTATAGTAAATATCAGTAATCCATAATCAGTATTCATTTCAGTTTGGTTTGTCTATCTCTTATGTCGTATTTAGTAGTAGACATAAGCTTGGTGCTCCCTTCTCGCAGCTGTCCGGTTCAGGTGTTCCTTCAGGCTACGTCTGAAGGAATACAGTGTTCTCTTTTCACGGACTGACTGGGGTAGGTCGTTCCAGTCTTTGATGGCAGTGAAGAAGAATGTTTCCTTACCCTGTCCTTGGATTCTCGGGACCTTAAAATTAAACATCCTGTTTCTTGTATTATGTCCACTCCTCTCATTTGCTTTAACAAAATCATTCTTTAGATACTCTGGAGCTCTGTCATAGAAAATGTTGAAGGCATTAGTGAGCCTGATTTGTTTGGCCCTGTCAGAGACATTGAGCATACCTAGTGACTGAAGTTGTTCCTGACCAACATGTGATCTGGGTCCTAGGTTCAGCATGAACCTAACCATTTTATTTTGAGTGACCTGAAGTTTGTGCTGTGCTGATTTAGATGATGCAGAGTACCAGGATGACACAGAATAGTCAAAATGACATTGAACAAGCGCTTGGCAGAGGGTCTTTTTGGTCGCCGCGGGCAAGCATCCCACCTGTCTATACAGGTATTTTATACGTGCTCTACACTTACTCAGGATAGATTCCAAAATTGTTTCACCTGACAAACTCGCGTCCAGTTTCAGTCCGAGATATTTAACTTGTGACACTGTTGTTATAGGAATATCATTACAGTTGACCGAGAAGCCCACAATGTCTTTCAGTTTGCGTTTTGTTCCACATAAGATGGCTTCCGTCTTGCCCAGGTGAAGAGATAGCCTATTGTCCACTGGCCATTCACTACATGATGCTAGTTCTTTGGAAAGTGAAGCGGCAATACTTATTGGGTCTTTTCCTGAAACCAGAAGCACGCTGTCGTCTGCATACAGTAATAATTTACATGAGACGCTCAGTTCCATGTCGTTCACATAACAGAGAAAGAGTAAGGGACCAAGGATGCTTCCCTGCGGGACCCCACAGTTAATTGGCATAGGATCAGATATATTTTCATCAATTTTGACTCTTTGGGTTCTACCACTAAGATAAGATTTAAACCAGTTCACAGACCCTATGCCCATTGCTTGTAGTTTATTACATAGGATATCATGGTCTACTGTGTCAAACGCTTTTTGTAGATCAAGAAGAACCATACCGGTGTAGTTACCTTTAGCCATTTCTTTACGAATGTGATCCGTTAAGTGGATGAGACAGGAGTCTGTCGAGTACATACATCTGAAACCTGACTGAAACTTATAGAATAGATCATTTTGTTTGAGGTAGTGTTCAATTTGGGTGTATACCGCTCTTTCAAGGATTTTAGATACAATACATAATATGCTAACTGGTCTGTAGTTGCCAACTTCTAGTTTATTTCCTTTCTTGAATAGAGGGGTTGCAATAGCTTCCTTCAGTTCAGCAGGTACAGTGTTGGTGTTAATTGACAAGTTGATGATGTGGGTTAGGGGGCCTGCTATACCAATTGCTCCATCTCGTAGAAATTTGGCAGGAATTTTGTCTGGTCCTGTGCTCTTATGTACATTTAGGTTAGACAGCTCGTCAAAAGTGTATTTTGGTGTAACATTTTGCAATCCAAATGTGTTCGGGTGTATGTCTTTATCTCTGTAGAAATTACGAAAGGTGGCCGTTGTTGTCGTGTATTTATTGAGAGGTTGAGGTAGGTTCTGTGCAAGTGTGTTTGCTATGGAAGTGAAGAAGGAGTTGAAGTAGGTTGAAATTTGTCGTTTATCGTGGCAAACCTGATCATTAATGGTGAGAGCAATATTAGTGTTAGACGAATCCCTTGTCTTGTTGCTGTAGCCTGTTGTTTTTAGGTGCCTCCATAGTTTCTTTGGGTTATTCTGATATTCCTCTGCCTTATTGTGAAAATAATTAGTTTTCGCTGATTTCATTTTCCTACTTAGTTTATTCCTGGCCCTGTTGAACTCATGTTTCAGACCTTGATCCTGTCTATGTTTCGCTAGCCTTTTTAACAGATTGTCTCTGTGTTCCAGATGGTGTAGTATGTCATTGTTGATCCATGGGTCTGACCTTGCTTTAATTCGTATGTCTTTCAGAGGAGCTATTTCATCTAGGATGTTTGTGATGATGGTTCTGAAGCCAACCCATGCGTTATTAACGTTTGTACTTCCAAACAGTGGAGACCAGTCTGTATTCCATAAAATGTCCAGAAATGTTTCCTTATTGTAGTTTCTGAGTGACCTTGTTTTGATAACCTTGTGATTCTCTAGGGTAATTTTTGTGGTTTTCCGTGTGCAATATGTGACGAAGTGATCACTTATCCCAGTCTGTATAACCCCTGATTGGGATATTTTGTCCTCTCTGTTACAGTTTATGTGGTCTAATATTGTGGCAGTGATCTCAGAGATACGTGTGGGGGTTGTGATGAGTTGTTTGTGATTGTGCATTGTCAGTATGTGCCTATATTCTCGTACAAGCCTATCATTTCGTTGTTTGTAACACAGGTTAAAATCCCCTAGTATGATGGATTCATTCCGAGGGTCTAGCGATGACAAAGTTCGTTCAAATTTGGTCAAGAAATTTGGTCAATAAATGTTAAAACCTGTATAGTTCTGATATAGGCTACTATAAACTCCGAACATTGTATAATATGAAATTATATGATGCATGACCTTCAGCAACAACGTTCCCCAAAGTGTTGGGGTTTTCACTTAGTGGTAAACAAAGAATATGAATATGTATCTATTTAGTATTTATGCCTTCACCCATCGCTCCCCCCTCTTACCCCCTTTCTCTCTCTCCAAGCAGGGAATAGGTGTGGAAATTGACAGCCTATTTGCTCCTCAAGCCTCTTTTGAATTATAGGCTAGAGGTGAGGATTCACGATTTATGGGCTACATATTTGGAACACGGTATAACCCATGCATCCTCTCCACCTCAAAAACCCATACCCCCCACCTATCCCCCCCCCCCTTCCCCTTACCCCTATCAGCACCAACAACTACCCATCCTCCCCTTACCTCCATCACCTACCCATCCTCCCCCCTCTCTCTCTACTCCCACCACCACCACCCTTCCTCCCCGCCTCCACCACCACCTATCTATCCTACCCTTTTCGGCTCTTCCCCCCACCTCCACCACCTAGCCTACCTATTCCCTCCTCTACCCCTCCGCCCTACTTCCTTCGCTCCACTCTTCCTCCCCCCTACTCCACCGCCTACCCATTCCCCCATTAACCCTTTGAGTACCAGCGACGTGTTATATTATATTCTAGCTATAATTTGGACGATATCAAGCAGCTTAGGAAGGATCTGTGGTGGTTAAAAGCGTTGGTTGAGATAGTTTGAGACCTTCTTAAGCTGAATGAAATTACCAGAATATGATGTAAATTACGTCTCTGGTACTGAATGGGTTAACCTCACCTACCCAAGGAAGGTGAACTGCACCTACCCATCCTCACCCCTACTCCTCAAAACCTATTCCTATAATGGACAATACAGCTATTACCGGGCCCATTCCCCGTTAGTTGGTGAAGCTGAAGGTACTAGTTACCCATATAAGTTTTGTTCCTCTCCGTGATCTTATATGTATGAAAGTAAAATAGTATGAATAAAACGCGAGTGTGGTTTCTTTTAATTATCTATTGACAACTCAATCAGATGAGTTAACCACTGCATAAGAAACTACACCCGTAATTCAATGATGTGCATTATATTTCTAGGTATAGGCCTAAGATCACGGAGAGGAACAGAACTTATATGTGGGCAACCGTACACTGAATCCCTTGCCAAGTATTTCATCATACCTAATGGGAAATATAAAAGCAATAAACTCCGTTTCTTTTTACTTGACGATAAATTGAATCCCTTGTCAGCTAATTTATCAATACTCCATGGAAATATAGGAAACTACTAAATCTCTGTATCATACTAACACCAAGGTTATATAATTAGCACAATATTTCACTACAAAATCTTCAAAATAACTGAGCAATCTTAAGGGAAACATTGCAATTTACCGCCAGTTGAATTGAAACAGTATAGTCCTCTGAGTCACATTTATACAAAATTGTCACAAATAGCAACATATTTCGCTACAGTATCTTCGTAATAGTGCAGTAAGCAAAATGGAGACATGATAATTTACCTTCAGCTGGAGGAAACACACCCACACACCCACACACCATAGTGACGAATCTCATATAAGACTCCAAGTTGAATCATTACCACTTTTGAAAATTAACTTCCATAACTCACAAACAACTAGAGTAATCCAGCTAATAATTCTACCATTTGGGAAGAGTCAGCCCGGGAATAGGTGTGGAAATTTACAGACCATTTGCTCTAGCCCTTTTTTAGTTACAGAGGTTAGGGTTCACGATTTCTGGCCTACCTATTTGGAACATGGTATAGCAACCCTCCCCTAAAAGCATGCTAGAGAAACTAACAAATTACTACGGGATATGGAGGTGATTCATTCCTGTCCACCGCTGAAGGTACATCTATACACTATGTGAGACCTCTCCTAAGTTGAATAAAGTGACTAACATTAACCATAATGCAATATTTACTGAGAGAATACCGAAGAAATTGTCTACTGATTCCTAAAGCTGAATACAATTAGCTAAGACAATTTCTACGCACTGACAGGGATCATTCTTAAACCTTTAAGGATTAGGATTATGATGCTATTTAACGGATTATTTTGACTATCACCATACGATCTTATTCAGCTTGAGAAGGATCTATGCGAGTCAGAGGCATAATTGAGTTACATTAGTGTTATCCCCTTAACCCCTTCTGTACCGCAGACGTCTTTTCAATTGTATTCTAGCTATATTTAGAAGATTTTGAGCAGTTTAAGAACTTAAAGATTTGTGGTAGTAACAGGGGTTAAAAGGGGATAGTTCAAAACCTGTTTATTGCCGACTTGCGAGTTTCGATCTATAATGAAGTTGGAGCTGTATACAATGATATTTACAGATTTTACAGCAAAAATACGGTAGTAGTAGGCTACATATATAAATAGGCTACATAAAACCCAATTCAACATACCATTTGTTCCATCAGAAACGTACAATATTATTGCATTTCTGTTTAATATCGATGTCCACGGCTCCAACTTCCTTATAGCCTGAAGCTCGAGGCCCTTTTTTAACCGAATTAAATCTTCTAATAGTAACCAGAATAAAGGTACAGTAAAGGACGGCACCGGTACTGAACTGGTTAAAATCCTAAAGATTGTTTCTAAATTGCATACAATCGCTTAAGGACAGCCAGAATGAAGATAAGAAATGCGTAATTGTATACTGAAAAGGTTAAGGCGGTGTCACACGAGCTATATTTCCGTCAATTTTTACGAGCAATTGTTGTCTGGCAGCTTTAAAAATAGCCTAATTATATCAGAATTTCAGCCACCTATAAGCGGTTATATTTCAGCTGATGGTAAATTAAATCCCTTAGTATCTAATGTCTCGATTCTTAATGAAAAAATATGCTATGTCTCTGCAGCATATTATTGCAAAGTGTCCATCATTAGCAACATAAATTACATAATTATCAACAAAATGTTTCGTTTAGCCGAGTAATCAGGATGGCAAGATAGCAATTTACTACAGCATATAGCATAATCTACCTTCCGTCTAGTTTCCGATTCCAATGTGAAAAAACCTCAAAATATCACGAGAAAAAAACTTGCTCATTGAACATTGCCGGGAAAAATCGCTCGTGTGACACCGGCTAAAAGGTGAATAAATTGGCCACTTGCAAGTTTCAGGCTATAAGGAAGTTGGAGCTGTAAATATCGATGGTAAATAGAAATGAAATGAATATGCAGGTTTCTAATGGCTGAATAGTAGGCTATGTTTAAATGGGTTTTATGTATTTATAAATGTACTACAACCTTATTTTAACTGCTGAATATCAATATCTACAGCTCCAACTTCCTTATAGAACGAAACTAGCAAATGGTCAATTGGTTTAATGGTAACCAGACTACCAGAGTATGAAATAAACACAAACATAAAAGTTGTCTTACATAGAAAAAACGAGAATAATGAATTAAAGTATGCCTATTAATTGCCCACTTTATACGTTGCACTTTAATCATTATTACACCTGCCAGACCCCCTTCGAGCATCACACACATATCCCCCCCCCCCCCCCCCTTCAAGCATGTAATACATGTGTTTGGTAGGAAAATTATTAATTATCCCGGTAGAAAAATTTCGGTCGATTTAGCCTATATTCCATACTGGCTATCGCTCGCCTAGAGATAAATTAACACCTGAAAATGGCGAAACGCAGTGGCGTAGCTAAGAGGGTGGAGGAGGGTATCGCACTAGGCTACTGTACGCTTCAATTTCTTAACGCTGTTTCATTTTGTCTAAAACAGGGCAAGAGGGGTGGGGGGCAAGGGGCGGCACATGCCCCCACTCCCCTCCTCATGAGAATCCTGTACCCCTTATGGTAGGCCCTACCACTAAGGTCTTTACTAATGTGTACAGTAATAAATACTAATAGCATTACGACAATTACGTAATCATTTATCGGAACATTGCCTAGAGGTAAAATACTGTAGTTACCCCTGTATTCGGGATGGTTTTCTTTGTTACCGGCACCTTACTTGTTTAATGCAAGCTTGAATGTTCTGATATTCTGAAAATTTATCATCTTAAGTCATCTGATTGATTAGTTAACATTATAGTATTTTAATATATACTAATTTACTATATAAGAGACCCCACAAGAGAATCAAATATTTATTTATAATTTCATTGCTGCTCAAATGCCAGTGTGTTGATGTTTGTTTACAAGTTGAGCATAGGAGCCATAGAAGAAGAAGAAGAAGAAGAAGGAGCCGTGGTGATCCAGTGGTCAGCACGCTCACGTGTGAATCTGCAAGACCCGGGATCGAATCCCTGCCACGGCGGACATTTAGTGGGTGTGGTAGTACGTGTACGTCCTAGCATGTTTCACATGCTCGCACCCAGTCAGGGGACATCCTGACGACGTATACAGACTAAACACACATAACAAAGCCACTCCAACAGCTTCCTCTCTCTCCAACACCCCTTCTCCCCTCTCAACACTCTTCTCTGAGCTAGTGCCGATACAAATGGCCAGTCCTGTATAGAATCGTGAGGTTCAGATTCCAGGACGAGCTCCATAGAAACTGACTGAACTGACACTCGAGGATCTGTGCGCAAAAATGATCCGCATGAGTTAATTTACCCCTTTCCAAGGTTGGCGTACAGTGACGGAATTATATATGAGGTAGGGGAGGGGAAAAGGGGTGTAGGGAGGCGGAGATGTATCGAGAGGTGAAAGGGTGTTTATAGGAGGGGGGTAAGAAGTATGTGAACTTGTGAGGGGACCTGCTGAACGTTTACCTCACCGCGTTAGGACTCTCGTCGAGGATATGCAGTATAGGCCTAGCCTATATAGCCTTGTGATCAACGAACGCCTATACAGTACTGCGAAAATGGGCGTCTATACAGTATATATATAGCCTTGTGATCAACGAACGCCTACTGCGGAATTGGGCGGCAGTGGGCGTGACAGGGCGTCCTCTCGTAGGCGCCTACAGCGACACTCAAGATTCAAGATACTGGAGGTCGGTGGCAGAGCGTAGAGACATTACGGTAGATTCTTCCTCCCTTTATCCTGCTGAGTGATGATTCTACACTCCCACAGTAAGTGTTTGCACTTTGATGGCTGTATATGAAGCTGGTGTCACGAGCAATTTTCAGTAATTTTTTACCGGCAATTGTAGTTGGGAAGTTTCTGAAGCCAGTGTGAGCTTCAAAATAGCCTATTACGAGAACAAACTTGCTAGGCCTAATCGAAAATTGCCAGAAAAAGCGCTCGTGTGACATCGCCCTAAGTTTAAGAGCATGTTATGTCATAGGCCTATAGGCTAGAAGTAGGCCTAGGCTAATTATTTGTTGGAAAAATACAATGCCATTATGTACAAATTAATATGAGTGTAAAACTTTAACCGACAGCCTAGTAATTTCAAATGCGTAACTTAGCGAGAGGTTGGGAATAATGCTTAGAATAATTCGTAGTAAATTACCTATTGGGCCTAGGGACTTCGTTATTATATATAATTCCGAACGCAATAAACTATATGTAAGCCTAGCCCTACATGTGCTTTTATTCTGTGTGTGGTGTCCTGGTTTCGAATCCACGGGAATTATCACATGTTAGTATACTGTATATTTATAATCTACAATAATCTACGGTAAAATAAATCTAAATAGGCTAATTATCAAGATACGTCATTACAATCAATAATGACGGCAAATAATCTACGGTAAATAAATATCAATATACAACATTATTAATTTATTATCAATTGCAATATACGGTAAAAGAAAGGTAAATACATTTAAATAATACCGTACACCATTACTATCAATTGGATAATAATCTAGGGTACCGGTACCGGTAAAAGGTGATACATCTCCCAGACTCGCTCTTTTCATTTGTCATTCCCTCTCCCTGACTCCCTCCCCCTCCCCCTCTTGTCATTCCTTCCTTCCCTCCCTCCCTCCCTCACCCTCTTTCTCCAGCCGCCGATGCCACCACCACCACCTCCACCTCCTCCCATATTTGCTTTAACCCTTACAGTACCGCAACGTATTTTGTATTTATTTTTAGCTGCATTTAGACGATTATGTGAAGCTCATTTGACGGTTTTATTCAGCTTAGGAAGGATGTCTACCCGTTAAATGATAATATAATATCTCAATTAATCCTTTTAGCTACCATACCGGTATGTCCTTTTATGGTAGCTAAAAGAATTAATCGAGGTATTCTATAGTCATTTAACGGGTAGACATCCTTCCTTAAGCTGAATAAATCCGTCAAATGGTTGCCATAATTATGTCAAACCAAAGCAGTCCATTATTTTTTAGTCGTTATTATTGTAGGCTAGGCTACTGTATATGTATATTGTATAATTATTGATAAATTGATGGTTCATTGTTCAAAATAATAATTATGTCATTGGGCAGTGATAAAATGGCCAAAACAATGCTAATTTATGTTGGTGTTCTTGCATTTCTTGACTTACTTGTGATAATATGGCCAAAATAATTTTATTTTATGTTAGTTTTCTTGAAGGACGGGACATATTCTTTCAAACATTCAAACAAAATTGCTCCAGTTTGACACATTAATAATACCATTGGTACTAAATGGGTTAACATCGAAACTTAGATAACTATATAATAATATAACCACGTTCAGTACAGCAAATAGAGGTAAGGGTTTTAAGGCGAATCTGATAGGTTAACTCCTTCTGTACCGGAGACGTCTTTTAACTATATGCTGGCTATTATTACACGATTTGTAGTCAGTTTCAAAAGGACCTCCAGCAATTACCAGGCTCCGAATTATCTCAATTTACCCTTTTTACTACCACAGACCCTTCTTAAACTGCACACAATCGTCTAAATATAGCTAGAATAAAAATAAAAAGACGTCACCGGTATGGAAGGGGTTAATTTTGTCTCAGTAACCCCATAACTCCACACACAACCTCAGCTCTCAACCGTGAGTGGAGCTCTGCGAGTCTCAGAGCTTAAGGGGAGATGGGTCGTTTATCTGGTCCCCCTTCTTCCTCATGTTTAGCCCCATTAGTTTTCATATTTTGAGATGTTTGTCCCATTAGTTTGTCGATTCTAAGACCTTTTGCCTCATTTCTGTCAATATTTAGACCTTTCAGGCTAGTTAGGTGTAAACAAAATCCTGGCGAACGATAGTGAGCCTTTAACTATGAAAGAACCGGCCTTTGGCCGGAACATTTGTCTACCGAAAAATATACAAATTAATCTAGAAGGGGGATCTGATGGATATATTTTTTAAAGTTTGATGGAAGTCTAGGGAGGAAACTAGAAAAATAATGAATACATGAACAAATCGACCAAAAACTGAACCATCCCTCCTTTAAGTTCGGGTTTCCTAATCCTACTTCATTATCTTTCCATTGACCCTTAACCCCTTCTTTACCGGCAACGTTTTTAAAATTGAATGCTTGATATTTTTAGACGATTTTGTGCAGTTTAAGAAAGTTCCAAGGTAGTAAAATTGGTTAAGTGAGATAGATCGAAGCCTGTTAGTTGCTGGAGGCCCTTTTTTAACGGACTAAAATTGTCTGATAGTAGCCAGAATAATGTTAGAATGACTTCATTGGTACGGAAGGGGTTAGCTCTCTACATAATCCCCGCATATAATGCTGCCTGTGAGCAGCCCGACAAGGAATACGGACCTACGTGTCATCGTACTGAAAGGGTGAGGAGGTTAGAGTGGGTGCGGAGAGAGAGAGAGAGAGAGAGAGATATTTGATTTGATTTGATTGTTTTATTTAAAGAGAGAGAGAGAGAGAGAGAGAGAGAGAGAGAGAGAGAGAGAGAGAGAGAGAGAGAGAGAGAGAGAGAGAGAAGGGGGGGGGGGGGGGTTACTATGGAGTATAGTAACTAACCCCTTCAGTACCGGCGGCGACTGTTTTATTTTTTGCTAGCTACATTTAGATGACGATAGTCTGCAATTTTTTAAGCCATTCACCACCATGACGTAATTGTATTCATATTTTGGTTAGGCCTAACCTTAGATGATTTTATTTTTATCTGTAAATACTGTAATCTACCATTACAACTCAAAGGGGTAAATGCGATCACAATAAACCCTCTTAGTAACATAGGTCCTTCTTAAATTGCATAAAATCATCTAATTTTAGCCATTATCAAAGGCAAAAAGGCGTCATGGTGCTGAAGGGGTTAGGCCTTATGGGTAAATGTCCTTCCTAAGCTGAATAAGATCGTTTAAGACTAATAGTTGCCAGAATATATTCAAAAGGGGAGGTGTGGTGGAGTGGTCTTGCCACTGGCCTGGTAATCCAAAGGTCCCGGGTTCAAATCCCGATGTATCAATGGGAAGATATTATTGGGATGGAATTTGTGCTGTACCTGGTATCAGTGCATTACCAAAAGCCCACCGAAACGTCAATAAAATACCCTCATTGTTCCCTGATTAAATAGCACTGTATGAATATTCCCATATTCAAAATATGCCATAGGGGTGCAATGCCTGGTGAGTTATCTGCTCAACAGGTGGCGTTGTGTGTGTAAGTGTGAGAGTCCGAGTGTAGAGGGTGAGACAGTGAAGCACGGGAACGAGGTGGCTTCAGAGATGGGGTCGTTTCGGGCCATGAGTGAGCACCGTGCCTCATGTGAAGGCAAGATGGCAGGTGCTCGTTGTACTCTACGTGCTGCACATGTCTCACTCCCTAGACTGGAACAAGACCTCACGGGCTTCACTGTTCATTGTAAAGCGGTGAATGTTAAGGCTCTCAGCCTATGCCCGAGAGGAAGTAAGTTGGAATATAGAAAAAAAAAAAAAAAAAAAAAGGATGACACCGGTACAGAAGGGGTTAAGGGTGGAAACGGTACTGTTAGATGATCTTATTCAGCTTATGAAGGACGTCTACCCATTACAAGGTTGCAGCCTCTTTAGCTACCCCATAGGCTATCTTAATTTAGCTTCATAAAGTCGTCTAAATATAGCTAGGATAAAATAAAAACAGACGTCGCCGGTACAGAAGCGGTTAATACACTCCACGGTAACCACCCTTCCTAACCCAAAGTGCCCCCCCCCCCTCCTCTCTCTCTCTCTCTCTCTCCTCTGTAAAGTCGCGCTAATAAGTGATGTTTTGGCACCAAGTATATTTTGATCAATAATTGGTATCAGCAATATCTAAGCTTCATTTCTTCATATCGAGTGAAATATACAAACATGTTCCTACACTTACCCACCCTATTCAACATCTGACTTACCCACCCCATTCAACATCTGACAGACATTAATACAGCACAGAGCAAGCCAAACATAATGACAGCTGGGACATGACTTATTAGCGCGACCGTACCGTACCTACTCCAGCATCCTCAGCTTTTCAGTACGATAAAATAGGTCCATATTCCTACGCAAGCCATCATTGTTGGTGGTCAGTATTATAAAGTTTACTCGTATTCTTATCTATCTATCTATCTATCTATCTATCTATCTATCTATCTATCTATCTATCTCAATCAATGAATCAATGAATCAATCAATTAATCAGCCAATCAATCTATCTATCTATCAATCAATCAATCAATCAATCAATCTATCTATCTCTCTATTTACTCAGGCCCAATCCCCACTTTTCCATTTTTTTTCCTTTTTTGTATTCCTAGCCAGTCATTATGATAAGCTATACCCTGTGTTCCATGTGTGCCAAAACTATTGAACATTAACCTTTATAACTCACAACAGACTGGTGATGGGCTGGTCTATCAGAGTGAGACCTGAGCGATCTCTGCCATACCCATAGCTTACTCTGACTGTTCCTTTTCCTTATATATTTTCTAGATCTCAAGTGACGGCGTCTCTTCCGTGGATTGACCTCCCAATCTACCAAGATTGGAAGCTAAAGCGTCACATTACTCCTTTTCCCCTCAACTTTCTCTTCATAATTGCTGAGGGGCACAGGGCCCTGGGTGGGGCTTTGGTTTCCCGGGCGTTTACGCACCCTCTCAGCTCCCCGCCATGGAGTGGCTTCGGTCACTCAGGCTTTGTTGTGGTCGGCAGGGAGGGTTCTGTGGGGGCGCTCGTTTATGGCCTTGGCCTTACTCGGGGCCTTGGGGCTGTTCGGCCAGGCAGCTTGGGGAACAACAACAACAACTCACAACAGACTAGAGTAATCCAGGGTAGCCTACTTATTACCGAAACTACCACTAATTCTTTTCTCAATTTGTGGAGGCTATTATAGGTGTGTGTGAATTTGTGTTTTGTGTTTGTGTTCGTTGTTTTGTGTTCGTTGTTTTCTGTTCGTTGTGTTCTGTTGTGTTTTGTGTTGTCCCTGTTCTTGCTCTGTCTTGAGTTGCCCCCCCCCCCCCCCAACCCGAAACAAATAAAAAAAAAAAAGGGAAAAGGGAAAAAAAAAAAGGAAAAGTGGGGATTGAGCCTGAGTAAATAGATAGATAGATAGATTATAGAATAAGGATGTTGCAAATATCAAAATAAAATGTGTTTCAACCACCGGAAATAAATGTTATGTGCACTATATAAAGCACTGTAAAAAACAAAAAACTCTCCCTATAATTCTCCCCATTGACGGCAGTAAAACTCATATTAACCCCTTCTGTACCAGCGACGTGTTATATTTTATTCTACCACTATTTAGACGATTTAATGCAACCTAGGAAGGATCTGTGGTAGTTAAAAGGGTTGATCGAGATAGTGTGAAGCCATATTATGGCTAGAGGTCCTTCCTAAGCTGAATAAAATCGTCTAATAGTTGCCAGAATAAGATAAAAAAAGGACGTCCCTGGTACTGAAGGGGTTAAGATCGTTAGATATATATACTGGTAATGGGAAAACAAAAATCAATCCGAAATTCCGGGGATTGTAAATGTGTAACTAATTTCAACTACGGTACCTAAAAAATAAAAAAAAAAAAAAAAAAAAAATAAAAAAGGGAAAATTAGTGTTAGATTCGGTAATAGTTTCCTAATCCAGCTAGTAATATGTCGAGCTAATCTATATTCTATTAATTTCACCACAACACCAAACACCTCCAATGAAATTAATGAATGTAGCCTATATATTATGTGATCCACCGAGATTCAATGCCTTACAGCCCATTTGCTCTGTCCCTTTTTCAGTTACAGAGGTCTACACGCTAACCTATCTCAATTCATTATATTAGCTACCATATATCATTCCTATAAGCTTCATAAAATCGTCTAAATGTAGCTGAAATTTAAAAAAAACGTCGCCGGTACTGTAAGGGTTAAGTAAAGTTGTATATTTACTAAGTCTCCTAAAATCATAATAATGTACAAAGTAGCATAGCCCTAAAGTACATTAAGTCTAGTTGTCGATTCCAATAACAAAAAATAAAAAATACAAATAAAAATAAATTGACGGTCTGATATAGCCAGAGAAATCCATGCCCCTTAGCCTAGGCGTTTTGGAGAGGAAAACGAGGGCGGATTGGCTCCAACTTGTCAAACCCTCCCACATTTATACTTTCTCCTTTGCTCGCTGTAAGGAAATTGGGGGGGGGGGGGTAACTCCCTCCCCCGTTCTCTCTCCCTCCCCTTTCCTCCAATCCCCCCCTCTCTCTCCCTCCCCCAAACCATCTCATTTCAGACCAACACATATATAATTATGCAACACAATATATCATTCGTAAAACACATACAACGAATTTTCAACCAGGCAAAAGATACGATGCGGCAAAAGAGGACAACAGCATAAATAGCTAAATAAATACATAAAATACAGAGAATTATCCGCACCTCGGAGCTTACACCTCGCCATTAGCAAAAATGAGAATGGGAAGAGACGATGAATATCTTACCGTAATATGCGAAATAGATCCTTCCACGTTCTCCTAAGGGGCTCCACACGTCCTATGATTCCGTAGCGATGACGTGGTGACGGTGCAGATGCCGCGGAAGGCCACTATCACTCCTAAAACTTGATCTTTGTTGAGAATTTCCAGCACAGATACGGGCACTTTGGTCGCCATTGAATCCCTGTTGCCAGATCGGTGTTGAACCCTCTCCCTTCCCGTCCACAGTTAAAATGATCTAATATACAAACTTAAATACATCGATTTCCGTATGGATTAGGCATGGATAAATTCAACTATATTATATATTCACCATATTTACAATCAACTATGTCCAAATATCCCTGGAAATGCCCTAATTCGAGCAAATAGTGGGGATATACAAATATGCAACATAAGTTAAATATATTCGTCCATGCCATGTTTAAGTGTCATATATAGGTATATATGTGTATTTTACTTCCTATAAATACTATAAATGCGGCCCAGGGCACATATATTTCGTAAAATTCACAGAAATGTAATGAAACAAACAATCCTTTATATTTCACAGAATAACCCCTTAAGTGACCTCAAGGAGTGATTATTTCGAAAACATAATAGGTTGGCCAATTTACTATATCCCCAATTATCACACAGCAATCCCAGTAATCAAATTAATCGAAGTATAATTGTGTTTAGAAGAACAAGAAATTAGCACTTGATTTTCAGTAATCTGAATTTTAGTTTTAGAATTCTGAATTTTGCTTCACTCAGGTGCTTTGAACGAATCATGTGAACTTTGAATAAACCATGTTCCTATCTCATTCGGAAATTTTCCGTTTCATAGTGCATCAATTTTCCCAGAACTCTCGTCCACGCAAATTCCCATTAGACATCGTTCATAGATAAAAAAAGACACAAAACTGGCACAATTTTTAACTTTGTATATACCGTTGGATAGAGAAAAATAATCTGCATCTTTTGGTTACCAAGAGAGCTCTGAAAGATGCCTCTAAGTGGGTGAAAATTGCGCAAACAACCCTGGAATATACGGTATTGTTTCATCAAGGGTTTTAGCCCTGCCTGGAAAGCAACCTTCGACCAAAAGATCGAACTATTCACTCGTGATCGTCTCGGTTGTTAACGAAGCGTTCATAAATGTTTCGACGGCGGTTTATCGACATATATCGTTCAGCTTCCCTGAGTAAATCTGAGAAATGCAAGGAGATAGTAGTATTGGAACAAATAAGTGAGAGTGTTGTGGTTGGCATCCCGGGATTTATTAACCTTCGTACGGCAATATTCGGCCTTTCTCAGCCTTGGTTTTCCTACACAGCACTACAGGAGGTAGGCAGATCATTGTGTTCAACTTGCAGGGTGAGACAATAACTATTAATTTTATACAAGAGTAGATATTGGATACAGCCCATCCCAGCATCTCAAATATGCCGTATTTTACCCTTACATAGGCATTTTAAGCCTTGGTATCTCAGTATATATGTTCTACAAAATACATAGAAGCTTGTAGCATCCCGTTGTGGCTTAGTGCATTCATTAAGAGTAATTTTAGTAGGCATAGACTGATGGTTTCTGGATTGATCGAAAGGGTTTGAGAGGCTGAGCATTCTGGCAACACTTTATTTTATAGGGTTGGTTTGAGAGGGTGTGTGTGTGCGTATGTGTGTTTGAGAAAGACAGAGAGAGAAAAGGAGAGAAAGAAAGACAGAGAGAGAAGGGGGAGGTTGTCTCGTCTGGTGGTGGGAGGCAAACACGTATGAACGAACGCACAAACGGAGCAAGGAGGTTATATAAGAGGAGAGACTTCAGGTAGATTTTACCCTATGTGAGCGTGAAGCAGGCCCTAAAACTGACGGATTCTGAGCCAATCTGGCCAGGCCGATCGCCTTAGTGATCTTGGCCCCAATATTTTTGTTTTCTTTTCCACTCACTAACTAAAACATTACGCTTTCCATAATGCAATTGGGTCTGAGTACATGATTAGATTGATATCCAAAATTCGAAAATGGATATTAACCCCTTCTATACCGGTGACGTATTTTGCTTATATTCTAGCTATATTTAGACGATTTTGTGCAGCTTAGGAAGGATCTGAGGTAATTAAATGGATTGGTTGAGATAGTTTGAAGCCTTATTATTGCTAGACGTCCTTCCTAAGCTGAATATAATCGTCTAATACTTGCCAGAATATGATGAAAAGTACGTCCCTGGTACTGAATGGGTTAATCGTGATCGTGTATTCAACCTTTAACTGTGTTGGTGGTGTTATGGTTTAGGTGCTTATGTTCTGGGTGCGGTGTCCCAAGTTCGAATCCCGAGAGGACCATATGCGTTTATTAGTTCAACCTTTAACTGTGTTGGTGGTGTTATGGTTTAGGTGCTTATGTTCTGGGTGTGGTGTCCCAAGTTCGAATCCCGGGAGGACCATATGAGTTTATTAGTTTATTCAAGTGCATTGGGGTTTGTAATTGATGATTAATGTTAGGAACGGGGTGTTACTTAGATAATTATGTTCTGGGTGTGGTGTCCCAAGTTCGAATCCCGGGAGGACCATATGCGTTTATTAGTTTATTCAAGTGCATTTGGGGTTTGTAATTGATGATTAGGCCTAATGTCAAGAACTGGGTGTTACTTAATAAGTTAAAGCAATAATAGGCTATAATTGTATGATCATGTGTAATATAGATATAAATAACTCTTTGCAAGTTCGACTAGATAATAGTCCATCAGGCGCCTGGCCCGGGGGGACGATTAATATGAAGGGTGTTCCTGGAAGTGTGGTGGGAGGGCTTGTGGCTTTGGCTCCGCTGCATGTCTGCCTGCCGAGATCGGAACCTCTCCGGGTGGTCAGGGGCCGGGGGAGTGCTGGAGCGACCTTGGTAACCCTGGTCTCTGGGTCTTCTCCTGGGTGACCTGGATGTGTGTGAGTTTGTGTTTTTTATCTGTGTTTATTTTTTGTTTTATGTTGTTTTTGTGTTTTCCCTGTTCTTGCTCTGTCTTGAGTCGGCTACCCCCAAAATGGGGATTGGGCCTGAGCATATAGATAGATAGATAGACCTAAATTCTCACCTTAGTCTCACATATAAAGTTAAATCAATAATAGGCTATCATTGTATGATGTGTAATAGAAACATATACCGGTATATACTGTATATGTATATATATATATAATATATGTATATACGGTAGGCATATATATATATATATATATATACTGTATCTCTTTCTAATGTGTTAGCTAAATTCTTATTGGCTTCACTGGTTTAACCCCTTCTGTACCGGGGACGTTTTTTAACTTTATTCTGTCTACTATTAGACGATATTATTCAGTTTACAAAGGGCCTCCCGCAACTAACAGGCGTCGAACTATCTCATTTAACTATTTTTACTACCACAGATCCTTCATAGGCTCCTAAAAATCGTATAAATATACTGTAGGTAGAGTATGTATGTATGTATGTATGTATGTACTCAGGCCTATTTCCCATTTTTCCTTATTTATATTTTAATTTTAATTTTTTGGTGTGGGGGGGGGGGGGGACTCGAGACAGAGCCCGAAAGTAAAATTATAAATACATCGTCATTACAGAGGGGGGTTAACTGCCTTCCACCTTGACACTGGGAAGATGAAAGGAATCTTGGCCTGAAAATTGTCAACGTTAACCCTTTCATTACCGGGAACGTCTATTTCACTTAATGTCAGCTAGATTTAGACGATTTTATGAAGCTTAGGAAGGGTATATGGTAGCTAAAAGGATTAATCTATTTTTTATTAATTTCACCACCACACCAAACACCTCCAATGAAATTAATGAAAGCATATAATTATGTGATCCACCAGGATTCGAACCCAGGTTATCACACACCGATTTTTAGACACCTTAACCATTACACCACCAAGACGGTTAAAGGTTTATGCACACGCCTACGACTTATATCCATTCTCGAATACTGGATATTAATCTAATCATGTTCATATCCCCACCGCACCATGGTAGCCTAATGTTTAAATGAGAGGAAAGAATATTCATGGGGCACAGATCATTTAGAACGGCCTCGCTACGAAATATCCCTGAACCTACTGATAATCTATTTTTTATTAATTTCACCACAACACCAAACACCTCCAATGAAATTAATGAAAGCATATGTGTGAATTGAGATCGTTGGTACGGTACGGTACTTCTTTAATGGGTATACCGGTACGTCCTTCCCAGGCTGAATAAAATCGTCTAATAATTTCCAGCATATAATGGGAAGATGTCATCGGTACTGAAGGGGTTAAGGGGACTGACCTGCTTTTTCTCTCTGGATTTTATCCATTCGGCCCCATTCAGCCTACTGTTTTAAGATATTTACCCCCATTCAGGTGTCGATTTTTTTTCCTGGCGAGCGGTAGCAAGCCAGCATATTTGTTTCATGTTTTTGACAGCAGGCTAAATTTGTACATTTTTCGATAGAATAATGTCTCCGACGAAGCTGGATTTCTCCATACAATGCTGGCTCGCTATCGCTCGCCTTGAAGAAATCGACACCTGGATGGGGATAAACGTCTTAAAGTAGTAGGCTGAATGGGGCTAAATGGATACAAGCCAGAGAAAGAGAGAGAAGGAGAGAACAGGTGCAGGTGACCCCCCTTAACCTGTGCAGTACCGGGGACGTCCTTTTAATTATATTCTGGCCATGAGTAGACGATTTTATTCAGCTTAGGAAGGGTCTCTAGCCATTATAAGGCTTCAATCTATCTCCACCGACCCTTTTTAACTACCACAGATCCTTCCTAAGCTGCATTATATCGTCTAAATACAGCTAGAATACAATATAACACACGTCGCTGGTACTCAAAGGGTTAAGATAGACTACGTTCAGATAGGTCCAGTTGGGTCCAGACTTGTTGGGATGGGTTCAGAAGGGTTGCAATAGGTTATTTGTGGTTTTCAAATACTAAATTTTTGTATGGTTTATTTTATATAAATATTGCTTCTAAATCGTGTTTTTAAAGCAAAAAATAGCTGAAATGTAATGTATTTTCAGGGAGTTTAGGTTTTAGATGTTAATATAAGTATCACCCACACAAACAATCATAATTAATTCGATATTATGAAAACTAATTTGCCCAAAACTCGATATAATACTGGGATACTTCTATGATCAATAACCTTTTTATTTGTAAAGATAGGTCAATTATAAAGGCAGATTCGGATTCAGCATTGAAAACTACCCCAGAAAAGTAAGTTTTGGCGTCTCTCTGCGAAAATCGGCAAAATCACATTTTCGGGGAAAAGGATTGTAGCTTCCCAGATCAGCCTAATGAGGTTAGGTTACGTTCGGATAGGTCCTGTTGGGTCCAGACTGGTTGGGATGGGCTCAGAATGGTGCCAATAGGTCAACTTAGGTTTTAGTATCGATAAATATGTTGGGTTATTTTTGTATGAATATGTTAAGAAACAGCTGTAACACAGGTACGAACACACAGCCAGGCGGGGAGAGGATCCCTTTAGAAGACAGTGACTTGGAACTGGGCTAACTTCTATGATCAATATATTAGCTATATGTAGAGATAGATCGATTCTAAAGCCAGATTCGGACTCAGCGTCGAAAACTGCATTATAAAATTATGATTAAATATTTGTTTATGAATATTTCAAGAAACTGGCTGTAACACACATACGAACGCACAGCCAGGCGGGGAGAGGGTCCCTTTAGAAGACAGTGACTTGGAACTGGGCTAACTTCTATGATCAATATATTAGCTATATGTAGAGATAGATCGATTCTAAAGCCAGATTCGGACTCAGTGCCGAAAACTGCATTATAAAATTATGATTAGTTATTTGTTTATGAATATTTCAAGAAAGTGGCTGTAACACACGTACCAACGCACAGCCAGGCGGGGAGAGGGATCCCTTTAGAAAACAGTGACTGGAAACTGGCCAACTTCTAAAAATCAATATCTTCGCTATATGTAGATATATATCGATTCTAAAGCCAGATTCAGACGCAGCGTCGAAAACTGCCTTAGAAAAGTATGTTTACACGTCTCTAGGCGATAATTGACAACATCATAAAATTCGAGGAAAAGGATTCTTGGCCCCCAGCTCAGCCTAGTTAGGTTAGGTTACGTTCGGATAGGTCCAGTTGAATCCAGACTTGTTGGGATGGTTTCAGAATGGTCTCAATAGCAATACTTAGGTTTTATTATCGAAAATTATGTTTCGTTAATTTGTTATGAATATGTGATTATATATTATCATTAATTGCTCTAAATACCTCGGAATTTGTATGTTACTATTTTGTTATAACAATATATATCACAAATAAATAATACAATAATTTGAATACCAAAGTTGAGTAGAAAAAACAGGAAATAATCGGTTATTTATTCATGTGAAGTCAATACATATTTCTATAGCTTATAATCTTACTAATATATACAGTATATATATATATATATATATATATATATATATATATATATATATATATATATATATATATATATATATATATATATATATACTGTATATATATTCTAGTTTCCTCCCTAGACCTCCATCAAATTTAAAAAAAAACATCCATTAGATTCCCCTTTTATATTAATTTGTCCAATATATATACAGTATATATATATATATATATATATATATATATATAAATAAATAATATTGTACGGGTGATGTTATTCAGCTTAGGAAGGATCTCTGGCAATAAAAAGGCCATACAATATTTCAATGAACCTTTTTGACTACCATAGTACCTTCCTAAGCTGCATAAAATCGTCTAAGTTTTTTTTGTGTTCTTTATGAGGGAGACAAAAGGCAAAGGTAACTGTAACAAGTGTCTCCCCTAAAGTTGAAAGAGTGACAGTCTCTATTTTAAGGGCCGGTTTTCTGGACCACTTTCTCCCTCATGTTTAGCCCCATTAGTTTTCAGATGTTAAGATGTTTGCCCCATTAGTTAGTCTATTTTAAGACCTTTCGCCCCATTTCGTCGTCAATATTTAGACTTTTCGTGCTATTTAGGTGTCGATTTTTCTCTGGCGAACGATAGTGAGCCTGTAATGTTGGAAGAACCGGCCTTCGGCCGGTTCATTTTTCTACCGAAAAATGTATAAATTAATTCTAGAAGGGGGATCTAATGGATGTTTTTTTAAATTTGATGGAGGTCTAGGGAGGAAACTAGACAAATAATAAATACATGCAAACATAATGATGGAGGTCTAGGTAGGAAACTAGAAAACTAATGAATACATGCAAAAATCGCCCAAAAAGTAAGAACCCCCCCCCCCCCTCCCTTAAATATATTAGTAAATCCTCATCCATTCCATCACTGAATTCTCTAAACAAAAGGCTAGTATCTCACGAGAGCTTTTATAGTCAACATTCGATGATCAACATTTTTCTGGCAACATTACAGGCTCACTATCGTTCGCCAGGGAAAAAATCGACACCTAAATAGTACGAAAGGTCTAAATATTGAGAAAGAAATGGGGCAAAAGGTCTTAAAATCGATAAACTAATGGGGGCAAACATCTTAAAATCGTAAACTAGACTGAATATTGATTATGTTTTTTACACCAACCAACTTCATATCTAAGCTCAATTAATGAAATCAACAAATATATGTGGCACTCCGAGGACTCGAACCTAGGATACTCACATCGAAATTCCGCGCACTATGCATTACGCTATCAAGAAAGAGATGGTGGAAATTTTCTCTCTCTCTCTCTCTCACTGATTATAGATGAATTTGGGTAACCGAAATATACCCAATGTTGACCTCATAAGCTGCCAGACCAGTGTTGAGGGAAAAAGCACTCGTGTGATACCGGCTTATTAACTGTTTGAGTACCAGCTACGTGTGTGATATTATATGCTAGCTATATTTAGACGACATTATGCAGCTTAAGAAGGATCTGCGGTAGTTAAGGAGAGACTGGCCGTTTCTTTGGTCTATTAATTCATTTATTCATATAATGTTTAGTTTCCTCCCTAGACCTCCATCAAGCTTAGAAAAACACCCCCTAAATTTGTACATTTTTCAGTAGAAAATTTGTCCGGCCAAAGGCCGGTTCCTCTTAAAATTGCAGGCTCGCTATCGCTTGCCAGGAAATAATAGACACCTTAATGGTACGAAAGATCTTAAAATTGACAACAAAATGGGGTGAAAGGTGTTAAAATCGCCAAACTAATGGGCCAAACGTCTTATAATCTCAAAACTAGTGGGGCTCAACATTAGGGAGAAGGGGGTCCAGAAAAAGGTTCTTCCTCCCCTTAATAGGGTTGGTTGACACAGTTTGAAGCCTTATTATAACTAGAGGTCCGTCCTAAGTTGAATAAAATCGCATAATCACTTGCCAGAATATAATGAAAAGGACGTCACTGGTACTCAAAGGGTTAAACTCTTCCTTAAGCCGGTATCACACGAGCGCTTTTATAGTCAACATTTGATGATCAACATTTTTCTGGCAACATTTCTTGAATATTTTGCACAGGTAACGGGAACTAGACTGGTGGTAGACGAATTTAGGTGACCGAAATATTATAAATGTTGACCTCATAAGCTGCCAGACCAGTGTTGAGGATAAATGTTGAGGTAAAAAGCGCTCGTGTTGTTTCTGTTATTCCAGCTATGTTTAGACCACTTCTGTACCGGCAAGGTCTTTTAAACTTTATTCTGGCTACTATAAAGGCGGTGTCACACGAGCGATTTTTCCGTCAATTTTTAAGAGCAATTGTTGCCTGGCAGCTTCAAAATACAAGTTCCATAAGAATTAATCTACCTTACATAATCTAACATCGATATAGTTTCCGATTCCAATGCAAAAATATCCCTAAATATCACCAGAAAAAACTTGCCCATGGAAAATTGACGGAGAAAACGGTCGTGTGACAGCGGCTTAAGACAATATTATTTATTTTATAAAGGTCCTCCAGCAATTACCAGGCTTCTAACCATCTCACTTAACCCTTTTTACTACCACAGATCCTTCTTAAGCTGCACAGAATCGTCTAAATATACCTAGAATAAACATTTAAAAGACGTCACCGGTAAAGAAGGGGTTAAGAAAAGTGAACCATCCCCCCATAACCCCTTTAGTACCGAGTTGTCCTTGTCACTGTAATCTGGACAGTATTGGACGATTTTATTCAGCTTAGGGAAGACGTGTAGCAATTAAAAGGCTTCAAACTATCTCAATTATCCAATTTAACTATAGGTAGCGCCAACGAACTTGACAATAAATTTGACCCCTTAACTTCTTATAACTCAAAATGAATGGAAGCAATCGAGCTGAAATTCCTATCATTTGGGAAGAGTCCCACCAGGAAATAGGTGTGGATATTTGCAGCCAGTTTGCTCTAGATCTTTTTGAGTTATGAGAAGTTAAGGGTCAAGATTATTGTCAAGTTCGTTGGCGCTACCTATAGTTAAATTGGATAATTGAGATAGTTTGAAGCCTTTTAATTGCTACACGTCTTCCCTAAGCTGGATAAAATCGTCCAATACTGTCCAGATTACAGTGACAAGGACAACTCGGTACTAAAGGGGTTAAGGGTAATCTTGTAGCTGATCCTCGTGTTAAAGGTGGGGGCTCATGGGTTGAGATAAACATGGAATGATAATCGTCAAGCTGTACATAATTATCTTGCAAAATGCAATGGCACTAAAATAATTATTAACAATGGTATAAATGATTTTGTGGATCGTCTATACCGGGCCTGTGACGTCACAAGAGTGTAAGTCCACCATCCAGTCTAGGCTAAGGATACTGGTGTGACGTCACTATGACGTCAGAGGCCCGGTATAGACGATCCGCAAAATCCTTTATACCATTGTTAATAATTATTTCAGTGACATTGCATTTTACAAGATAATTATATGCAGGTTGGTGATTATTTGTCCATATTTACCTCAACCCATGAGCCCCCACCTTTAAGGCCAATGTTCTTTCTCAAACCATCGTTACTAGTACTGTTGATATTAGTGATGATGGTTATAGTGGTGATAGTAGTAGTGGTGTTGATAGTGATGGTGATGATGGTTAGAGTGGTGGTGATAGTAGAGGTGAGGATAGTTGTAGTGGTGATGATGGTTGTAGTAGTGGTGATAATAGGAAAGTGGTGTTAGTAGCAGTGGTGAAAGTGGTATAGGTAGCACCAGCGAACTTGACAATAATCTTGACCCCTTAACTTCTTATAACTCGAAATTAATGAAAGCAATCGAGCTGACATTTCTATTATTAGGGAAGAGCCCACCAGGAAATAGGTGTGGATATTTACAGCCAGTTTGCTCTAGGCCCTTTTGAGTTATGAAAAGTTATGGGGTCAAGATTATTGTCAAGTTCGTTGGTGCTATAGTCTATTCGCTGTAAGTAGGCGAGAAATCATGACCTCTAACTTTTGTAACTCCAAAACGACAAGAGTAATCGAGCTAATATTTCTACCATTTAAGAAGAGTCAGTCTAGCAATAGATGTGGAAATGTACAGCCCATTTGTTCTAGCCCTTTTTGAGTTACAGAGGATAGCGATCATGATTTCTCGCCTACTTACAGTGAATAGACTATACCTATAGTGCGACATTTTAACTCCTATACCGGCGACGTCTGTTATATTTGATTATGGCTATATTTAGACGATTTTATGCAGCTTAGGAAGGATCTGTGGTGCTTAAAATGCTTAACAAATATAGTCTGTAGTCTCTTAAATGCTACATGTCCTCGTCCTTAGGTTTTAAAATAGTAAATTATGAATAGTTATTTTCTTATGAATATTTTAAGAAACACAGGAGCTCACTGGCTGTAACACACGTACGAACACACAGCCAGGCGGGGAAAGGGTCCCTTTAGAATACAGTGACTGGGAACTGGGCTAACTTATATGATCAATATCTTAGCTATATTTAGAGATAGATCGATTATAAAGCCAGATTCGGACTCAGCGTCGAAAAGGCCCCAGAAAAGTATGTTTACACGTCTCTAGGCGATAATTGACAAAATCATAAAATTCGAGGAAAAGGATTCTTGGCCCCCAGCTCAGCCTAGTTAGGTTAGGTTACGTTCGGATAGGTCCGGTTTGGTCCAGACTTGTTGGGATGGTTTCAGGATGGTCTCAATAGCAATACTTAGGTTTTATAATCGATAATTATTTTCGGTTATTTGTTTATGAATATTTTACTAAATATGTTAATTAATTGCTCTAATTAGCTCGGAATTTTGTGTTCAAGTGTGTATCAGATTTGTTTTATCATTATATATTATATGTAAACGATGCATTAAATTATATGCTAAATTAGAGTGGACAAACAGGAAAACGTTGAATTCAATATTTGTTCATATGAAGTAACTACTGTACATATTTCTACATCTTACAGTAATCTTCTTTAATAATATTAATATAATTAATATTATTAAGGATGTAGCCTAATTTGAGATAGTCTTAACCCTTTGAAATTCCCAGAGATCCTTTCTAAGCTGTATACAATCGTCTAAGGATGTAGCCTAGCCTTATTTGAGATAGTCTCAACCCTTTGAAATTCCCAGAGATCTTTCCTAAGCTGTTTAAAATCTTCTAAAGGATGTAACCTTATTATTTTGAGATAATCTTAACCCTTTGAAATTCCCAGAGATCCTTCCTAAGCTGTATAAAATCGTGGAGATAGTCTTAACCCTCTGAAATTCCCAGAGATCCTTCCTAAGCTGTCTAAAATCGTCTAAGGTATAGCCTTATTTGAGATAGTCCTTACCCTTTGAAATTCCCAGAGATCCTTCCTAAGCTGTCGAAAGTCGTCTAATGATGTAGCCTTATTTGAGATAGTCTTAACTCTTTGAAATTCCCAGAGATCCTTCTTAAGCTGTATAAAATCGTGGATAGTTTTTTTTTAACCCTTTGAAATTCAAAGAGTTCCTTCCTAAGCTGTTTAAAATCGTTTAAGGATGTAGCCTTATTTGAGATAGTCTTAACTCTTTGAAATTCCCAGAGATCTTTCCTAAGCTGTTTAAAATAATCTAATGATATAGCCTTATTTGAGATGCGTCCTTGTATTGAGTATTGTTCACATGTGTGGGGAGGATCCTCTCACACCTCACTCCTAGACAAAATAGAAAAGAAAGCCTTCCGGCTCATTAACTCACGTCCACTCACCATTTCTCTGCAGTCTCTCTTCGCTGCAATGTTGCATCTCTCTCGCTATTATATCGCTATTACAATAATCAGTGTTCCTCAGAGCTCTCTCAGTGTACTGTATACCACCCCCTCTTCGTAGAGCACATAGCATCCGTCTTGCAACACAGTCCCACCCCTACTCTGTGCACTTCTCCAACCCAAGAGTGAAACGTTATTCTCAGTCTTTCTTCTATTCTTTAGTCAACAGCTGAGCTCTGGAACTCTCTCCCTGAATCAGTCTTTCCCTCTTCCTATAACTCAAATTGCTTCAAACTCCGTGTGTCCAGGCATTTTGGCTCGAACGTCTCTTGATGTTTCCCTGTCTTTCAACTCTGGGGGAGGCACTCGCTACAGGCAGTTTTGCCTTTTGTCTCCCTCACTCACACAGAACAAAAAATATGGTAGCTAAAAGGATTAATTGAGATAGTCTATAGCCTTTTAACAGGTAGACATCCTTCCTAAGCTGAATAAAACTGTAATAGTTGCCAGAATATAATGAAAAGGACGTCACCGGTACTGTAAGGGTTAAGGGGGTAGTGCTTGGTTGTTGGGCTATATATTTATTTATTTATTTATTGTTTGAGTTTCCTCGCTAGACCTCCATCAAGCTTAATAAAATACCCCCTAGATCCCCTTTCAAGATAAATTTGTACATTTTTCGGTAGAAAAAATGACACAGCCGAAGGCCGGTTCCTTCTGAAATTACAGGCTCGCTATCGCTCGCCAGGAAAAAATAGACACATAAATGGCACGAAAGGTCTAATTATTGACAAAGAAATGGGACGAAAGGTCTCAAAATCGCCAAACTAATGGAAAGAACGTCTTAAAACCTGAAAACTAATACCGGTATGCTAAACATGAGGGAGAAGGGGGTCCATAAAAAGCGAGTTCTACCCCCCTTAACCCCTTCAGTACCAGGGACGTCTTTTTCATCACATTCTGGCAACTATTAGACGATTTTATTCAGCTTAGGAAGGACGTTTAGCAGTAACAAGGCTTCACACTATCTCAACCAACCCTTTTAACTACCACAGATCCTTCCTAAGCTGCATAATATCGTCTACTACTAATAGCTAGAAACAAATATAACCCACGTCGCTGGTACTCAAAGGGTTAAGGGGGGTCACCGGCCTTTTTTATCTTTCTCTCTTTCCCTGGCTTGTATCCATTCGGCCCCATTCAGCCAACTGTTTTAAGACGTTTATCTCCATCCAGGTGTCGATTTCTTCCTGGCGAGCGATAGCGAGCCACCATTGTATGGAGAAATCCGGCTTTGCCGGAGAAATTTTTCTATCGAAAAATTTACAAATTTAGCTTGCTGACAAAACAAAAATATATATATGCTGGTTCGCTACCGCTTGCCAGGAAAATATTGAGACCTGGATGGGGGTAATCGTCTTAAAACAGTAGGCTGAATGGGGCCGAATGGATACAAGCCAAAGAGAAAGGAAGAGAAAGAGAAAAAAGCGAGGTGGGCCCCCTTAAGGGAAGGAATGGAAGAGGGTGTGTGTGTTAAAGTTGCAATTAACCCCTTGAGAGTTTCAGGCTATAAGGAAGTTGGAGCCGTGAACATCGATATTAAACAGAAATACAATAATAATGCAGGTTTCTGATGGATAAATGGTATGTTGAATTGGGTTTGATGTATTTATAAATGTACTACGACCGTATTTTAGCTGGTAATTCTGTTAAATATCAATGTCTACAGCTCCAACTTCCTTATAAAACGAAACTCGCAAGTGGTCAATTGCCGACTTGCGAGTTGTGTTCTATATAGGAAGTTAGAGCTGTAGACAACAATATTTAACAGAATGTACAGCTAAAATACGGTTGTAGTACAATCGGGGGTATTAAGGGGAGGTTTTTAGTTGATTCCCTAGACTTCCATCAAGCTTAAAATTACTCCCCCTTGACCCCCTTTCAAGATAAATTTATAAATTTTTCGGTAGAAAAATGTCCCGGCCGAAGGCCGGTTCCTCTTAAATTACAGGCTCGCTATCGCTCGCCAGGAAAAAATCGACACTTAAATGGCACGAACGGTCTTAAAATTGACAGAAATAGGGCGAGGGTTCTTAAAATCGCCAAACTAATGGGGCAAGCGTCTTTAAATCTCACGAGCAATGGGGCTAAACATGAGGGAGAAAGAGGTTCAGAAAAAAATCCTCCAGGTGGAAATCTCCCCTTAGGTGTTGTTGTTCCCTAAACTGCCTGGCCGAACAGCCCCGAGTCCCTGAGGAAGGCCATGGCCACGATCGGGCTTTCCCACAGAGCTCTCATTGAGTGTAGATTGTGTTGTTGGCGTAAGTGGTTGTGTGAAATGCAGTCTTCTATGATGTGTTTAATGGTATGGGGTGCTGTGTTACATCCCTGGCAGGCGTCGACAACGGAGTCATCCAGTCTCTTCTGATAGCTCAGGAGAGCTGGATGGTGTCCGCATCTCAGCCTGGCCAGGTCGACTCTGTCCTCGCGAGGAAGGGAGGATTCGGAAGGATGGATTTCGGGAGGTCGTGCATGCAGCTGCGTGTTGTCTGTGAGTGAGTGGATGGATCGGTGAGAGATATGAGTATGGATGTGCTTCTGGAAGTTGGTTCGGGGTGGGCAGGGAGGGAGAGAGGACAATAATTGTGTGTGATACCGTGTGCTGGGTGTTGTTTTAATATTTCTTGGTGTCTGTGGGTGTGTTGCCATGTAGTTTAGTGGGTGGTCTTGGTTCGTGGAGGCTGCTGCCAGGAATTGAGTGCCTCTCATGTCCAGATGGTCTTTGACTTTGAGGATTTTGGTTTCTTAATGTAGGTGATCTGTGGGTGCAGTAGCTGTGCAGCCTGTAATGATCTTCAGGGTTTTGTTTTGAATAGTCTGTAAGGTCTTATGATGTGTTTCAGCTAGGTTAGAAGCCCAGGCTGGGCTTGCGTATTCCATCACTGATCTTATGTATTGTTTATATACTGTGGTGGTAGTTTCTTTGTTGTGTCCGAATTTTGTGTGAGCAAGTGACCTGAGGGCGTTAAGTCTGGGTGTCAGTTTCTTTTTAATGTTTGTGGTGTGCTGTTTGAATGTCATATGAGTATCATATGTTACTCCTAGGATTTTGGGTGTGTGTGTATGTGTTGGGGTGTGTTGTTTATGGTGAGTTGAGGGATGTATTCGTGTTCTGTCCAGCTTGTGAGCAGGGTTGCGGTGGATTTGGCTGGGGCTAGATTAAGTCTGTTTGTAGTGCACCAGCCATGTAGTGTGTTGAGATAGGGTTGAAGGAGATCTGTTGCTCTTTTTGGGTCATGGTGTGTGCATGTGAGTGTTATGTCATCTGCATAGGAGGCTAAGTTTATTTGGGGCGTATTGGGTGTAGTTATATCGTGCATGTACAGATTGAAGAGTGCGGGCGATAGGACGGATCCTTGTGGGACTCCGTTTGGAAAGTTTCTGATTTTAGATGACTGACCGGCAAAAGATACGTGTGCACATCTGCCTGCTAGGAAGTTGGCCAGCCACCTTTTTGTGTTGTTGTGCATGTTTGTGTTGTAGATTTTGTTTGTTAGGTTGTGGCGGGGGATGGCATCGAAGGCTTTACTAATGTCGAGTGTGGCTAATAGTGATCTGTGTGGTGGTCTAGCTGAGTTAATGCCGTCAAAAGCTCTTTGTGTAAGGTCTGTGAGAAGAGTGTTTGTGGAGTGCAGTGGCCTAAAGCCATGCTGTGTTGGAGCTAGGGGTAGGTCAGGTGTAATTAGTTGTAATACTAGGCGTTCCATGACTTTGGAGGGGGGCAAAGGAGTGTGATGGGGCGGTGCGAGGAGGGTAGCGTGGGGTCTTTGTTGGGTTTGGGGAATGTGATGATGATACCATGCTTCCAAATGTCTGGTATTGTGTTGTGTGAATAGCTGTAGTTTGATATGTTAGTGAGTGCTTGTATGCCTTGTGGTCCCAGGTGTCTGAGGTGTATGTTGCTTATGTTGTCTAGGCCACAGGCGGGTGAGTGCTTGAGATTGTTGATGATTGTTGAGGATCTTAAGTGTTGTCATCGATTCCAGTGGTTTTCGCTCAACAAGTGTTATTGGCATCTTTATAGTTACTGGGAAAAGTGCTTATCCCTCAGAGTATTAGTCAGTGTCCGAAACTTTGTGAAATATCTGACAACACTTATTAACCTCGACCGTGCATTATATAGGCTACATAACGGTACATATAACTCAATTCAGCATACCATTTATACATCAGAAACCTACATTATTATTGCATTTCTGTTTAATATCGATGTTCACGGCTCTAACTTCCTTATAGAACGACACTCGCAAGTCGGCAATTAACCCCTTGAGGATCATGAGGTGTTTTGATAGTTTATTCTGGCTATCATTAGACGATTTTAGGCAGCTTAAGGGAGCTCAGACGGTATTGTGCAGCATAATTTACTGGTTCGGCTCAATGGTTTAAGGAGGGGGTTTAGTTTGCTCTCTAAACCTCTATCAAGCTTAAAAAACACCCACACCATATATATGTGTACATTCTTCGGTAGAAAAATGTCCCGGCCAAAGTCCGATTCCTCTTCAAATACAGGCTCGCTATCGCTCGCCAGGAAAAAAAATCGACACCTAAATGGCACGAAAGGTCTTAATATTGGCAAAGAAATGGGGCAATAGGTCTGAAAATCGCCAAACTAATGGGGCGAATGTCTTGAAATGTCATAACTAATAGGGCTAAGCATAAGGGAGAAGGACTCGAAAAACCAACTGCCTCTCCCCTTAACCCTTTGAGTACCAGCGACGTGTGTTATATTTTATTCTAGCTACATTATAGGCATATAGACGATATTAGGCAGCTTAGGAAGGATCTGTGGTAGTTAAGCGGGTTGGTTGAGATCATTAGGCAGCTTAGGAAGGATCTGCGGTAGTTAAGCGGGTTGGTTGAGATCATTAGGCAGCTTAGGAAGGATCTGCGGTAGTTAAGCGGGTTGGTTGAGATCATTAGGCAGCTTAGGAAGGATCTGCGGTAGTTAAGCGGGTTGGTTGAGATCATTTAAAGCCTTTATTATTATTGCTAGGAGTCCTTCCTAAGCTGAATAAAATTGTCTAATAGTTGCCACAATATAGGCCTAATTAAGGGGGTGACCTGCTTTTTTTCTCCTTTTCTCTCTCTCTCTGCCTGGCATCCATTCGGTCCCATTCAGCCTGCTGTTTTAAGACGTTTATCTCTATCCAGGTGTCAATTTCTTCCTGGCGAGCGACAGCGAGCCAGCATTGTATTGAGAAAGCCGGCTTTGCCGGTAACATTTTTCTATCGAAAAATGTACAAATTTAGCCTGCTGGCAAATTTTGTTTTAAAAATATCCTGGCTCGCTACCGCTTGCCATGAAAAAATCGACATCTGGATGGGGATAAACGTCTTAAAACAGTACCGGTAGGATGGATGGGGCCGAATGGATACAACCCAGAGAGAGAGGGAAAGAGAGAGAAAATATAAACACGGTTGGCCCCCTTAAATGGACGTGACCGGTACTGAAGGGGTTAACCCTCTCGCTATCCTGTGGACTCGGGGGTTGCCGTTTAGTATTCAGAAGTAGAGTTCTCTCAATCTCATAATTACCTCTCCATAATTGACCATTTGCGAGTTTCAGGCTATAAGGAAGTTGGAGCTGTAGATATCGATATTTAGCAGAATTACCAGCTAAAATAAGGTTGTAGTATATTTATATATACATAAAACCCAATTCAACTACTCCTTAGCCATTAGAAACCTACATTATTATTGCATTTCTATATACCATCGATGTCTACAGCTCCAACTTCCTTATAGCCTGAAACTCGCAAGTGGTCAATTAGTTTTCTGCCCACAACTCACTCAAAAACAACTACACAGGTTGAAGTAACTAAACTAAAGGTTTCTAAACACCCCTGATGGTCACAAAGGCTTTTAAGGGCGGATGGTTCACGTTTTGGGCGATGTTTGCATGTATTCAATATTTTTCTAGTTTCCTCCGTAGACCTTCATCAAATAAAAAACAAAACAAAAAATATCCATTAGATCCCCCTTCTAGATTAATTTGTACATTTTTCGGTAGAAAAATTTCCCAGCCGTAGGCCGGTTCTTCCAACATTACAGTCTCACTATCGTTCGCCAGGGTAAAAATCGACACCTAAATAGCACGAAAGGTCTAAATATTGACGAAGAAATGGGGCAAAAGGTCTTAAAATCGACTAACTAATGGGTCAAACATCTTTGCATCTGAAAACTAATGGGGCTAAACATAAGGGAGAAAGTGGTCCAGAAAACCGGCCCATCCCCCCTTTAGCATCCCAGAAAGGGCACAAATCGCGCCCTGTGCGTGAAAGGGTTAACCCCTTCTGTACCGGTGGTGTCTTTTTAAGGGAGCCCACCTCGCTCTTTTTCTCTTTCTCTCCCTCTCTCTTTGGCTTGTATCCATGCTGCCCCATTCAGCCTACTGTTTTAAGACTTTTACCCCATCCAGGTGTCAATATTTTCCTGGCGAGCGGTAGCGAGCCAGCATATATATTTTTTTGTTTTGACAAGCTAAATTTTTAAATTTTTCGATAGAAAAATGTCTCCGGCGAAGCCAGATTTCTCCATACAATGCTGGCTCGCTATCGCTCGCCAGGAAGAAATCGACACCTGGATGGGGATAGACGTCTTAAAACAGTTGGCTGAATTGGGCCGAATAGATACAAGCCAGAGAAAGAGAGAAAAGGAGAGAAAGAGAAAAAAGGCGACCCTCCTTAATTTTACTCTAGCTATATTTCAACAATTTTGTGCAGCTTAAGAAGGATCTGTGGTAGTAAAAAGGGTTGTTGTTGTTCCCTAAGCTGCCTGGCCGAACAGCCCCGAGTCCTTGAGAAAGGCCATGGCCACGATCGGGCTTTCCCACAGAGCTCTCATTGAGTGTAGATTGTGTTGTTGGCGTAAGTGGTTGTGTGAAATGCAGTCTTCTATGATGTGTTTAATGGTATGGGGTGCTGTGTTACATCCCGGGCAGGCGTCGACAACGGAGTCATCCAGTCTCTTCTGATAGCTCAGGAGAGCTGGATGGTGTCCGCATCTCAGCCTGGCCAGGTCGACTCTGTCCTCGCGAGGAAGGGAGGATTCGGAAGGATGGATTTCGGGAGGTCGTGCATGCAGCTGCGTGTTGTCTGTGAGTGAGTGGATGGATCGGTGAGATATATGAGTATGGATGTGCTTCTGGAAGTTGGTTCGGGGTGGGCAGGGAGGGAGAGAGGACAATAATTGTGTGTGATACCGTGTGCTGGGTGTTGTTTTGATATTTCTTGGTGTCTGTGGGTGTGCCATGTAGTTTAGTGGGTGGTCTTGGTTCGTGGAGGCTGCTGCCAGGAATTGAGTGCCTCTCATGTTCAGATGGTCTTTGACTTTGAGGATTTTGGTTTCTTGATGTAGGTGATCTGTGAGTGCAGTAGCTGTGCAGCCTGTAATGATCCTCAGGGCTTTGTTTTGAATAGTCTGTAAGGTCTTATGATGTGTTTCAGCTAGGTTAGAAGCCCAGGCTGGGCTTGCGTATTCCATCACTGATCTTATATATTGTTTATATACTGTGGTGGTAGTTTCTTTGTTGTGTACACATTTTGTGTGAGCAAGTGACCTGAGGGCGTTAAGTCTGGGTGTCAGTTTCTTTTTAATGTTTGTGGTGTGCTGTTTGAATGTCATATGAGTATCATATGTTACTCCTAGGATTTTGGGTGTGTGTGTATGTGTTAGGGGTGTGTTGTTTATGGTGAGTTGAGGGATGTATTCGTGTTCTCCTGTCCAACTTGTGAGCAGGGTTGCGGTGGATTTGGCTGGGGCTAGATTAAGTTTGTTTGTAGTGCACCAGCCATGTAGTGTGTTGAGATAGGGTTGAAGGAGATCTGTTGCTCTTTTTGGGTCATGGTGTGTGCATGTGAGTGTTATGTCATCTTCATAGGAGGCTAAGTTTATTTGGGGCGTATTGGGTGTAGTTATATCGTGCATGTACAGATTGAAGAGTGCGGGAGATAGGACAGATCCTTGTGGGACTCCGTTTGGAAAGTTTCTGATTTTAGATGACTGACAGGCAAAAGATACGTGTGCACATCTGCCTGCTAGGAAGTTGGCCAGCCACCTTTTTATGTTGTTGTGCATGTTTGTGTTGTAGATTTTGTTTGTTAGGTTGTGGCGGGGGATGGCATCGAAGGCTTTACTAATGTCGAGTGTGGCTAATAGTGATCTGTGTGGTGGTCTAGCTGAATTGATGCCGTCGAAAGCTCTTTGTGTAAGGTCTGTGAGAAGAGTGTTTGTGGAGTGCAGTAAAAAGGGTTAAGTGAGACGGTTCGAAGCCTATTAATTTCTGGAGGGCCATTTTTAAACTGAATACAATCGTCTAATAGTAGCCAGAATACAATTGAAAAGATGTCGCCGGAACAGAAGGGGTTAAGAAGGATGGAAAGGATACAGACTCTCTCAATTAACACAATCTGGTGCAACGTCTCGGGGGTTATTATGGTATTGTGTTTAATTATTATTAGAGGTTTTTATTTGTTTTAGCCATTTTCGAACAATGTGTTTTTAGTTTACCCGCTAGACTTGGAAAAAACGCCTCTTCAAACCTCCTTCAAATAAAAAAAAAGTCCCCCAGACCCCATTCAAGCTAAATGTGTAAATTTTTCGGTTGAAAAATGTCCCGGCCAAAGGCCAGTTTCTCCCAAGTTGAAGGCTCGCTATCGCTCGCCCAGGAAACATCAACACCGTCACCTTACTGGGTTGAACCATCATATAATCGCCAAACTAATGAGATGAAACATCTTAAAATCTCCAAGCTAATGGAGTAAAACTGGGAGGCTCCAAATTGGCCCGCCCTGCACCTAATAGTGTTAACCCTCTTCCGTATTTGATTGTTTGCAGTTTAGGAAGGACGTACGGTAATCTAAGGGGTCAGTACTAACTCAACTCTGCCTCTAGAGACTCCTACAGATCCTTTCTCAGCTGAATATAATCATTATATGCTGGCGACTTTTAGACGATTTTATTCAGCTTGAGAAGGACCTTTAGCAATGATAAGACTACAGATTATCTCAATTAATCCTTTTAGATACCATACATCCTTCCTAAGCTTAATACAATCATCCAAATGTTGCTGAAATCAAATTTAAAAAGACGTCACCGGTACAGAAAGGGTTAATTGCTGGAGGTCTGTTTTAAACTGAATACAATCGTGTAATAGTAACCATAATATAGCTAGAAGGACGGCACCGGTACTGAAAGGGTTAATACATTTAAAGGGGCCCCACCTCGTTTGATTTCTCTCTTTCTCTCTCTCTCTCTCTCTCACTCTCTCTCTCTCTCTCTGGGTTGTATCCATTTGGCCCCATTCAGCCTACTGTTTTAAGACGTTTATCCCTATACAGATGTCGATTTTTTCCTGGTGAGCGGTAGTAAGTAAGCATATTTTTTAAACAGTTTTTAAAAGCAGGCCTAATTTGTAAATTTTTTGATAGAAATATGTTTCCGGCGAAACCAGTATTCTCCATACAATGCTGGCTCGCTGTCGCTCGTCAGGAAGAAATCGACACCTGGATGGGAATAAACGTCTTAAAACAGTAGGCTGAATGGGGCTGAATAGATACAACCCGGAGAAAGAGAGAAAAGGAGAGAAAATACACAGGTGACCCCCCTTAAAGCTAGGATCACCAGACACATCCTTCCTAATCCTTATCCTGATTCTGTACCCAACCCTTAATCCCCGTCAGTATTTTTGTTCCTGTACTTATGCAGGAGACAAAAAGCAGGTAGCCTGTAACGAGTGTCTCCCCCAAAGCCAAAAGAGTGACAGAGCCAAAATAATTCAAGGGATGTTGGTGTCAAAATACCTGGAGACACGCAGTTTAAAACAGTCTTAAGCCGGTATCACACGAGAGCTTTTATAGTCAACATTCGATGGTCAACAATTTTCTGACAACATTTCTGGAATATTGTGCACTGTTATCGGAAACTAGATTCGTGGTGTAATTGCACATTTCTTCATATTAATCTTCTTTAATATTATATATATATATATATATATATATATATATATATATATATATATATATATATATATATATATTACAGGTTCGATATCGCTCGCCAGGAAAACATCTACACCTAAATGGCACGAAAGGCTTTATAATTGACAAACTAATGGGCTGAATGTCTTAAAATCTGAAAAAATAATGGGATTAAACACGGGGGAGAAGGGGGCTAGACAAAAAACAGCCCATCTCCCCTTAAGCCCTTCAACACCATGACGTAATGTTTCTTTATAATCTGGTTACCAACAGACGATTTTCTTTGCCATTTAAGGGGAGGTAGACCGTTTTTCTGGACCCCCTTCTCCCTAATGTTTAGCCCCACTAGTTTTGAAATTATAAGACGTTCAGCCCATTAGTTTGGCGATTTTAACATCTTTCGCCCCATTTCGTTGTCAATTTTAAAACCTTTCGTGCCATTTAGGTGTCGATTATTTCCTGGCGAGCGATAGCAAGCCTGCAATTTTAAGAGGAACCGGCCTACGGCTGGAATTTTTTTTCACCGAAAAATTTACAAATTTATCTTGAAGGGGGTTATAGGGGGTGTTTTTCTAAGTTTGATGGAGGTCTAGGGAGGAAACTAAAACAATATATGACTAAATGAATTAATAGACCAAACAAACAGCCACTGTCCCCTTACTCTACCTCCAGGACTCAAGGGACTACAAACTATCTCAATAAACCCTCCGAATAACGCAGGTCCTTCTTAAACTGCACAATATCGTTTAATTTTAGCCACAATCAGAGTTAAAAAGGCCCCATAGCGCTTCTTTACTTTATAATCTACCTCTAGGACTCAAAGGATTAAATATGATCTCAATAAACCCTCTGGATAACGCAGGTCCTTCTTAAACTGCATAATATCGTTTAATTTGAGCCACAATCAAAGTTAACCCTTCATTACAAACCCCAATGCAATTGAATAAATTAGTGAAAGCATATGGTCCTCCCGGGATTCGAACTTGGGACACCACACCCAGAACATAAGCATCTAAACCATTACACTACCAACACAGTAATGAAAGCATATGGTCCTCCCAGGATACGAACTCGGGACACCACACCCAGAACATAAGCATCTAAACCATTACACTACCAACACAGTAATGAAAGCATATGGTCCTCCCAGGAATCGAACTCGGGACACCACACCCAGAACATAAGCATCTAAACCATTACACCACCAACACAGTAATGAAAGCATATGGTCCTCCCAGGATACGAACTCGGGACACCACACCCAGAACATAAGCATCTAAACCATTACCACCAACACAGTAATGAAAGCATATGGTCCTCCCAGGATACGAACTCGGGACACCACACCCAGAACATAAGCATCTAAACCATTACACCACCAACACAGTAATGAAAGCATATGGTCCTCCCAGGATTCGAACCCGGGACACCACACCCAGAACATAAGCATCTGAACCATTACACCACCAACACAGTAATGAAAGCATATGGTCCTCCCAGGATACGAACTCGGGACACCACACCCAGAACATAAGCATCTAAACCATTACACCACCAACACAGTAATGAAAGCATATGGTCCTCCCAGGATACGAACTCGGGACACCACACCCAGAACATAAGCATCTAAACCATTACACCACCAACACAGTAATGAAAGCATATGGTCCTCCCAGGATACGAACTCGGGACACCACACCCAGAACATAAGCATCTAAACCATTACACCACCAACACAGTAATGAAAGCATATAGTCCTCCCAGGATACGAACTCGGGACACCACACCCAGAACATAAGCATCTAAACCATTACACCACCAACACAGTAATGAAAGCATATGGTCCTCCCAGGATACGAACTCGGGACACCACACCCAGAACATAAGCATCTAAACCATTACACCACCAACACAGTATACCTTATAATCTACCTCCAGGACTCAAAGGATTACATACAATCTCAATAAACCCTCTAATTTTACGTAAGTCCTTCTTAAGGGGGTAGTATACTCGCTTTTTATGGACCCACTTCTCCCTCATGTTTAGTATATTAGTTATGGGGGTTTAAGACGTTCGTCCCGATAGTTTGGCGATTTTGCGACATTTTCGCCTCATTTTGTATTCCATATTAGGCTAAGACCTTTCGTGCCCTTTAGGTGTCAATTTTTTCCTGGCGAGCGATACCGGTAGCGAGCTTCTAATTTTAGAAGGATTTGGCATTCGGCCGGGACATTTTTCTGCCGAAAAATGTAAACATTTATCTTGAAAGGTGGTCTAGGGGGTGTTTTGTTAAGTTTGATGGAGGTCTAGGGAGGAAACTCAAAAAAAATATTTAAATATATAAATATATAGCCCAAAAACCAAGTACTACTCTCTTAAACTGCACAATATGGTTAAGCTTAAAATTACACCCCCTAGACCCCCTTTCAAGATAAATTTGTACATTTTTCGGTAGAAAAATGTCCCGGCCGGAGGCCGATTGCTCTTAATTTAAAATACAGGCTCGCTATCGCTCGCCAGGAAAAAAATTGACACCTTAATGGCACGAAAGGTCTTAAAATTGACAGAAATGGGGCAAAATGTCTTAAAATGTCTAAACTACTAGGGCGAACGTCTTAAAATCTCTAAAGCAATGGGGCTAAACATGAGGGAGAAAGGGGTCCAGAAAAAAAAAATCCCTCAAGTGGAAATCTCCCCTTAATTTGAGCCAGAATCAAAGTTAAAAAAAGGCGCCATAGTTCTTCTGTACCTCATAATAAAGGCGCCATAGTTCTTCTGTACCTCATAATAAACTACCTCTAGGAGTCAAAGGGGTAAATACGATCTCAATAAACCCTATAAATAACTCCTGGCCTTCTTAAACTGCACAATATCGTATAATGTTAGCCAGTCATCGGTAAAAAGGTGTCATCGCGCTTCTCTACCTCATCATCTACCTCTAGGAGTCAAAGGGGTAAATACGGTACCATTAAGGGGATAGTGCTTGGGTTTTGGTCTATTTATTGATTTATTCATTTATGTTTTAGTTTCCTCGCTAGACCTCCATCAAGCTTAATAAAACGCCCTCTAGACCCCCTTGCAAGGTAAGTTTGTACAATTTCGGTAGAAAAATGTCTCGGCCGAAGGCCGTTTCCTTCTATAATTACAGGCTCGCTATCGCTCGCCAGGAAAAATGGACACCTAAATGGCATGAAAGGTCTTAATATTGACAAAGAAATGAGGCGAAAAGTCTAAACAAAATCGCCAAACTAATGGGACGAACGCCTTAAAATCTTAAGACTAATATGCTAAGCATGAGGGAGAAAGTGGTCCACAAAAAGCGGCTACCTCACCCACTGAATAACACAAGTCCTTCTTAAGCTGCATAAAACTGTGATGTTATACACTGTTCCTGATAGATAGGCCAGAAACCCAGACTTCAATCTATTATAACTCAAAAACCACTAAAGTAATCGAGCTAATATTTCTACCATTTGGGAGGAGTCAGCCAGGGAATAGGTGTGAAAATGTACAGCCCGTTTGTTCTAGTCCTTTTTTAGTTAAAGCGGTTGAGGGTTATGATTTCTGGTTTAAAGCTAATATTTCCACCATTTGGGTAGAGTCAGCCAGGGAATAGATGTGAACATGTACAGCCCATTTGTACCAGTCCCTTTTGAGTTGCAGGGCTTAGGGGATATGATTTTTGGTTTAAAGCTAATATTTCTACTATTTGGGAAGAGTCAGCCAGGGAATAGGTGTGAAAATGTACAGCCCATTTGTACCAGTCCTTTTTTAGTTACAGAGGTTAGGGGGATATGATTTCTGGTTTAAAGCTAATATTTCTACCATTTGGGAAGAGTCAGCCAGGGAATAGTTGTAAACAAATACAGCGCATTTGTACTAGTCCTTTTTGAGTTACAGGGGTTAGGGATTAAATATGATATCTGGTTTAAAGCAAATATTTCTACCATTTGGGAGGAGTCAGCCAGGGAATAGGTGTGCAAATGTACAGCCCATTTGTACTTGTACTATTCTTTTTTTAGTTACAGAGGTTGGGAATTATGATTTCTGGTTTAAAGCTAATATGTCTACCATTTGGGAAGAGTCAGTCATGGAATAGGTGTGGACATTTACAGCCCATTTGTACCAGTCCTTTTTTAGTTACATAGGTTAGGGGTTATGATATCTGGTTTAATGCTAATATTTCTACCATTTGGGAAGAGTCAGCCAGGGAATAGGTGAATGGACTATAGTGAATCGATAAGGTTGTGGTGTTGGGTGGGCGATAGACACAGCACAGATATTCATGATTTATTCTAGAACCCTTCTCCCTCATGTTCACCCCATTATTTTGACGATTATATGACTTTTCGCCCATATTCTTCATCAATTTCAAGACCTTTCGTGCTATTAGGTGTCGATTTATTCCTGGTGAGCGATTGCCAGCCTGCAATTTAGGGGGAATCGGTTTTCGTCCGGGACATGTTTTTACTGAAAAATGTAAACATTTATCTCGAAGGGTGGTCTTGAGGGTATTTTTGTTCACCCCTTCAGCTTTCGAAGACGCATTTTAACTTTGCTCTGGATAACATTTGACCATTTTATTCAGTTTTAGAAGACCCTCGGGGAATCATGGGGTTAAGAATGTCCAATCTAACCCTCTAATTCCCATAATTTCTTCTTATTCTGAAAAAATCGTCAACCAATAGCCAGCATAAAAGGAAGAATACCTTCTTCGTATCCTGAAAGGGGCTATTTTTTTTTTTTTTTCTATTAATTAATTTAGGCTATTCATTTATTTAGTTTCCTCGCTAGACCTTCCCCAAATTTAGAAAAATACTCCCTAAAGATAAATTTGTACATTATTCGCTAGAAATATATCCCGGCCGAAGGCCGGTTCCTCTTATAAGTATAGGCTTGCTATCGCTCGCCAGGAAAAAATCGACACCTAAATGGCACGATAGGTCTTAAAATTGACAACAAAATGGATCTATAGGTGTTAAAATCGCCAAACTACTGGACCTAACGTCTTAAAATTTCAAAACTAATGGGGATAAACAGGAGGGAGAAAGGGGTCCAGAAAAACGACCCATCTCCCCTTAAAGAAATGTAGTTTATACTGAACCGGTATATAGAAAAATCGTAATTGATTAAAGTTAAATTAGAGATACTGCCTATCGAAATGTGTAACATAGCATAACAGCATGTACAGTTGCCCACATAAGTATAGTTCCTCATCGTAATCTTATGTACGAAAGTCAAAATTGCGTGAATGGGTTGCGAGTGTGGTTCCCTTTAACCCCTTCAGCACCTTTGTACGGTCGCGCTAATAAGTCATGACCCAGCTGTCATTACATTTGTTTCGCTCTGTGCTGTATTAATGTCTGTCAGATGTTGAATAGAGTGGGTAAGTGTAGGAACATGTTTGTATATTTCACTCGATATGAAGAAATGAAGCTTAGATATTGCTGATACCAATAATTGATCAAAACATACTTGGTGCCGAGATATCACTTATTAGCGCGACTGTACCTTTGATTCTGGTAAAATTCGATGATTTTGTGCATTATAAGAAGGACCTATGTTACCAAGAGGGTTTTTTGAGATCGTATTTACCTATTTGAGTCGCATAGCCTAGTTAGATTACAAACTAAAGAAATTCGTCTAATGGTAATCTGAATATGATGAAAATTACGTCATGGTGGTGAAGTGGTTAATTATCAGTTGTCTCGTCAAATGAATTAACCATTGATTAAGAAAGGACACTCGTAAGTAATTCAATCATGTGCATTATATTTTCATGTATAAGATCCAAGTCCAGTTAAGGGGAGGCAGTTGATTTTTCGAGTCCTCCTCCTCCCTCATGTTTAGCCCTATTATTTATGAGATTACAAGACATTCGCCCCATTAGTTTGGCGATTTTCAGACCTTTTGCCCCATTTCTTTGCCAATATTAAGACCTTTCGTGCCATTTAGACCATTATAATTTTAATATTACTATAAATAATCATTTGGGGGAAGGGGTCGGACGCAAGTTTGACTAGATAATAGTCCATCAGGCGCCTGGCCCGGGGAGACGGCTTATATGAAGGGTGCGCCTGGAAGTGTGATGGGCGGGCTTGTTGTTTCGGCTCCGCTGCATGTCTGCCTGCTGAGATCGGAACCTCTCCGGGAGGTCGGGGGCCGTGGGAATGCTGGAGGGACCTTGGTGACCCTGGTCTCTGGGTCTTCTCCTGGATGACGTAGATGTGTGTGAGTTTGTATTTTGTTTTTGTGTGTTCATTTTTTCATGTTGTCTTGTCCCTAATCAGGCTCTGTCTTGAGTCGCCCCCCTCCCCCCCCCCCCTCCCAAAAAAAGGAAAAGTCGGAATTGGGCCTGAGTATATACATACATACAAGAGGTCTATAATAAAGGAATACAAGAAAGAGGGGAGAAGGAGAAGCATGCAGGTGATAATATTCTCGATTTAGTTTTCAGTAACAATGAACATATGATAAATAGTGTAGAAATCGGGGACCACCTAGGAAATAGTGATCACAATTCTGTGTATTTTAATATACAATGGAAAGGTAATATCAGAGAGAATACAACATTAATACCTGACTTCAGAAAAGCCAATTATGGTGGGTTAAGAGAAGCCCTGTTAGCGGACCCTATGGTCAAAAAATTAAGTCGATCCAGGTGTCCAAATGAGTGTATCCTTTCTCAGGCACCTGTCATCTTAAGTCAGGAAGAGACGTCAAACTTGGTAGATACATACGATAATTTTATCAAGTCAGTATTCAATGCGCAAAATAAATATATCCCCAAAAGAAAATTTAGATCAACACAGAACCAACCCAAATGGATGAATAATAGACTATTAGATCTTCTAGGAAAAAAGAGAGGAATATATAGAAAAAACTAAAAAGGCGAAATTCACCTACTTGCTTACTATCAGAATCTATCACGACAGGTAAAAAAGGATATTAGTAAAGAAAAAAGAAATTATGAAATTAAGGTTGCCAATGACTCAAAAAATAATCCTAAAGCTTTTTACCAACTATATAAATCCAAGGTTAGAGATGTAATTGGTCCCCTTAAAACTTCGATAGGAGAATTGACAGAAAGTGATTTAGAAATGTGCAGTACATTAAATAGTCAATTTCTTTCCGTTTTCAGTAATGAAAATTTGGCACAGTTTCCAGAAGTCCGTAAGGTATACAGCGATAGTATAGATAATAGGTTAAGTACGGTTACTATAAGTAGAAATGATGTGGTTAAGGAAATTGACAGACTGAAACCTCATAAATCGCCTGGTCCTGATGAGGTATATGCTAGAGTATTAAAAGAATGCAGAGATGAGTTAAGTTACCCATTAACATTTCTATTTAACAAGTCATTAGAAACAGGTATAGTTCCAGAAGCTTGGAAGCTTGCAAATGTAGTCTCACTTCAATCATAGGAAAGCTACTAGAGTCAATTATTGCTAGGAAAATGAGAAACCACTTAGAAACATTTAACTTAATCAATTCTTCTCAGCATGGATTCACTCAGGGACGGTCTTGCCTTACTAATTTGCTTAGTTTTTTCTCAGAGGTATATGAAGCAGTAGATAATGACAAGTCATATGATATTATATATTTAGATTTCAGTAAAGCTTTCGACAGAGTCCCTCATGAGAGATTGATGAGAAAGGTTGAGGCACATGGAATAGGTGGGGCGTTGTTAGGATGGATTAGGTTATGGCTAATTGGTAGGAAGCAGAGAGTCAGCATAAATGGTACCAAGTCAGAATGGGGAGCAGTCAAAACTGGTGTCCCCCAGGGATCGGTATTAGGTCCCCTGTTGTTTCTTATTTTTTATTTTTTATTTTTTTTAAGAGACAATGAACGGAGGAAGGAAAAACACAGATAAAACAAAAAGTCCATGTGCCTAAAGGCATCCTCCATTCATAAAATGTTTGTAACAACTGGATTTAAACATTTGTAGATTGTAAGTTTGTGGAAAGCAATTCGAGGGAAGTGAATTCCAAAGAGTAGTAGTTCTAGGGATAAATGAATTTTGATAAGCAGAAGTTCTGCATTGTGGAGGAGAAAGTGTAAATTCATGGGCGCTCTCAGCTGCCCTAGTTCTACGGGGAAAGATGTGGAGAGGCGGCACAATTGAAGCAAGTTCCTCGGAACATAATATATATTATATACATAAATGACCTAGATTTAGGTATAACTAGTAGGATAAGTAAATTCGCAGACGATACTAAAATAGGGAGATCAATTGATTCAGATAGCGATATAGAGTGCCTCCAAAGGGATCTAGATACCTTACATGAATGGTCAGTAAATTGGCAGATGAAGTTTAACATTGACAAATGCAAGGTATTAAAGATAGGGAAGATGCAAACAAATGTTAAATATAAACTAGCTAATTTAGAATTAGAAAATTCAGACTGCGAGAAAGATCTAGGTGTGTTTGTTAGCAATGATTTGAAGCCTAGAAAACAGTGTATAAGCGTTCGTAATAAGGCAAACAGGATTCTCGGGTTCATCTCTAGGAGTGTGAGTAACAGAACTGCTGATGTTATCTTAAAACTTTACTTGTCATTAGTGAGACCCCATATGGATTATGCTGTCCAATTTTGGTGTCCTTATTACAGAATGGACATAGATTCATTGGAGAGAGTACAGCGTAGAATGACAAAAATTATCCATAATATTAGAAATCTTTCGTATGAAGAAAAGTTGAAGAAATTAGGTTTACATTCGTTAGAGAGACGCAGAGTTAGAGGGGATATGATAGAGGTGTTCAAGTGGGTTAGTGGGATTAACAAAGGGGACATGGCAAATGTACTAAAGCTCAGTGATAGCGAAAGAACTCGTACCAATGGTTTCAAATTAGATAAATTTCGTTTCAGAAAAGATATAGGCAAGTATTGGTTTGGTAACAGAGTTGTAGATGGGTGGAATGGACTACCGGTACCAAGTGCTATAGTGGGATCTAAAACTGTAGGGAGCTTTAAGATAAAATTGGATAAGCATATGGACGAGAAGGGTTGGGTGTGAAGGAGGAATCAGCCGGGTTGGGCCAATCAGCGCTCTGCAGACCCCCATAATCCTGCGTTAATCTCTAACCGTTTTTGGTAAGATGATCCTCAGGGTATTAGAGTGTGAAGCCTATAATTGGGCTTTGTAATTGAATTGGGGTTGTGTGGAACAGGGATCTGCCTTGCTTAGGCCAATCGGCTTTCTGCAGACTCCCATTTTCTTATGTTCTTATGTTCTTATGCACGGAGGGGCAGAGGGCGAAGCTAAGATGGTCACTACTGGGAACAGAGAGAGAGAGAGAGAGACGGAAAGGAGGTGGGAGCGAGATTTACATTGATTTACATAGATACACTGGCCACACAGACCTTATGATCCCAGCAGGATGGTCAAGAATTAATTCGAGCAAAGATAGCAAACCCGATAGTAAGGGAAAGTGGAAGAAAAGGAGAACAAAGAAGAAGGCTCTGAGAGAGAGAGAGAGAGAGGTGTGGAGGGGACTGTAAAATTAATATGATTGCATTTGTTCTTGTATAGCATAATTTGCAAGATCTGGCTTCACTTGCTTCTAAACAACCTCAGAGGCCGACGGTACCCAGCCTATGATGCTTCCCAGATTAACTCCTTGAGCATTATGACGCAATTTAGCATTAGTTTAGTGATTTTAAGATCTTTCATGCCATTTATGTGTTGATTATATCCTGGCGAGCGATAGTGAACCTATAATATAGAAGGAGCCAGGTGCTGGGACCTTTTTCTACCGAAAAATGTACAAGTTTATCTCCAGGAGGAATCTTGGGGGTATTTTTTTAAAGTTTGATGGAGGTCTTGAGAGGAAAAGAAAAATAGATTAATGAACAAGTAAATACACATCTGCCCTTAAGAGGGGAAGGGTCTATTAATTGCCGACTTGCGAGTTTCGTTCTATAAGGAAGTTGGAGCTGTAGGCATCGATATTTAACCAAATTTACAGCTAAAATACGGTCGTAGTACATATATAAATACACAAAACCCAATTCAACATACCATTTATCCATCAGAAACGTATATCATTATTGCATTTCTGTTTAATATCGGTGTTAACGGCTCCAACGTCCTTATAGCCTGAAACTCGCAAGTGGTCTATTGGTTGATTTATTTATATATTAATTATTCTTTTAGTTTCCTCCTTAGACCTCCATCAAGCTTAAACAAAATCTCCAAGATCCCCCATCTAGATAGATTTGTACATTTTTCGGTAGAAAAATGTTACGGCCGAAGGGCAGTTGCTCCTAAATTACAGGTTCGCTATCGCTCCCCAGGAAAAAATCAACATCTAAATGGAACAAAAGGTCTTATTATTGATAAAAACATTGAGCAAAAGGTTTTAAAATCGCTAAACTAATTGGCCGAACTTCTTAAAATTTGGAAAACTAATGTGACTAAACACGAGGGAGAAGGGGAGACATGAAAACAGACCACTGGACTAATGACACTCATGCAAGCAAAAACACACATACGCCAATCGTATTTTATATTGTAGTTACCGGTTAAAGTTACGTTTTCTTATATACGTTTAAGTAAGAAAACTAATATTTTTTATGGGTGACTATATGATAATGAATAAATGTCATTGCCATATATTATTATTATCAATAAAAACAAGTATACCCAGGTAATTTTTGTGTTACAATTCAGAATTAATTTAGATACTAGAAACAACTTTAGATATTAACTTACTGTGGATCATAGCAACAAGCAACAATGTAGATAGTTTAGGATTGGATATCTCGAGCGGGCTCACCTAAAGGCTTCATAAGTTTTCAGTTATCGATTTGTGTGGACGCGTTTCAGAAATATCTTAACCGTTGGACTATTTCGAACTATTTTGTGATTTAAGTTTATAATTGTGATTGTTTCATTGGCTTATCAATCGTATTTACTGGTTGATTAGATAACCAGGTTGGTATTTAGCTTAATTGTGTTTGTTTTAAGAGTATTTTCCTCGGTATTGTAGGCTATATTTACGTTACTAAACTAGGCTACAGGATAACATAATAATGATGACCAAGAAGAACTTAGGCATCATTGAGACTGTTAAGAGTTACGTAACTCTTAACTACATTATAACTGGGATTAAGGATCATTTGGTCCTAACTGATCTATTTTATGCAGGATACAAACACTACTGCACCCAAAATAATCATGTTACAGGATCCCGAGTCAATGTGGGCCGGATAATGTCAAAATTGGGTATCCGTGCTAATGTGAGAGTGGGGGGTTCCGCTGGGCCGGGTCAGAGGTACGCCTATTCTGGAATATTGGCCCGTGACCATTCCTTAATAGTCAAATCGGCCAAAAATAGTAAAGTCCCGAACTCGTCAAAGGTTATGTCTCCAACAACCACGTCTGCCACGGTTCCCAGCTCCTCAAAGGACCGACCAAGGAAGAGCGGATTAACTGGACCGTCTCGGGAAGCGACCAGGAAGAGGGCTGTCCAGGACATCAAGACAAACTTCGATAATTTTCTGAATAATAATTTCGAAGTGTCTTATCTGTCATTTGATAAAGTTCCTATCGAAGATTTATACGCTAGCTACCAAAATTATTGTTGTTCAAAAAATGTGGTGGTTGGTACTAAAGTTCATATAGGTCGTCTGTTGGGTAGAATGGGAATCCGGGCGAATGTACGAGAAGGGCAAAAATATCTGTATGTGGGTCTGAGGAGAATTGACAGCAGTTGTTATTTGTCTCAGCTGTGTACCCTCCCAGAAATCAATGTTAGTTCCTGGGAGTTCTCAATGCCTGGGGATCAGGAGAACGTTGATGATTCTCCCAAGTTTACTGTGGATGGTGATGGAGAAAGCTTGTCTGAGCCACCTGCATTTTACGAGTATTTTGACTGCAAGTTTGCATGTTGGTTGGAGAAGTATGAGGGATTGGCCTAGAGTTGTATTGTAGTAACAATTCACGTGTATTGTTAACCCCTTAAGGATCATGATGCATTTTGAGAGTATATTTTGGCTATCATTGGACAATTTTATACAATTTAGGAAGGACCTATAGGAATCTAAGGGGTCAAAGCCAACTCAATCATGCCTCTGACTCCCACAGATCCTTCCTAACCAGAATAAAATCGTCTAACGATAACCAGAATAAACTGTCAAAATGCTTCATAACCTTCAAGGGGTTAAAAGTGTATACATCTTACTTGATTTTTCAGCTTAGGAAGGACGCCTACCGATTAAAAGACTACCGACTATCTCAAGCAACCCTTTTAGCTACCACAGATACTTCCTAAGTTACAAAATATCGTCTAAATATAGCTAGAATACAATATAGCACACGTCGCTGGTACTCAAAGGGTTAAGGGGAGGTGTATATTTTGTTACCTAGACCTCCATCAAGCTTAAAATTACACCCCCTAGACCCCCTTTAAAGATATATTTGTACCTTTTTCGGTAGAAAAATGTCCCAGTCATTAGCCGGTTCCTCTTAAATTACAGGCTTGCTATCGCTTGTCAGGATGAAAATGCGCAAAATGGCACAACAAGTCTTATCATTGGCAACATAGGCCTAGGCTATATGGGGCAAATGGTCTCAAAATCACCAAGCTAAAGGGGCGAACGTCTTAATACAGCAAAGAGCGAGCCAAACGTAATGCCAGCTGAGACATGACTTATTAGCGCGACCGTACTTAATTGTATGAACAAGTAGAACATAATATTATTTTCTTTTACATACCGGTGCTGTATATAAGGTGTATACAATTGGTAAGAAATAGGGGTAATGAAAATGCAGTATCAGATTTCACTACTCGGTTTCATTTCATCTGACGGTAAATTGAATCCCTTAGCAGCGGATTTCTCTATACTTAATGCACAAATATGAAACTAATATATCTCTGCATCATATAAAGACCAAGTTTATATAATTAGCGCCATATTTCACTACAAAATCTTCGAAATAACTTAAATTTGTTGATGGGAACTTTGCAATTTACCGTTAGACGAAAAGAAACAGACCTCCTTCAAGCTAAAAATAAAATAAAAATCATATATATTTTCCTGTGTAAAAATTTATGTGGCCAACTGTACAAATAGTAATTATATCATTTGACTCGTGCGCATGTTTTACTTCATCTGTTTTATGGCGAGGTTGACATCGATGCCAGTGTTTTGGTTTAATAATGATTAATGTCTGCATCACAAGCCCTATATGCAGCTTTCAACAACTGCCAAATACTTAAGATCAAACACACTATGTTCAGATAATATCCTAAGCCTGTAGGTAATGCGGAAGTTGATTAATTAACTATCTATAAATTCGAACAGGACTCGTGGATTGTCGGGCAGGCGGCGTTTGAATGTGACGTCATTACTCAGTGCTAACATTATCCTGGAAGCAGATGGACGTATCGTCGCTGGCTCTTCGAATTTTACCATATTTTAGGTGCGTATGGGAATATTTTCGTGTATATATTTGCGTAATAAGTGTACTGAAATTCTATTAATGCTAAGGTAGTCATGCAGGTACAATATTGGATACATACAAGAAATATATACTGTAGACTTATGACTGAATGAGCCGGTTCGTGTCTACTGTGTCGTCAGCCTATATTATAACAAACAGTAAATACGGGAATATCGTTGACCTCCAGGATGTTCAGGTTATAACATAAACAATTTGCCGTGTATACATTATGTTGGTGAGGTGCGGTGAACATAAAGGGGTACGTTAACTCTTTCATTATTAAGGTACAAACTAGCGAATGGGGTGATATCGCTGACGCCCCCCCCCCCCCCGACCTCCACCTTCCTCCCTCGTCCCCCCCCCCACCCCCCTTCACTCCTAAATGTCCATCCCTGCTCGTTTCGGCATAATCCTGTGTAGCGGGCAGAACTGTTCATATATCTCGTTAATTTAGTAATGATACAATATATTTCTATATTTTATATTCATAAATAGTCCACTAATATACTAGATTAGGTTAGAATTGGGTTAGGTTAGGGTAAAGATATTGTTCAATGTTTCTTAGTAAATAGGCATCTGAAATACAGTTCTACCCGCTACACAGGATCTTCCTAATAATCCCCCCCCCCCCCCTCAATGTTCTGCATTCCTTTCCCCCCCTCCTCCCCTCTCCTCTTCCTCCTCTCTTCTCCTCACCTCTCCTCTTCCTCCTCACGCCTCCTCCCCTCTCATCTTCCTCCTCTCTCTTCCTCCACTTTCCTCTTCCTCCTCTCCCCTCCTCCTCTCCTCTCCTCTCCTCTCCCCTCCCCTCCTCTCCTCTCCTCTCTTCTTCCCTGCCCTCCTCTCCTCTCCTCTCCTCTCCTCTCCTCTCCTCTCCTCTCCTCTCCTCTCCTCTTCCTCTTCCTCCCCCTCTCCTCTCCTCTCCTCTCCTCTCCTCCTATCCTCTTCCTCCCCTCCCCTCCTTTTCCTCTTCCTCCCCTCCTCTCCTCATCCTCCTCTCCCCTCCCCTCCCCTCCTCTCCTCTCCTCTCCTCTTCCTCCGCTCCTCTCCTCTCCTCTTCCTCCCCTCTCCTTCTCCTCTTCCTCCCTCTCCCTCCCCTCCTCTCCTCTCCTCTCCCTCCCCTTCCCTCCTCTCCTCTCCTCTCCCTCCCCTCCTCTCCTCTCCTCTCCTCTCCTCTCCTCTCCTCCCCTCCCCCCCTCTTCCCCTCCCCTCCCCCCTCTTCCTCCCCTCCCCTCCTCTTCTCTTCCCTTCCTCTCCTCTTCTCTTCCTCCTCTCCCCTCCCCTCCTCTTCCTCCCTCTCCTCTCCTCTTCCTCCCCATCCTCTCCTCCCCTCCCCTCCTCTTCATCCCCTCCCCTCCTCTCCTCTTCCCTTCCCTTCCTCTCCTCTCCTCCCTCCTCCCCTCCTCTTCCTCCTTCTCCTCTCCTCTTCCTCCTCCTCCTCCTCCCCCTCCTCTCCTCTTCTTCCCCATCCCTTCCTCCCCTCCCCTCCTCTTCCCTTCCCTGCCCTTCCCTTCCCTTCCTCTCCTCTCCTCTCCTCCTCTTCCTCTTCTCCCCTCCTCCTTCTCTCCCCTCTGACCCCCCCTCCTCTCCTGACCTCTAGGCTACCTGACAACCTGCCCCCTTCTTCCTTCACCCCCCCCCCCCCCCCCCCCCTCTAATGCCCCCCGCCTCCCCACATCACCACTCGTTCACAATTTAGGATGTTTGGTCTGTTTAAGGGGGTAGTGCTTGGTTTTTGGTCTATATATCTATTTATTAATGTATTTTTGAGTGTCCTCGCTAGACCTCCATCAAACTTAGAAAAACACACCCTAGACCCCCTCTCAAGATAAATGTGTACATTTTTTGGTAGAAACATTTCCCGGCCGTAGGCCGGTTCCTTCTAAAAGCGATCTTAAAACACTCAGATGCAAGTTATTTTCAGAGTAAATATAATTTTTTTTTTTGCCTTTGGATACAGGATGAGTTGAGGAGGGGCTTTGCCGGTTCCTTCTAAAAGTAGTGGCTCGATATCGCTCGCCAGGAAAAATTCGAGGTCAATATAAAGTTTATGTAATTAAATTGCTAAACACAAATGTTGATCTTTTTTTATCTATTTTAGAGTTGTGGGAAAATATAACCGAAACTACCACTAATTTTCCAATGGTTTTTCTTTTTGGTTTTAGGTAGTTTTCATCATTATACAGTAGTTGATATTAGTTACAATCCCCGGAAAATGTTATTTCTCCCATTATCCAGCGATCTTAAAACACTCAGATGCAAGTTATTTTCAGATTAAATATAATTTTTGTTTTGCCTTTAGATACAGGATGAGTTGAGGAGGGGCTTTGCCCCCCCCCCCCCCAGGAATTATTGAAATCATCATCTATTTTAACAGTAAGGGGCTTAATAAGAATTTCACTGCCGTCAATAGGGATAATTATAGGGAGAATTTTTTGTTTTTACAGTACTTTATATAGTGCACATAAAATGAATCTCCGGAGGTTGAAACAAATTTTAATATGATCTTTGCAACATCCTTATTCTATAATAGCCTTCAAATACTGATAAATAATTAGTGGTAGTTTCAGTTATAAGTACCGAGTTGTGAAAGGGTGTTTTGATGTGTGATAATAGTAGGAAATGCATATTACCCATTAAACAACACTAAAAACACGCCCCCCACTAGCGAAAAATAGCTGTATTTGGCCATAACAGTTTGCCGTGGGATACAAAATATGTTGAGGGGGGGGGGATCCCCCCCCTCACCCCCTACCCCCAGGACTTATTGAAATCTTCATATATTTAAACAGTAGGGGGCAAAAGCCTAATTTTCCCCAACGCGATTCGCCGAGGCTACACTCGCGGCGGATGTAAACTAATCCACCCGCCTCTTGCCAGGTAGGCGATAAAGAGGATTTTTAGTTTTATTCAGGATCAATAATATATTCTTACGCGCATTTAAACACATAGAGTAATGAAATACATGTTATAAGAAACCTATAGGCCACGATAAGTGTGATTTCTCAATTTAACACTATATCTGGCTATATTTGTGTACATAGTTGAGCAAATAACCCTTTCCAGATCCAACTACGCTTTTCTTTTCTGTTTTCTGGCTATTATTAGACGATTTTCTGTGAATTAGGAAGGGTATATGGAAGTCAGAGGGTTAACTGAGATAGTATTTACCCTTTTAATGCACACAGCTCCTTCCTAAGCTGTATATTATTCGGATTAGGAAGGGTATAATATTATGGAAGTCAGAGGTTAACTGAGATAGTCGTTACCCTTTTAATGCACACAGATCCTTCCTAAGCTGCATATATTCGGATTAGGAAGGATATATGGAAGTCAGATGGTTAACTGAGATAGTCTTTACCCTTTAAATTCACACAGATCCTACTTAAGCTGAGTAAAATCGTCTAATGATAGCCAGAATAGACAGCTAAAATGCGTCTAAATCGTCAAAGGGTTGAGATGAGGAGCCGATTTGTCGTCCGCTTGATATAAAAGGACTATAGAATGATATTTTAGCCTAGTTACCCCGCACCAGCCCACAATTCCCGTTTTCCATAACACCCAAACATTTTTCTATCGAAAAATTTACAAAATTATCTTGGAGGGTTCGGGAGGGGGGGGGGGGTTAGGTTTAATGGAGGTCTAGGAAGTAAACAAAAAATAATAAAACATGCATATATGAGCAAATAAATACGCCATCCCCCCTATTCATCCCTCCCTCCCCACTACATTCATCCCCCTCCCTCCCTCCCCACTACATTCATCCCCCTCCCTCCCTCCCCACTACATTCATCCCCCTCCCTCCCTCCCCACTACATTCTTACCCCTTCCCTCCCCCTACCTTTATCCCCCTCCCTCCCTCCCCCCTAAATTCAACCCCTCCCTCCCTCCCCACTACATTCATCCCTCCTCCCTCCCCACTACATTCATCCCCTCCCTCCCTCCCCACTACATTCATCCCGCCCTCCCTCCCCACTACATGCATCCCCCTCCCCCCCCCTCCCTCCCCACTACATTCATCCCCCTCCCTCCCTCCCCACTACATTCATCCCCCTTCCCCTCCCTCCCTCCCCACTACATTCATCCCCCTCCCTCCCTCCCCACTACATTCATCCCCCTCCCTCCCTCCCCACTACATGCATCCCCCTCCCTCCCTCCCCACTACATTCATCCCCTCCCTCCCTCCCCACTACATACCCCCTCCCTCCCCTCCCCCTCCCTCCCCACTGCATTCATCCTCATCCCTCCCCATTACATTTATCCCCCTCCCTCCTCCTCCCCACTACATTCATCCCCCTCCTCCCTCCCTCCCCACTACATTCATCCCCCTCCCTCCCTCCCACTACATTCATCCCCTCCCTCCCTCCCCACTACATTCATCCCCCCTCCCTCCCCCACTACACTAATCCCACTCCCTCCCTCCCCCACTACATTCATTCCCCCTCCCTCCCTCCCCACTACATTCATCCCCCTCCCTCCTCCCTCCCTCCCCACTACATTCATCCCCTCCCTCCCTCCCGACTACATTCATACCCCTCCCTCCCTCCCCACTAGATTCATCCCCTCCCTCCCCATTACATCCATCCCCCTCCCTCCGCACTACATTCATCCCCCTCCCTCCCCCTACATTCATCCCCTCCCTCCCTCCCCACTACATTGATCTCCCTGCCTCCCCACTACATTCATCTCCCTCCCTGCCCACTACATTCACTCGCTGCCTCCCCACTACATTCATCCCCCTCCCTCCGCACTACATTCATCCCCTTCCCTCCCCACTACATTCATCCCTCTCCCTCCCCACTACATTCATCCCCCTCCCTCCCTCCCCACTACATTCATCCCCCTCCCTCCCTCCCTCCCTCCCACTACATTCATCCCCCTCCCTCCCTCCCCACTACATTCATCCCCTCCCTCCCTCCCCACTACATTCATACCCCTCCCTCCCCACTACATTCATCCCCCTCCCTCCCCCCCCACTACATTCATCCCCCTCCCTCCCTCCCCACTACATATCCCCATCCCTCCCTCCCCACTATATTCATCCCCCTCCCTTCCCACTAAATTCATCCCCCTCCCTCCCCACTACATTCACCCTCCCTCCCTCCCCTCTACGTTCATCCCCCTCCCTCCCCACTACATTCATCCCCCTCCCTCCCCACTACATTCATCCCTCTCCCTCCCTCCCCTCCCTCCCCAATACATTCACCCCCTCCCTCCCTCCGTCCCACTACATTCATCCCTCTCCCTCCCCACTATATTCACCCCTTCCCTCCCCACTACATTGACCCTCCCTCCCTCCCCCCTACATTTACCCTCCCTCCCTCCCCACTACATTGACCCTCCCTCCCACCCCCACTACGTTCATCCCCCTCCCCACTACATTCATCTTCCTCCCTCCCTCCCCACTACATTCACCCCCCTCCCTCCCTCCCCACTACATTGACCCTCCCTCCCTCCCCACTACATTGACCCTCCCTCCCTCCCCACTACGTTCATCCCCCTCCCCACTACATTCATCTCCCTCCCTCCCTCCCCACTACATTCACCCCCTCCCTCCCTCCTACATTCACCCTCCCTCCCTCCCTCCTACATTCACCCTCTCTCCCTCCCTCCCTCCTTCCCCACTACATTCATCCCCCTCCCACTTCCCTCCCTCAACCTCCATCTTCCCCCTCCCTCTGCATTATATGACACTAATATTGTTATAATTACAATGATAGTGCTGTAATAATGCACTATACCCTATGCCAAACAGGTAAGCCCAAACCCTTGAACAATAACCTCTATAACTCATAAACGACTGGAGTAATCAAGCTAATATGAAATATTTCTACCGTTTAGGAAGGGTCAGCCAGGGAATAGGTGTGGAAATGTACAGCCCATTTGTTCTAGCCCGTTTTAAGATACAGAGGATAGAAGTTCAAATCTCTCGCCTACTTAAAATGAATGAACTATAGTAATACGACCAAACTATAGTAATATTATACCACCGACATAGATTGGGTATGTGTAGGGTCCGTAGACTTTATCACTTTATAGCTATACATTCTTAAGGGGAGATGGGTCGTTTTTCTGGTCCCCCATCTTCCTCATGTTAGCCCCCTTTGTTTTCTGATTATAAGAAGTTCGGCCTATTAGTTTGGCTATTTTAAGACCTTTGACCCCATTTTTTTTATCAATTTTAAGACTTTTAGTGTCATTTAAGAGTCGATTTTTTCCTGTCGAGCGATAGTGAGCCTGCAATTTAACCCTTTCAGACTCATGTGACGAAGAGGTTGCCACTTTAGCAATAAGAAATAGAGTTCTCTCACTCTTATAATTACCTCTCCAAAATTAGTTTTCTGCCCACAGCTAACTCTAAGACAACTGTAGAGGTTGAAGTAACTAAATTAAAGGTTTCTAAATACCCCTGATGGTAACAAAGGCTTTAAAGTATCCCTAAAAGGCTCAACATCGCGTCATATGTCGGAGAGGGTTAAGAGAAACCGGACTTCGGCCGGGAAATGTATCTATCAACAAATTTAAAAACAAATTCTTGAAGGAGGTTCCTGGGGGGTGTTTTATTTAGGCTTGATGGAGATCTAGGGAGGAAAGTTAAAACTTAATAGATACATAAATGAACAAATAAATATGCCAATCCCCTCTTAAAACCCTTACAAGAAGACGATGACGCTTTTATTTTCTGTTTGCTTGGTATTAAGGGACGATTTCCACTTGAGGGATTTTTTTCTTGACCCCTTTCTCCCTCATGGTTAGCTCCATTGCTTTTGATATTTTAAGACGTTCGCCCTATTAGTTTGGTGATTTTAAGAACTTTCGCCCCATTTCTGTCAATTTTAAGACTTTTCGTGCCATTTAGATGTCGATTTTTTCCTGGCGAGCGATAGCGAGCCAGTAATTTAAGAGGAAGCAGCCTTCGGCCGGGACATTTTTCTACCGAAAAATTTACAAATTTATCTTGAAAGGGGGTCTAGGGGCTGTAATGTTAAGCTTGATGGAAGTCTAGCGAACTAACTAAAAACCTCCCCTTAATGGACGATTGTATTCATATTAGGAAGGGTATATGGAAGTGAGAGGGTTAGTTGAGATAGTTTTTACCCTTATGATGCCCACAGATAGTCTTTACCCTTATGATGCCCACAGACAGTCTTTACCCTTATGATGCCCACAGATAGTCTTTACCCTTATGATGCCCACAGACAGTCTTTACCCTTATGATGCCCACAGATAGTCTTTACCCTTATGATGCCCACAGACAGTCTTTACCCTTATGATGCCCACAGATAGTCTTTACCCTTATGATACCCACAGATAGTCTTTACCCTTATGATACCCACAGATAGTCTTTACCCTTATGATACCCACAGATGCTTTACCCTTATGATACCCACAGATACTTTACCCTTATGATACCCACAGATGCTTTACCCTTATGATGCCCACAGATCTTTACCCTTATGATGCCCACAGATAGTCTTTACCCTTATGATGCCCACAGATAGTCTTTACCCTTATGATACCCACATATAGTCTTTACCCTTATGATACCCACAGATAGTCTTTACCCTTACGATACCCACAGATACTTTACCCTTATGATACCCACAGATGCTTTACCCTTATGATACCCACAGATGCTTTACCCTTATGATACCCACAGATACTTTACCCTTATGATACCCACAGATGCTTTACCCTTATGATACCCACAGGATAGAATAACAAATGTTGAGCTGAGGAGACGTTTCGGCATAAAGAGTATTAGCGAGGTGATGCGTACAAGTAGACTGGGATGGTATGGACATGTGGAGAGAATGGATGAACAAAATTGGGTGAACAAATGCAGGTCTGTGATTGTGGAGGGAGCTGCACCAAGGGGTGGACCGAGGAAGACCTGGGATCGGACTATACGCGCCGATCTCAAATCCAAGAACTTGACAAGTGAAGCAGCCCTTAACAGGGTTGCCTGGAACGCCGCCATTAGGACAAGAGACTGAAACTGCACTTATGTGTGGAACACTCAGTCTTAAAATTTTATGTATGTGTATGTAGATGCTTTACCCTTATGATACCCACAGATGCTTTACCCTTATGATACCCACAGATGCTTTACCCTTATGATACCCACAGATACTTTACCCTTATGATACCCACAGATACTTTACCCTAATGATACCCAAAGATGCTTTACCCTTATGATACCCACAGATGCTTTACCCTTATGATACCCACAGATGCTTTACCCTTATGATACCCACAGATGCTTTACCCTTATGATACCCACAGATACTTTACCCTTATGATACCCACAGATACTTTACCCTTATGATACCCACAGATACTTTACCCTTATGATACCCACAGATACTTTACCCTTATGATACCCACAGATACTTTACCCTTATGATACCCACAGATACTTTACCCTTATGATACCCACAGATGCTTTACCCTTATGATACCCACAGATACTTTACCCTTATGATATCCACAGATGCTTTACCCTTATGATACCCACAGATGCTTTACCCTTATGATACCCACAGATACTTTACCCTTATGATATCCACAGATGCTTTACCCTTATGATACCCACAGATGCTTTACCCTTATGATACCCACACCCTTATGATACCCACAGATGCTTTACCCTTATGATACCCACAGATGCTTTACCCTTATGATACCCACAGATACTTCTTAAACTGTATAAACTCGTCCATTGATAGCCAGTATAAACTACACAAACGCACCGACAATGATGGGGTATGTGTAGGAACCGTAGACTTTATCACTTAACCTTTTCACGCATTTATGACGCAGAGGTTGCCAGATTTGCAATAGAGTTCTTTCACTCTTATAATTACCTCTCCAAAATTAGTTTTCTGCCCACAGCTAACTCAAAGACAACTGCAGAGGTTGAAGTAACTAAAGGTTTCTAAATACCCCTGATGGTAACAAAGGCTTTAAAGTATCCCCAATAGGCTCAAAATCGCGTGATATGTCGGAGAGGGTTAAGGGGGTAGTGCTTGGTTTTTGGTAGATATACTTATCTATTAATTTATATGTTAGTTTCTTCGTTATACCTCCATTAAGCTTAGGAAAAAATAAAAAAATAAACCTCCTTTCAAGATAAATGTGTACGTTTTTCGATAGAATAATGCACCGGCCGCCGGTTCCTTCTAAAATTAGAGGCTCGCTTTCGCTCGCTAGGATAAAATCGACAGCTAAAGGGCACGAAAGGTCTTAACATTGACGAAGAAATGGGACGAAAGGTCTCAAAATCGCCAAACTAACGGAACGAACGTCTTAAAACCTCAAAACTAATATGCTAAACATGAAGGAGAAGGGGGTCCAGAAAAACCGAGAAGTGCCCCCTTAAACTCCTTGTGGATTATGACACGTTTTATAGCAGAAGGCTATATTTTGGCTATCATTTGACGAGTCTAACCCTTTGAGTACCAGCGACGTGTGTTATATTTGTTCTAGTTATATTGGGACGATATTATGCAGTTTTGGAAGGGTCTGTGGTAGCTAAAAGGGTTGGTTGAGGTGGATTGAAGCCTTATTATTGATAGAGGTCCTTTCTAAGCTGAATAAAATCGCCTAATAGTTGCCAGAATATGATGAAAAAGACATCCCTGGTACTGAACGGGTTAAGCAGTTTAGAAGGGGCCCTCTAGGAATCTTAAAGAGGTCGAAACCAACTCGGTTACGCCTCTGACTGCCACATATCCTTCCTAAGCTGACTAATATCGTCTTAAGATAGCGAGAATATACTGTCAGTTGCCAGAATATAATGTAAAGGATATCACCGGTACTAACAGGGAAAAATGGTTAGCTATGGACACCTTAATTACTCTTGTCATGCCCATTATTGTCTGGCGTTACGATACATGACGATCATTTATTAACCCCTTCTGTACCGGCGACGTCTTTTACATTTTATTCTAGCTATATTTAGACGATTTTGTGCAGTTTGAGAAATATCTGTGGTAGTAAAAGAGTTAAGTAAGATAGTTCGAGGCCTGTTAATTGCTGGAGGCTCTTTTTAAACTGAGTAAAATCGTCTACTAGTAGTAAGAATAAATTAAAAAGGACGGAGAATGTACGGAAGGGGTTAAATGTTTATTATATTAGACTATATTACTAGACTATTACTAGACTATATTACTAATGATTATATTTCTTCCTTCCAGAATGTGTGGGTTTTGGTGTTTACGTATTAACTGCCAACGCTACCAACACCGCTACCACCACAATTTGGCCTACCACAACTACTGCCAACACTGCTACCACCACAACTAATGTCAACACCGCTACCACCACAGCTACCGCAACTATTGCCAACATCGCTACCACCACAACTACTACCACGGCTACCACCACTACAACCACAGCTACCATTACTACTACCACGGCTACTGCCAACACCGCTACCACCACAACTACAACCACAGCTACCACAACTACTACCGCAACTACTGCCAACACCACTACCACCACAAATACCACAACTACTACCACAACTACCACCACGGCTACCATTACCACCAACACTAAGGTGCAGGCCGGGTGAAGTGGGTGGAGAAGGGTGACATGAGTGATCTGCGATAGAAGGGTTACTGCAAGAGTGAAAGGGAAAGTATACAAGACGGTAGTGAGACCAGTTATGTTGTACGGTATGGAGACTGTGGCATTGGCAAAAAGATGGGAGGCAGAGTTGGAGGTAGCAGAGTCGAAGATGCTGCGATTTTCTGTGGGAGTGACAAGGATGGACAGAATTATAAACGAGTCTATTAGAGGGACAGCGCATGTACTACGGCTCGGGGACAAAGGCGACATTGAGGTGGTTTGGACATTTGCAGAGGAGGAATGTGGAGTATGTTGGGAGAAGGATGCTTGGAATGGAGCTACCAGGCAAAACTAAAAGAGGAAAGCCAAAGAGGAGGTTGATGGATGCAGTGAGGGAGGACATGCGGGTGGTTGGTGTGACGGAGGAAGATGTAGGGGACAGGGTGATATAGAGGCGAGTGATCTGCTGTGGCGACCCCTAAGAGGAGCAGTCGAAAGAAAAAGACCACCAACATTACGGCTACCACCACAGGTACCACAACTACCACTAAGGCTACCACCATGAGTACCACGATTACTATTACGGGTACCACAAACTACCATCACCACGACTACCACCACCACAGCTACCAAGAGTACAACCACAGCTACCACGACTATAACCACCACTGCTACCAAGACTACAACCACAGCTACCACAACTACAACCACCACAGCTACCAAGACTACAACCACAGCTACCACGACTACCACCACCACAGCTACCAAGACTACAACCACAGCTACCACGACTACAACCAGATACCAAGACTACCACGGGTACCACAACTACCACCACAAATACCACGTCTACAAACATATACCACAACTACCATCACTACTACCACTACCAAGGCTGCTAAAACTATCACCCTTATTAAAACCACTACGGCTACCATAATTACCGCTACTACCATTATATCCGCCACAACTACCACCACCACCAAAATGGTTACCACTATAACCACCACTACTATTAGTACCACGAGTATGACCACGGTTACCACAATTATTACCACCACCACCACAGCTATTACTACCACGGCTACCACAACCACCATCATGGCTACCGCAAATACCACCATCACAGCTACCACTATTACCACCATCACAGCTACCACAACTACCACTATTACCACTACCACCACCACCACTACTTCTACTACCTCGGCAACTACCACTACCACAATTAATACCATGGATATTACCACTACAGTTAAGAGGAAACCAAAAAAATAAATAAATAAATAAACATCTCTACCAAAACTAGTACCAGTGCCATCTCTACCACAACTACCATCTCTACCACAACTACCATCTCTACCACAACTACCATCTCTACCACAACTACCATCTCTACCACAACTACTACCAACGCCATCTCTACTATAGCTACCGCCAGTACCAACAGAACCATATCTACCAAAACTGCCCTCGGAACATCTCTACCACAACTGCCACCACCAGTATTACAATCATAATTATATCTACCGCAACCACCACCCCCATCTCTACCACAACTACCAGCAGAAGCTGCAGAACATCTCGACCCCAACTTTCACCACCACTACCGCAACAACAACCACTACCACAACAACCACCACTACCACAACAACCACCACTACAACAACCACCACTACCGAACAACCACCACTACCACAACAACCACCACTACCACAACAACCACCACTACCGCACCAACCACCACCACCACAACAACCACCACTACCGAACAACCACCACCACCACAACAACCACCACCACAACAACCACCACTACCGAACAACCACCACTACAACCACCACTACCACAACAACCATCACTACCGTAACAACAACCACTACCACAACTACCAGCAGAACATCTCGACCACCACTACCACAACTACCAGAACAACTACTACCACAACTAACCCAAGGTAAATTATTGATCCCTTGGTATAAGGCTAAATCAAATTTAATCCTTTGAAGATTATGACGCATTTTAGCAGTTTTTCTGGCTATCAAGAGACGGTTTAATACAGCTTAGGAAGGATCTGTTGGAATTATTGAGGTAAAAGACTATCCTCAACCCTCTTAACTTACGCAGAGTTGATAAATAGATAACCACACACATTACTTAACACAAATGAAGGTTTAGAGTGCGTGGATAGTCAGTACTTTAAGGGGGGTGACCTGTTTTTGTTCTGTCCTTTTCTATCTTTCTCTGGCTTGTATCCACTTGGCCCCATTCAGCCTACTGTTTTAAGACGTTCATCCCCATCCAGGTGTAATTTTTTTACTGGTGAGCGATAGCGAGCCAGCATATTTTTTATTTTTGTTTGACAGCAGGCTAAATTTGTAAATTTTTCGATAGAAAAATGTCTCCGGCGAAGCTGGGTTTCTTCATATAATGCTGGCTCGCTATCGCTCGCCAGGAAGAAATCGACACCTAGATGGGGATAAACGTCTTAAAATAGTTGGCTGAATGGGGCCGAATGGATACAAGCCAGAGCAAGAGAGAAAATGAGAGAAATAACAAAAAAAGCAGGTCACCCCCCTTAACAAATGAAGGTTTAGAGTGCGTGGATAGTCAGTACTTTAATCATATATTCATCTTTTATACAGTATTACGTTTATCGTTTGTTGTAGATTAATCTGAGACAGAATGTATAAATATGTAGCACATTGCGTAAATACAAAATAATGTTACCAATTACCGGTACTTAGTTACAAATGGACTTGCAAATTTGTGACTGAAAATTTCGATTCTTGGCTCAGGGAAGGCGAATTTCGAGAAACTGACACAAGTCCAGCAAATTATAAAGAAGGTAGAGGGTCATAGAGAAGGTAGTCTAAAATGATGTGGTAAATCGATTGGTGTAGGTTAGAAAGGTGTAGCGTTAATTTTGGGCGTAGTAAATTCGGGCGTTTTGGGACGTTATTGGGCCGGACTTGGGCCAGGCAGCCTGACTGGGCCAGAGGGCATGGATCACCAAGTCCTTTATTATTTGTATTATTCGGTTATTATTGAATATTATTTATTTTTTAAGGGTGTTTATGAAACGGACTATATTATTGAGTGCATATTTGTGTGAATAAACCACTAATTTCAACTACATTTACTTTAGTTCACGTTTTATGAATAAAGCAGCACTAATTTATTCGTAACTTTCTTTAAATAAAAAAATTTAAAAATCTGAAAAATATCGTTTTTAGAAATAAATCGAACTACCTATTGTCAAAGTCTCAACCTTGTAACTCAAAAACTACAAAAGTTACTGGACTTTCAAATTTGTGACTGAAAATTTCGATTCTTGGCTCAGGGAAGGCGAATTTCGAGAAACTGACACAAGTCCAGCAAAGAAAAAAGTATATAAAGAAAGTATTAAATGGTGCGGTAAATCCATTGGTGCAGGTTAGAATGCTGTAGCGTTATTTTGGGCGTGGTAATTTCGGGCGTTTTAGGCGTTTTTGGGCGACTCAGGCAGGCAGCCAGTCCCAGGACCAACGCACGCACTACCGTTTTCTATACAACCCAGTTCAGTAGAGACGTTTAAATGCAACTCGGTTCTTTGTACTGTCAACATATCCCACACTTTGTCAATATTTTATGGTTTATCACTTAAATATTTGAATTCATTATTTTTATGATCCGTACTTTACAGTAAGATATTTTATATTATGTTTAATATTATATACCTGTAAATATTTCTTAGTCGAATATTCTAATCGATTATTAACCCTTTGATGATTGTGGTGCATTTTGGCTATCATTAGTTGATTTGATACAGTTTAGGAAGGATCTATGGGAATTATGATGGTAAAAACTTTTCTTATGTTCTTATGTTAAATACTGCCTCAATTTACCCTCTGACTTCCATAGACCCTTCCTAACCTAGGAATAAAATCGTCTGATAGCCAGAATAAACTGCCAAAACCTGGTCATAATCCTCAAGGGGTTAATCACGTGGGAGTTTCTATACTCTATTTAATTTCATCTGACGGTAAATTGAATCCCTCGGCAGCTAATTTATCGATATTAAATGGAAAAATATGAAGCCACTATGTGTCTGCATCATATTAAGACCAAGTGTATATAATTAGCACCATGTTTCACTACAAACTACTATGTCTGCATCCTATTAAGACCAAGTTTATATAATTAGCACCATGTTTCACTACAAAATCTTCAAAGTAACTGAGAAATCTTGATGGGAACTTTGAAATTTACCGTCAGTTGAAGAGAAACAGGGACTAGATATGAGGAAGTTAGGTTAGAAAGGTGTAGCGTTACCCCTAGCAATACCGATGATATATTTGTTTTATTATTTCAGCTGCATTAAGACGATTTTCTTAAGTTTATGAAGGATGTATGGTAACTAAAAGGATTAATTGAGATAGTCTGTAGCCTTTTAATTGGTATACGTCTTTTTTTAAGCTGAATAAGATTGTCTATATATAGTAGCTAAAAGGGTTGATTGAGATAGTCTGTAGCCTTTTAATTGGTATACGTCCTTTTTAAGCTGAATAAGACAATCTGATAGTTGCCAGAATATTATAAAAAAGACGTCACCGGTACTTAATGGGTAAACATTATATTCCTATGCCGTACTGTGTAAATATTCCTTAGTCTCATATTCCTTTTTTTCTGACCTTTTCAGGATTTGAGCTGGTGTTTACGCCTGACCTCCCCCACCGAACTATGGACTCTGCCAGAAGCTACCAACACCATCACTGAACTACCAACACACCAGAAGCTACCAACACCATCACTGAACTACCAACACACCAGAAGCTACCAACACCATCACTGAACTACCAACACACCACAACCTACCAACTGTCTGGGGTAAGTTACTGATGCCCTTACTATACTATTAGCTCCTCCAGGATTATGACGCATTTTGATACTTTATTCTGGCTATCATTAAGCGATTTTATACAGCTTAGGAAGGATCTGTGGTTATTTAAAGCGTAAAGAATATCTCGATTAGCCCTCTTACTTTCATAATTATACTCTTCTAATCTTTACAAAATCGTCTATTAATAGCCAGAATATACTGTTGAAGTTCGTCATAATCTTGAAAGGGTTAATATATGATAATACATTTAAATTGTCCTGTTGGTATACTGTTCATAATAATAAGTAATCAGAAAGTATATACATTAGCTGCTCATCCTTTCCTTATAATTGTTTGATAATTAACATCGTATTTCCTTGCTTAACTCTTGTAACTAAAATACTCAAATTGGAAACATTAAAAATAAGTATTTGCCTACTTGTTGTGAACAGTATAAGCAGAATAATATAGTTATATTTATGTATTTATCTAAAGATTCTAAATTAATGTTTTATTTCTTGTTTCCAGGATTGGAGTTGCCGCCTGTGGACTCTGCCGCCTGTGGACTCTGCCGCCTGTGGACTCTGTCGCCTGTGGACTCTGTCGCCTGTGGACTCTGTCGCCTGTGGACTCTGTCGCCTGTGGACTCTGTCGGTTGCCGCCTGTGGACTCTGCCGGTTGCTGCGAGAAACTGCCCACGCCACTACCATACAAGGGGAGTGATATTCCTGTTTTGTTTGTAGTAGTAGTTTGTAGTCGTAGTATGTAGTCGTAGTATGTAGTCGTAGTATGTAGTCGTAGTATGTAGTCGTAGTGGTGGTGGTGTAGGTTAGGTTAGGAGGGGAGGGTAGGTTAGGTTGTAGTCGTAGTATGTAGTCGTAGTATGTAGTCGTAGTCTGTAGTCGTAGTCTGTAGTCGTAGTCTGTAGTCGTAGTCTGTAGTCGTAGTCTGTAGTCGTAGTATGTAGTCGTAGTCTGTAGTCGTAGTATGTAGTCGTAGTATGTAGTCGTAGTATGTAGTCGTAGTATGTAGTCGTAGTTTGTAGTCGTAGTTGCATGGTATGAATGGTGTGTGTTAGGTTAATCTATTTTTCCCTTTCAGATGAGATAGGTCTTATTACCTTTACTCTAATCTTTGCTATTTTTCTTATTACTTCACAGTTTTGTTGCTTTGATGATGTCCCCTCTCCCCCGAGTTGGTTCCCTCCTTCAGCTTCAATATTTTGCTTTGCTTTAATTTCAATAATGATTGTATTTGCCTTAAATGTAACTTATGATATATTTTATCAATTAAATTCATAACTCTGTATTTGCTATTAACTTCACTTGATATAATATTGTTATATATCGTCTTTGTCACGCGAACTTTGCTTAATAAAAAAAAAAAAACGAACTTCTATCTTTTATTGATCACTATATTATAAGCTATGACTTTTATAACTGATAAAAACTTAGAAAAATAGTTCTCAATTTTTATAAGTTCCAATATATGGACTTAGAAAAAATAAATAAAAAGAACTTAGAAAATAAAACAATTAACTTAGAAAAATTCTAGTTCTCAATTATAAATGAAATTCCAATATATGGACTTAGAAACAAAAATAAATAAAATATGAAACTATACACATAAAGAGAACTGAGAAAATATACTGAATATGAAAAGAGAACTTAGAAAAAAATAGTTCTCAATTATAAATTAAGTTCCAATATATGGACTTAGAAAATAAAACTATACTTGAATAACAAAGTAACAATTATATAGAACTTAAAAAAATATAATGAACTTGTAATAACAAAAAAACTATAATGGATATTATAAAGAATATATCGACTTAGTATTTTATTGATCAGATTCAGACATACATTTATATATCTTACAAAACGCTGTACATACAGTATATACACTTGAAATAACAGGAGAAACAAAAATATAATGGATATTAAAAATAATATATAGACTTAGTATTTTATTGATCAGAGTCAGACATACAATTTTATATTATCTTACAAAAATCATATACTTTTAATACTTCGTTATTTTGGTATTACCCTTATTGGTTTTATAAATATTATAACAAATAAACAAAGTTTTGCTTTTATATTACGTACCTAAAGTACTTCATTCCTAACTTAACTTTTGTGACCATGGTATAACTTTTGGTTCACTACAGGATATGCATATTGTGTACTGTAATTTTCTTTTGAAAGTACATCTTTATAGTCTATTAATTTTGCAATAACCATTGGGCTTTCGGCAATTTTTCATAGCTTTATTTTGGATTTTAAGCCTATTTTTCATTGGCATTTTTGATCATTCTTAATCAAGGATTTCCGTTTAACTTTTCAATAGCCAAGCTTTTAAAGAGTACTTTTATATTTGTTCAAATGTTCTTAAGTGTACCGTCCTTTTAATAATTACTTCTCAGGTTTAATCTAGTTCATCAGCTAAGTTAGCAAGTAGTAGGACTATTTCCCTCTCCCTCCAGGCAGTACTGAGGTAAGCCTGTGTTAACTATCTAGTTTATAGCTCAACTCTAACCTTATTTTGTTTATGAAGTAGTGTTTAATACTTTCGAAACTAGTGTGCAGCTTTTGGAGAGAGGTTCGTTTTCAGAATTAGTTTCTCGGTTGTGTATGAGAATGTGTAGTACTAAGTAGGGATGTTGGTAAAATGAGAAGTCAATTGGCATTGTGTATTCGAAGTGTGATGGAATTTGTGGATGTTGGCAGAGTACGTGATCAAAGTAGGGGACTAATTAAGTGTGTATGATTTGGTGTTAACAGTGTACGGTCAAATTAGGGAAAGGTAGTGATATGCCGATTAAATGTGTGTACGACTGTTGGCAAAGTAGTGTGGATTGTTGGCAAGGATAAGAGTACAATCGCTGAACCTAAATGTTGGCAGTGTGATTTAGTGTGTTGGCAGTATTCAGTGATCTTGGTAATTACGTGGTGTTGGCCAAGTGGTGTATAGATGTTGGTTAATTTAATCATTGAAGGTATAATGCAACTGGAGCAATGTACAATAAAGAAGAACGTGTGTTGGCAGTGACATTTGTTGAATAGGTAGGGTTATTGAAGTGTTGGCAGTGGCAGTGAAATTAGGTGTTATGACAGTGGCATTTGGTGATTTGGCGTGTTCTAATATTTGTTGTGTTCGTAGTGTTCGGTGTTCTCAATATGACATGGGAGTCTATCAAAGTATTACCTATGCCAAAGTTAATTATTTAAATACTAAATTTATCATGAGACTGGACCTATGTGCAAATTAGGATTCAATCTCTTGTATCCCCATGCGTTTGTTTTTACTGGCCGTATCCCATATAACTTAATGTTATTTTAAGTTATGTATATATTGAAGTATTATTAGGATGATGTGTTATGTAATTTGAAACTATTGTATAGATGTAGTTACTGGGTTAACTAAGCTATATATTCCTGAACTATGTCTCTACCGATCTATTCTTCCCATGTAACAGGTGTATATCTACCAATGTAACCATCTTGATCTATTCCATGTAACTATTGCTATTTGCCTGCTTATCCCAAACCCATATAGCTCTTCCTACCGATCTCTCCAAGAATCTAGATATATTATTAGGTATTGAAAGTCATCCCTCCTCACTCAGACATTTTATTTGGTAGTTCGTTTCGTGAACTTACCGTTTCTATTATCTGGCAATGTATTCAATTATTTCAAATTTGTATTTATAATTTGTAAAGTTTTCTTTAAATTTATGTAGGGTATTGGCGTGTAGTAATTATTAAAACTAATTTTTCTATTCATTCCAAAATTAAAATTGATATTTCTGCGATATTGGATTACAATAATTCGTTCAATTTGTTGCATTCAAAGTTAATATGAATAACTATCAAATATAGAAGATTCATCTACAATATTGGATTACATCAACAGGTTGGAATAAATATTCAAGACTCAAATATTTCTTCTTTATTTTTATTTTTTAAACAAATGGGTAGCGTTGTCCATTGGTCCAGGGTCCTTAGTCTGGTCACAGCAACAAGTCATATCTGTAAAAAGATGAAAATATTGAGGCACCAGAAATACAAGAGTTTCAAGGTCGGGAGGTAGAGGGGCCCTGAGGGGGGGGGGGGGGGGGGGGGGGTCCTGAGGGGGGGGGGGTCCTGAGGGGGGAGGGGTGTCCTGAGGGGGTGGGAGGGGGGGGGGGGGGGGGGTCCTGAGGGGGGTCCTGAGGGGTTGGGTGGGGGGTACCAGGGGTAGGATGGGGGTCCTGGGGAGGGGGGGGGGGGGGGGGGTTCTGGGGTGGGGGGAGAGTTCTAGTGCTTTCTTATATATTAATATTTTTCGTTCAGTCTCCTATATAACCACCCCACACCCGCTACAAGTTTTTCCTTCCCTTCCCTGGTAGTTCATCCTATCCCCATCCCAGATAGACCTTCCCTTCAGCCCTAGTCTATTCTATTCGGTTCTATTGTGCACACTAGTTCTATTCTGTATTCTGGCTAAATCTATTCTGTCCTCCCTCCGTCCCTGCAACACGCCCCCAAACACGCATAATAAAAGTCAGGAATATATTTGTAATGTAGTTTTTATTGTCAGGAAGCAGTCAAGAAGTCGTCGGTGTCAAGTATGGGATATGAGCAGACAGTATCAAGGACAGACGGTAGGAGTAAAACAGATGCAGCAGACAGAAGAAAAGGCTAGGTACAGCAGAACGGGCCAACGACAGCAGAACGGGTGACAACAGAAGCAGAACGGGTGACAACAGACCGAGTACATCGACAACAGACAAGGAATTAACATGAGGTAGGAGCGAGCTTGCTATGGTTGGTCAAACAAATTTATCTGTTTTGACTAAGATTTGTTTGGTATATTATCTGTCTTTATGAAGATATTTATGTGTTGAATATATATGGAGAGATATTGAGTGAGCTGGAGTATTCAGTATGAAGTTGTAGGTATTCCATTTGAGTTGGTAGGTAGTGAAGTGTGAGCATAAATTGACGGATGGTGATTAGTCTAGTTATTGAATATGACTTTATTCAGGTCGAAAGGTGGGATTCAAACAAGATGTGGACAGACGAGAGCAAAGCGACGGTGATGTTCTATCAACGGCAACTATTGGACACACATCAACGACTGCCACAGCATCAATGGACCCTTCAACATTGGAGCGAGAGAAAACATATGAGGAGTCGAGAGAGGCACCATTGCAGCAAACGGCGACGATTCGGTGAGCAAAGCTAAATATTGTTGTATGGCAAAAAAGAGGTCAGTCAGCCAGTACCTAACTTCATTAATAAGTCAAGGGGAACAAGAGGCCCCTAAGAAAAGGAAAGAAATAAGAGATATAAAACAGTGTGCCCATCAGAGTAGGCCACCCTTCATTCACTCTTTGATATATTCCAAATCAGTGCATCAACTTTATGATTGACATTTTACTTTACAATTACAGTATACAGTAGATCTGTATTAATGGACTTATGAAAGCTAAGAAAAATAATTAGTAACAGATTAAATTTGTTATTCATTAACCAATTAAATTTATTAACTAGTTAAATCAGGTCGTAAATTCTAAATTATACCAAGTTATTGTAAATGGCTTATATTGTTAATGCAATTATTGATACTATTATTCAAGAGTTGGGGTAAACGCTGGAGAATAATGGTTACAGTTTAAATTTACTCTTCTAACAGGATTATATAACACTTTCTTGTAGAATTTAAGTGATCCCTGAACACATTTATTTGATCACACTAAAAGCAAAACTATGCCAGCTGTAGAACAAATTTTTCAAAGACTTTAATATCGGTTGTCAATATTTACCTAAACAAATGGACCTTTTACGTAAAGCATTAAGACTGCTATTATTCTAAAGACAGGAGTCATGGGTCTAAAGTTACATCCGTTGTAAGAATAGGCTTTAATACCTTTAAAGTAGTCATAAGGAGATAATCCAATTTACAGTACAACAATTTACGCTTTTGAATATTTATCACTAGGCATATAGGCTTGACGTTAAGTAATTCTATAACTAATACAAATAAATTAGAAGTACTTAGCCATAGAGGGACTGATAATTGAAGATGTATTGTTCGGATCATGGGGATATCTGCTTAAAATGAGGCATAAGTGCTCATAAAAAAAAACTATCTAAAAGCTTACAGAGTCCACCTAGGATTAACATTAACAAATCAAACTTTGGATGGACCTTGGTAACAATTTTGTAATCAATGCCCTGTTCGTAGTAGTCCAGTGAAAATTGGGACAGCATCTGACATTATGAGCAGCCTGTTTTACATATTACAGTAGAGGCCTATATTATGATTCTTTAGTATTTTCAATTGATTTTATAGTTATATGTTTATCTGGGGTTACTTTGGACACAAGGTTAAACCGATTTCGAATTTACTCAAAGCTGGTCTATGATAATCTTCATCTACAGTGGCATTTATAACTATCTCAGCAGGGTAAACCAACATTTAGTGTGTTATATTGGTCACATTGATACAAGTGAATGCAGTTATATAGTAGATTCAAATAATTATTTTTTCTTAGTCTCCAGTGTTTTCCATAACTTATATAAAACTTACTGTATTTACTTAAAGACTAAAGTGACTACATATTAATATTAACAAGGGTACAGACAATATAAATAGTTCGCCGACACTTACATTACTTTAAACCAATCTTACTAGTCACAGGCTATTGAAAGCACATGAAAACTGTCAACGGAAAGTATATAATAACTTACAATTCAACTATTTGAGGATTTTGGGCGAACTATTTTGGTTTCGACTAACTAGCAGCATTTTTTATATATCTAACTTAAGGGAACATTCGTACATTTGGCAACACTTATATTATAATAAAACTATGAATTTATAGAACGTATGCAAAGGAATAATATTTTTGTCTTGAGAATCTACCTTTTAGAAGCATATTGATATTGCTAAATCCATCTAAGGATAGAAAGGTACCGAGTTGGAATCCCGTGAAGACCATAATTATGCTTTCATTAGTGTATTCAAGTGCATTGGGGTTTGTAGTTGATTAATGTTAAAACGGGGTGTTACTTAACTTTATTTATATCTAATAATCAAGAGAAGGTCGATCTATATACAACTACTGTATTATATCTAGTTTATAGTCTAGTCAATCAAACCTATTTTGATATACTCAAGACCCCTCCTGGGAAAGTCCCACTACAAGATGGCCAAGGCAAATATTCCTCAAAGTTACTTTAACAGACATAACTTCTCAGGATCTTTGAAGAGCTACGTAATGTGAGGACTATTGAATCAGATGTGGAAAACTGGAATTCAGTAATAGTCTTAACAATCATTAATTATTATTATAATTTTACCCAACTCCATAACCCATTTAAGCAGAGGACCCAAATGTTTTTTTGTCATAGCTACCTCCAGACGATTTTAGTTAACTTTAAAAATAACTTGTCAAGAGTTTGAGGGTTAATTTGGATAATCTTAAGCGCCTTTGATTCCCCGAGTTTAGTAAATACCGGTCAGTAATTTTGTTTTTGGTTATACTGTCACTATGATTATTTACTTTATCATGGGTATCCATAGACAATTTTACTCAGTTTAGGAAGGACCGGTTTGATTCTAAGGGTATATGTAATGTGTACCCCATTGATTCCTTGTGGTCCTTAACCGATCGATATCTTCGCTTGAAAGCCAGAATATCTGTTTGACCTGATCATCATCAAGCTTAATGCTTGCAATGAAATTACGCCAAGTTAAGTTATAGGTTTGCTACCTCGATTTTCTACAACCCAGGAAAGACCCGTCAGAGTAAGATGATTAATTTACATATTTGCTAGCCCTTTCATTCTCAGTAGTTCTTCCAAAGCTAATTAAGCAATTATCTGGTAGCATTGATCAAAAAATAGTCGCACGATTATAAGTCAAATATTCTTAATTCAATTACAATTAACATGTAATCCCCAATTTACTTTGACCACTTTCTTATGTTGTTATCACTACCATTAGTTTCAATTACTTGTGATAAATACTAGGAATTTCTAGTGTCATAAGCACCAGTTCTCCACATGAGTGAATTCATTAGCGCTCACATTACTTATATGTATATATATATATTAAAGTTTGGTTCCATAATTCACGATAAATTCTTCAGTACCTTTAGCTCGAAATCAATGCCTCTACTTAAATTGTCCTCCTAAAATGAATACTGACAAAATATGGTACGAATTTCGAAGATTAATGTATTGCAATTATATTTAAAACTATGTTCAATAAATATACACATTACTAAATCACAAGCATCTCTGCCTACCTATAGTGAACCGAGTTTAGTTAATTAAGCCTGTTTTCACCATTTACCATTTCCTAAACATTTCAGTTTGGAAAGTATCTGTTGCATACTATATAAACAGTGTTGCCATTTGTACGAAATCATTTTAAATTAGTTAGATAAAGCTGCAGCCTATATCTTGTCCACCTCTTATGATAGTCTATGGAATATTTTGAAGTTTATTAGGTATTACTAAACTGGTCTACTTAAGCCAATTTGTCATTCATTTTTGTTGGCCAATGTAAGTTAAGTATATTATTATTATAGTCTTATAATAGTTTAACCAAAGAGTTTTGACAACTTAAAGTTATACAAATTAGCTTCGATATTACATTATTCACACATTTAAAAAAACACTTCATAGTAAGAACTGAATTGAAAGTTACCAAATCCCATTTTGAGAATTGTGATAGTGAACATTTCTAACTTAAATTTTAGGATTATGGGATATCGTCGACCAGTTACAATTATATTTTAAACTGTAGCCAGCAAAATTAATCCTACTTTGGGGGATAAGGCACAACAGTTTAAATATTTAGGATTTATAAAGGCTACGTCCACGAAGACACCAGTCAGCCGCCTGTGTGTACTCTAGGAGAATTATTCTTCAGGCCAAAAGGGCACCAAACATTAATTCAGTATCCATAGCTAGCCTATTGGTCAAATTTAAGATACGAATCATTAAAACTGACTTTATATTGTCCTTGTCCCAATTTTAGTTTGTTTAGTTTTGAAAGTTTTAAATTTTAATTTATAGAACAAACTTCAAAATATTACATTGCATAGACTTTCATAATAGATCGTATTAAAACATTTTCGTAACAGACCCGTATTACAGTTGTGGTTGATGAGAGTTGTTGGTCCACGAGTCCCACCATCCGTCTGTTGTCCCCCTCAGACTGGACGTCTATCATACATCTGAAACATTGGGTTAGTATTAGTCAACATCCTGATGTATAACGCTAATAACTATAGTCACCACTGCATTAAGGCCTTTTTCTGGACCCCTTCGCCCTAATGTTTAGCTCGGTTTGAGATTTTATTATATGACCGTCTACTATTCGTTTTGACTATTACAAGACTTTTTGCCCCAATTTGTCAATTTTATGACCTGTTATGCCATTTGAATAGCTAATCTTTCCTCGCGAAGGATAGCAAGCCTGTAATTTTGGAAGAAACTGCCTTCGACCGGGATATTTTTCTACCGAAAAATTTACACATTTATCTCAAGGGGTCTAGGGAGCAAACTAAAAACCTCCCCTTAACCCATGATGTTGAGCAACTAGTGAGCCCTCTATCGTATTGTCCAAAGTTCAGGTTTTAGTAACTATACATAAGCCTGCAGTAATAAGGGGTATCAATTTTAGAACCTTTTTTTGATTGAAATTATCTGCAGTGTAGTTTATGAATATATATAGTTCTGAATTTGTTAAGGCAGGGAGAGATTGTAATGCAGTGGCGTGTACTGTTATTGACCCTTCCTGATTTTTTTCTATGCGAGTGAGGGAGACAAAAGGCAGAACTGCCTGTATCTAGTGCCTCTCCCAAAGTTGAAAGAGTGACAGGGCCAAAATCAAGGGACGTTCGAGCCAAAATGCTAGGACACACTGAGTTTGAAGCCATTTAAGTCATATGATCCTAAGTTGTGCCCTACCTATAGAAGTTCAAAGTTTATAATTTCTAGTAAAAATAAACCATCTACTGACTAAATTCCACAATATTATTATTAAACCTTTAACGCACAGGACGCAATTTGCGCCCTTTCTGGGATACTTAAAAACCTTTGTGACCATCAGGGGTGTTTAGAAACTGTTGCTTCAACCTCTGCAGTTGTCTTTAAGTGAACTGTGGGCATTAAACTGATTTTGGAGAGGTAATTATGAGATTGATTACTATTTTTGAATGCAAATAAGGAATTTGTAAATAACCCTATGTTTTAGTATTAATACAGTATATGGAACACCAGAATTTGTTCAAGAGAACCAAACCCTAAATACACAACTTAAACAATAGATTATCATAATATAATGGATACAGTATATGGGATAGGCTAAGGGAACTTGGAGACAACTATACACATGGTAACCTAAACTTTTAATAGTGTTAAGGAGAGACGAGTAATTTTTCTGGTCCCCCTTCATGTTTAGCCCCATTACTTTGCCGATTATAAGACGTTCAGCCCATTACTTTGGCGATTTTAAGAACTTTCAATCTATTTGGGTCATTATCAAGACCTTTCGTGCTATTTAGGAGACTAATTTTCCTGGCGAGTGATACCAAGCCTGTGATGTAGGAGGAACCGGCCTTCGGCCTGGACACTTTTCTACCGAAAAGTTTACAAATTTCTCTAAGGGGGACCTTGGGGAGTTTTTTAAGCTTGATGGAAGTCTAGGGAGGAAACAAATTTACAAATAATTATATCTATATATACCAATGAATAAACCCTTACCCATTAACCCTATTAACCCGTGGAGCCCTGGCTAGTTTTGTAATGTTTGTTCACCAGAACCCGGCCGGTTTTCAAAAAATTGTTTTATTCCAGAAACAATAGCGAATGGGTTAGGAATGAAGGAAAAACTAAGAAAAACCGCTCAAAAAGTGGTCCTACAGAGCCCCCGAAAACGTATTTTACAAGAGTAAAAAATTGAAGGCAATTACCCCAAAAAACCAGGTTATTGCGCGCTCATGCGCACGCACGTGGACTTTGAGAGTTTTCAACCATCGGCACGGTTGCGTGGGATACGTACACAGTTCCCATACAAATCTGAGCCCTCTTGAGTGGCTACACCTGAGGTTACGGTCGGCGCAATTAGGGTGACGCGTCAGGCGCGTCGCTGGGGCTGTGTGTTACATACATCGCCGACGCCGTCGCTGGGGCTGTACGGGTTAATTTGAGACTAGTTTTTCTGGTCCCCTTTCCCCCTAGTGTTTAGTCCCATTAGTTTTGAACGTTCGTCCCATTTCGTTATACATTTTAAGACCTATCATGCCATTTAGGGGTCTATTTTTTTCTGGCGAGCGATAGCGAGCCTGCAACTGAAAGAGGAACCGGCCTTCGGCCGGTAAATTTTCTACCGACAAATTTACAAATTTATCTTGAGGGCGGGGTCTAGGGGATGTTTTTTTAAGTTTGATAGATGTCTAGCGAGGGAACTACGAATTTATGAATTAATGAATGTATAGGCAAAAAAAAAACAGAAAAACTAATGTGGTGTTCTTACCCTAGTTTGTTGGTGAAGATGGTTAAGGTTCCGTTTGGGTTTCTCAAGTTGGTCTTCCCTCCGCCGAGCCTCAACTGTACTATACTATAGCCTACAGGGCCCCTCCTCTCTCCCTCACATCTGTTAGAAAATCCAATATTAATATTACAGCTTAAGGAATTGACCACTTGCGAGTTTCAAGCTATAAGGAAGTTTGAGTTTTTTATATCGACATTTAGCAGAAGTACGAGCTAATATAAGAGTTGTATTGCATATATAAACACATAAAACCAAATTCACCGTACTTTCTATCCATCAAACACCTACATTACATTACTGCATTTCTGTTTAATAACTTCGTATAAGACTCAAACTTCCTTATAGCCTGAAACTCACAAGTGGTCAATTAGGCCAATATTTCTGATATAATATAGATTTTCAAAATTTATCAATTCATATGTTTTTGCAACAACAAAAAAACATTATATCTCAACCATAGTCAAGGTGGTCGTGATTCCTGGTCGGGTCGTCTTGGGTCGGGCAAGATCGCAGCGGTCCTCCCACCTCTAACCTGTTGGGAAGATTTAAAGTCACATTAGTAAGTTCTGGCATACCTTATTTCACCGTTGTTCCTCCGTCGGGCCATCCAGCTCATTCCTGTTGATAAAATATTTAATTATTTCAGGATCGCCGTTCTGCCAGCCACAACATCGGGTCTGCAAATCGGCCACAGCGAGTCTGCAAGCTGCCACATCGGGTCTGCAAATCGGCCACAGCGGGTCTGCAAGCCGCCACGTCATCTGAAAACCTGCAACCTTCACAACCAACGAACAGACAACCAGAATTCTACCGGCCGGATTTCAACCAACAAGAAAAACCACAAACCAAGTTAAATCTAACTAACTAACTAAGCTTCTACCCAAGCCTATAACAGACCGCTAACTAACCAAGCTTCTATCCAAAACTCTAACAGACCACTAACCAACCTCCTCAGGGAACCGAATAGAGCAACACCTAACCAATACTAACCTAGAACAGACTCCTACCTATCCCTACCCGTTGAACTAACTAAGAGCTACCCCCCCACCCCCACCTCAGCATCCCTACCAGAAACCTTGTCTAATTCGAAGCCAACGACGATATAGGAGAAAAAGATTAGTGCATGGATTAATTATATTATATTTCAATATATATATAAATTATTGCCAAACAATTCATAAGTATATCAATTACACTGAAATTTATTAAAATAGAATCTTACCTTAAATTTGCCGCCTATCTAACGTAATGTCTATACACATGTTAGTAGAAGGGAGGTGGTTTAGGTGATGACAAGGACAATGGAAGGAAGGGGGCGGGGGGGGGGGGGGGGAGGATGGTTAGGATTAAAGGGAAGTTTGCTCCTGCCCCTTTCTCCCTCATGCTTAGCCCAGGTTATTTTGAGGCGAAGACGTTCACCTTCTAGTTTGGCACTAAAGGCCTGTGCCATATAGCGATCTATTTTTTTTTCTTCCTGGCGAGCGCTAGCGAGCCTGAAATTAATGAGAAACTGGCCTTATTATTAGTATTATTGGTATTATTATTTCGGCTGGTACATTTTTCTGTCGAAAAATGTACAAAATTATCTCAAAGGGGGGTCTTCGAGGCATTTTATTTAAGCTTGACTGAAGGTCTTGGGACGAAAAAATTTATATATATACAAAATGAAACTTCCCTTTACAGATAGAGGGGGGAGAGGATGGTTAGGATTAAAGGATTAGGATTGCCGTGATGATGGTAGTGGTAGACTGGTTGAAGGATCTGGTTGAAGTTTCAATCATCATTCATGACATCTGTAAAAGAAAAAAATACAGTTAAAATTTATCTCAATCAGCCAAGTATACTGTATATAATTAAAGTAAACATTGGATTGACCCCGGACAGCCTTTTTACCTAACCTAACCTGTCTTGATAGCGTAATGCATAAGTGCGCGGAATTTCAGTGTGAGTGTCCTAGGTTCGAGTCCTTTGAGTGCCTTTTTATCTAACCTAACCTGTCTTGATAGCGTAATGCATAAGTGCGCGGAATTTCGGTGTGAGTGTCCTAGATTCGAGTCCTTTGAGTGCCTTTTTACCTAACTTGTCTTGATAGCGTAATGCATAAGTGCGCGGAATTTCGGTGTGAGTGTCCTAGGTTCGAGTCTTTTCAGTGCCTTTTTACCTTACCTAACCTAACAAAACGACAAAAAATAACTAGTCTCTTCAATTTTTACCATAATTTGTTTGTGTTAGCATTATTATTATATTTGTGGATATTTATAAGAAACTGTCTTTTTGCCAGTGCGTAATGCATAGGTGCGCGGAATTTCGGTGAGAGTGTCCTAGGTTCGAGTCCTCTGAGTGCCACAAAATGGCAGAATTTGTTTAACATTAGCAACATTCAACTAAATAGATAGATTGGAAGAGCTAAATGCACTATGAAGAAGTAATCCATAGTCGGTTATATTTAAGTTAGCGGTAAATTGTCATGCTCCCGTGTGCACTACTCCGCTAATAACATGTTATAGCGAAGTATGTTAAGGGGGGTCACCGGCTTTGTTTTATCTTTCTCTCCCTCTCTCTCTTTGGCTTGTATCCATTCGGCCCCATTCAGCCTACTGTTTTAAGACGTTTACCCCCTTACAGGTGTTAACATTTTCCTGGCGAGCGGTAGCGAGCCAGTATATATTTTTGTTTTGACAGAAAGCTAAATTTGTAAATTTTTCGATAGAAAAATGTCTCCGGCTAAGCCGGATTTCTCCATACAATGCTGGCTCGCTATCGCTCGCCTGGAAGAAATCGACACCTGGGATGGGATAAACTTAAAACATTTGGCTGAATGGGGCCAAATGGATACAAGCCAGGGAAAGAGAAAAGGAGAAAGAAAAATACCTGTGACCCCCTTAATTATGAGAACTTTGTATTAATAGTATGCGGATCCACAACTGGTCATAGTTTGGCGCTAAACATTGCTAAATTACCGGCAAAGGAATTTAATTTTCCGCCAGGTGCTAAATTAATCTGGCCTTATCCTTTTAATGTGATTAGTTTTCAGATGTTAAGATGTTTTCCCCATTAGTTAGTCTTTCGCCCTATTTCGTCGTAAATATTTAGACCTTTCGTGCTATTTAGGTGTCGATTGTTTCCCTGGCGAACGATAGTGAGCCTGAGAGAACGGCCAGCATTGTATTTGGCCGCCATTTTGTTGTCCTAATTATCAAACAACGGGGCGATAATTAATTTGTGACAATGTAGAAATTTAGATCCATGGAGTAGATTACATATATCCTGTTACTACCAGTATTACCGAACGTTTGTTATGGGTGTGGAATCTATGGATATATTGGAGTGTAAAGAGGATCACCACCCTACTGGGTACCAAAATGGCAGAGGTTGGCTGACAGTTTCCTGGACCCAAATCACTGCCTTTGTTGCATAGTTAGCGTTTCACTAAAGTATATTTAAAATCTACATAGGCCTACCTTTAATTTAAAGAGAGGTTTCCACTTGAAGCACTTTTTTCTTGACCCCTTTCTCCCTCATGTCTAGCCCCATCGCTTTTGAGATTTTAAGAAGTTTCCCCCATTAGTTTGGTGATTTTAAGAATTTCCGCCCCATTCTGTCAATTTTAAGACCTTTCGTGCCATTAAGGCGTAAATTTTATCCTGGCGAGCGATAGCGAGCCTGTAATTTAAGAGTAACCGGCCCTAGGCCGGGAAATTTTTCTACCGAAAAATTTACAAATTTATCTTGAAAGGGAGTCAAGGGGGTGACATTTTAAGATTGCTGGAGGAGTAGGAAACAAACTAAAAACCTCCCCTTAAGTGATTCGATAAAGCATGTATTGACGGATTGATGTAGGCTAATGTTATTAATCATCGCATATATTTAACCCCTTCTGTACCGGCGACGTATTTGTACTTTTATTCTAGCTACACTTAGACGATTTTATGAAGCTTAAGTAGTATAATTATATGGTAGCTAAAAAGATGAATTAAGAGTCTGTAGCCTTTTATGGAGTACACATCCTTCCTAAGCTGAACAAAATCTTATAATAGTTGCCAGAATATAATAAACAGTACATCACCGGTACAGAAGGGGTTAAGTAGATTTCTATTAGGCTACTATTTCGTAAATATTCCTAAATAATTTGTGAATAAAACAATGCATATGACCATTTGTGCAATATTGTAGTATGCTAATTGTGAAAAATAATCATAGGCCTACGTCGATCATCGGGTTTGGTGCCAAGTGAATAATCTGAACAAATTAAATAACAACCGCGTAAATATTATGACTTTCTTTAACCTTAAACTTGCAATTATCCGGTAATTAATATAATTAATGCATTATGCGGACGATAATTGCCCCCGGAAGTGAAAACCTGCCGGCTTCCTAGGTTTTCACTCGGTCGCCATATTGTTTGTTCAACCCGCCGGCTCTCACCATTAACTTTCCTTAAATATACCGAGAATACACGAAATATTACGAAAACACTGATCAGAATGTGATTAAAAAGACTTATAAAGAGGATAATGACCCCAATGGGTACCAAAATGGCGCGGAGGTTGACCGATCTATTAACTAGCTCCAAATCGTTGGCTGGTTTGTTAAATTACCATTATTTAACGTATGTATATTAATATTTACTCTACATATCGATTTATATAAGGCATAATTGAGTTTAATAGGGGGAAATACTCTAAGGCCTATGTCTCTAACCATCGTCATATTTCCAGCTGACCAAATAAAATAAAAAAATGCTTCAATTTTATAACTTTCTTTAACCTTAAACTTGCAATTATCAGGTAATTAATATAATTAATGCATTATGCTGACGATAATTGTCCCCGGAAGTGAAAACCTGCCGGCTTCCTAGGTTTTCACTCGGTCGCCATATTGTTTGCTCAACCCGCCGGCTTTCACCATTAACTTTCCTTAAATATACTGAGAATACGCGAAACATTACGAAAACACTGATTAGGCACCTGGCGCAAAGTCACGAACATCGGAAATTAAGGCAGTTCACAAAATTAAACTCTATAAACGCGGCTAAAACTGTAGAATAAAAGGGTGAATATTGGACTTACTTGTTGTCAGGTCGATGGCTGGAAATCAAATGGCAAGGGCGGTGAAAAGTACTCACCAAATCACAACTGCATACTTGGCAACTTTTACAGTGGTGCCACATCTCCAAACCTGGCCACGAAAATTATTAATATATGATTAATAAGCCGTTTCTGATAACAAATAAGATACGTAGAATATGTAATTTTTTGCGCTGAATTCAACTACATATGTGGAATGTTGATTGAATGCCTGTATATGCGATAATTCAATGATTGTTGGTAGTGCGACGTTGCCACTTTTCCTAAATGCCCCCAGGGCAAATTTGAGGATTTTCTCGTCTCGATTTCCACGATTCCTGGCCGAGAAATTTGCCGATACAGTTGGTATCAAAAGTTTGGTCCCTTTTTTTTTTTTTTTTTTTTTTTTTTTTTTTGGAAGCACAATACTATACTTGCATTATTAGTATGGTTTATTATGCAGTAGCTTGGCTTGAATTTATAGATACAGTTGGGCTCAAAAGTTTGGTCCCACTTTTTTTTTGTTATCCATATCCGTAGATGTAAAGGCTTTATATATATTTAAACGTGATTATTTTATATGACTATACTTGATTATAAATGTGTGATATAAGAGGAATGTGATCTGTCTTTCAGCTGCCTCACCTCGCTAAAACTGACAAGCCTACCCCCTACCTCCACCACCACCACACCCCCTCTCTCTATCTATCTATCTGTCTGTGTATCTATCTATCTATCTATCTATCTGTCTTTATATCTATCTATCTATCTATCTCTCTATCTATTTATCTCTCTATCTATTTGTCTATATATCTATATCCATTTAGCTGTCTATCTATCTATTTATCTATCTATCTGTCTGTCTGTATATCTATCTATCTATCTGTCTGTATATCGATCTATCTATCTGTCTGTATATCTATCTATCTATTTATCTATCTATCTATATATCTATCTATCTATTTATGTATGTATCTATCTATCTGTCTGTATATATATCTATCTATCTATTTATCTAGCTGTCTGCATATCTATCTATCTATCTATCTATCTATATGTCTGTATATCTATCTATATATCTATCTTTATATCTATCTATCTATTTATCTATCTATTTATCTGTCTATCTATTTATCTATCTATCTATCCATCTATCTGTCTATCTATCTATCTCCTTTGTATTATAATTTTGTATGTTCATTTCCATAGCAATGTATTAGGCTTTATCATATATGTTATGACTATATCTATTTCATATCAATAAAGATGGTATTGTATATCGTTATTGTATTTTCATCAGTAATTATTGTATTTTAAAACAATATATTGTATTATAAATAAATTAATATTGATCGTATTTGTCTTTTTTTCTTGTAATTTTGTTTTTATTTGACAGTTTATTCTGGCTATCATTAGACGATATTATCTAGCTTCGGAAGGGTCTGTGGGAATTTACAGGGTAGAGACCATCTTAACCAACCATCTGACTTACATACACCCTTGCTAATCTAAATAAAATCGTTTAATAATAGCCAGATTATACTATCAAAACTTATCATAATCCTTAAGGGGTTAATGTATACACTATATAGCCAAACATTATAATGGGTTCAATGATAAAAAAGATACAATTATACATTTTTATTTTCATAATATATACAATAGTTTTGGTACACGTTATAGAAGCATATATCAAATGGGTTGGGTGTGAAAGGAATCTGCCTTGTATGGGCCAATCGGCTTTCTGTAGGTTCCCGTTTTCTTTTCTTATGTACCCATATTTGAGATGTATGTTAGTTATGATAATGGTATTGGGTGGGAGGAGGGGCGCCGGTTGACAAAGGTGCATGGAGGCGATTCATTTGTGTCCATCCCTTCGAGGATCAAGCCGTCTGACATAGATAAATATAGTAGATATAAATCTACGGGTGCACCACAATCCTTCTTGTTTAACCAGAAAATATCGCCTCGGGCAGTATGTGACGTCAGACAAAACTCTCAATGTTCAGCCAATAGATTTTTATGTGATATTTTCTGATTGATAAATATATCTAGTAGTTCAGTTTAGTTCATTTGGGGTGGGGGGGGGGGGGGGGCTGCGTAAGGGGCTGTTCTCGGGCAACATGATGTGCGGTGGGCTATGTGGGGGTATATACGATCATTGGGTATAATGATGGTGATTAGCCTTCTATCCTTGTATAATATGGGTTTATTTTTTTGTCTTCTATATTCCAACTACTGTACCCTCTCGGGCATAGGCTGAGAGCCTGTACATACCACCGCTCAACACGGTGAAGCCCGTGAGGTCTTGTTCCAGTCTGGGGAGTGAGACATGTGAAGCATCCATCATGGCTCGAAGCAGCTCCATCTCTGAAGCGGCTGGTTGCTTCGTTCAAGTGCTTCACCGTCTCACCCTCCAGACTCAGACCCTCACTCTCAGAACGCCACCTATTGAGCAGTGAACTCACTAGGCATTGTCCCCCTGTAACATATTTTGAATATGGGAATATTCATACAGTGTTATTTAATCAGGGAACAATGAGGGTATTTTTTTGGCATTTCGGTGGGCTTTGTGGTAATGCACTGATACTAGGTACAGCACAAATTCAATCCCAATAATATCTTCCCATTGACATTTGAACCCGGGTCCATTGGATTACCAATCCAGTGGCATGACCACTCCACCACACCTCCCCTTAATGGGTATTCCCAACAACACGCTGATAATAAGTACGGTGGCGCTAATAAGTAATGTCTCAGCTGTCATTACGTTTGGTTCGTTCTGTGCTGTATTAATGTCTGTCAGATGTTGAAAGGGTGGTTAAGTGTGGGAACATGTTGGTATATCTCACTCAAAAAAGAAGAAATCATGTGTAGATATTGCTGATACCAATTATTAATCAAAACATAATTGGTGCCGAGACACCACTTATTAGGCAGACTGTACATTATGTTTTTGCCTGTGTCCGGAACCGACGACAGGCTTATTTCCGCTCGTTTTCTCTTCTTGTTTTTTATCTTGTGCTTGTTCTTCTGGATCAGTCGAAAGAGTTGCCAGGCGGGAGAGAGACAAGAAAGGAGGAGGGTTTGGAACTGCTGCGTGATTGACAGCGTTCGACGGAGGCCTTCGGTGCTTTACAACGTTCCCCCTGTTTTGCTGGCCAACAGTAAGCGATTTTGTCCAGCTGAGGAAAGACGTGTGGTAGACCAAATGCCGCCTTCATTCTTCTTACCGCCAACCACGCCATCTGAAATGTACTCTGGCTATCATTAAACTATTGTATTCAGCTTAGGAAGGATCTGCAAGAGCCTCAAGAGTCGTAATTGCGTTAATTTTGACCCATTAAGGGGGGTGACCTGCTTATTTTTCTCTCCTATTCTCTCTTTCTCTGGCTTGTATCCATTTGGCCCCATTCAGCCTACTGTTTTAAGACGTTTATCCCCATCCAGGTGTCAATTTTTTACTGGTGACCGGTAGCGAGCCAGTATATTTTTAAAATATTTTTGACAGGCTAAATTTGTACATTTTTCGATAGAAAAATGTCTCTGGCGAAGCCGGATTTCTTCATATAGTGCTGGCTCGCTATCGCTCCCCAGGAAGAAATCGACACCTAGATGGGGATAAACGTCTTAAAATAGTTGGCTGAATGGGGCCGAATGGATACAAGCCAGAGAAAGAGAGAAAAGGACAGAAATAACAAAAAGCAGGTCACCCCCCTTAAATGTATAGAGATACTTCCTAATGAATAAAATCATGAATGAGACAAATATATTTTTCCTAGGATACTGCATGAAAGGGTTAGGGGGTGACCTTTTTTTCTGTCCTTTTCTCTCTTTCCCTGGCTTGTATCCATTCGGCCCCATTCAGCCAACTATTTTAAAACGTTTATCCCCATCTAGGTGTCGATTTCTTCCTGGCGAGCGATAGCGAGCCAGCATTATATGAAGAAATCCGGCTTCGCCGGACACATTTTTCTATCGAAAAATTTACAAATTTTGCCTGCTGTCAAACCTGCTGGTTCGCTACCGCTCACCAGTAAAAAATTGACACCTGGATGGGATAAACGTCTTAAAACAGTAGGCTGAATGGGGCTACATGGATACAAGCCAGACAAAGATAGAAAAGGACAGAAATAAAAAAAAAAAAAGGTCACCCCCCTTAAGCAATGTTGTCGTGAGATAAAGTTGTACGACATTTATTATTATTATTATCATGCAGAGACCAAACAATGACCTATCATTCCATTAAGGGGAGATTTCCACTTCAGGGATTTTTTTCTTGACCCCTTTCTCCCTCGTGGTTACCCATTGCTTTTGAGATTTTAAGACTTTCGCCCCATTAGTTTGGTGATTTTAAGAATTTCCGCCCCATTCTGTCAATTTTAAGACCTTTCGTGCAATTTAGGTGTCGATTTTATCCTGGCGAGCGATAGCGAGCCTGTAATTTAAGAGTAACCGGCCTTCAGCCGGGTAATTTTTCTACCGAAAAATGTACAAATTTATCTTGAAAGGGGGTGACAGACCCTTGTCTGTGGTAGTAAAAAGGGTTAAGTGAGATAGTTTGGAAGCTTGTTAATTGCTGGAGGCCCTTTTTAAACTGAATAAAAGTCTAATAATTGCCAGAATAAAAGGAAAGACAGTCACCGGTACAGAAGGGGTTAATATGGGTATTAAGTGACACCCCGTTCTTAACATTAATAGTTGCCAGAATAAAAGGAAAGACAGTCACCGGTACAGAAGGGGTTAATATGGGTATTAAGTGACACCCCGTTCTTAACATTAATAGTTGCCAGAATAAAAGGAAAGACAGTCACCGGTACAGAAGGGGTTAATATGGGTATTAAGTGACACCCCGTTCTTAACATTAACCCCAATGTACTTAAATAAACTAATGAAAGCATATGGTCTTCCTGGGATTCAAACTCGGGACACCACACCCAGAACATAAGCACCTAAACCATTACACCCAACAATAGTCATTAGACAATTTTAAGAAGTTTAGTAAGGATCTGTTGGCATCGGGGTGTGAGTATCCTAGGTTCGAATCCTTGAAGTACCACACAGTTTCATGGATTTCATTAAGTTTATTTGCAAGTAAATTGGTGGGTTGGTGATATGAAAGTATATAGTAATTGGATTGCTAGAGGCCCTTAAGGGGAGACGAACCATTTTTCTGGAACCCCTTCTCCCTGATGTTTAGCCCCACTAGTTTTGAGATTTTAAGACGTTGGTTCCATTAGTTTAGGGATTTTATAATCTTTCACCCCATTTCTTTGTCAATATTAGGACCCTTCGTGCCATTTAGGTGTCGATTTTTGCCTGGCGAGCGATAGCGAGCCTGTAATTTTAAGAGGAATCGGCCTTTGGCTGGGAAATTTTTCTACCGAAAAATGTACAAATCTATTTTGAAGGGGGGTCTAGGGGTGTTTTTCTAAGCTTGATGGAGGTCTAGGGAGGAAACTAAACAAATATATGAATAAATTAATTAATAGACCAAACAAACAGCCACTGTCCGCATTAGCTGAATAAAATCGCATAATGGTGGCCGGAATATAATTAAATAAGCTAGACTACCGAGATGGTTAAGTTAAAAGTAAATTAATAGCCATAACTCCTCCTGTACCCGCGACGTCTATTTAATTATATTCTAGCTATATTTAAAAGATTGTGTGCAGCTTGAAAAGGATCTATGGTAGCTAAAAGGATTAATAGATATTTAGTAGCCGTTTAATGGTTAGAGGTCGTTCCTAAACTGAATAAAAGTCTAATAGTATCCAGAATAGTCGTCGGTACATACAAAAGGGTTAATACTGAATTATATGCTAACATAGATTTGGTTCATTATCACCAATTAACTTTCAAATCTACCTAATTAATGACATCTATGAAACTAATGATTACATGTGGTACTCCAAGGATTCGAACCTAGGATACTCACACAGAAATTCAGTGCACTAACCATAGAGGAAATTTAATTGAAGTTGGTTTGACTCTAATTTGTTCTGTGGTTTAACTATTACTCTCTCATATAAAACTTAATTAGGAATTATAAACTAAAATGTATTAGTTTCCTATTTTATGAATAATTTAATTAAGTAACACCCCATTCTTAACATTAAATCATCAATTACAAACCCCAATAAACTTTAATAAACTAATGAAAGAATATGGTCCTCCCGGGATTCGAACTCGGGACACCACACCCAGAACATAAGCCTCTAAACCATTACACCACCAACAGAGTTAAAGGTTGAATAACAGACTTGAAAAGTATTGATAGGTCTATTAATCCCTTCGGTACCGGTGACGTCTTTTTAATAGTCTAGTTATATTTAGATGATTTTGTGCAGTTTAACCCTTCTTTGGCGGGGCGCATCATATGTCGAGTGAAAGAAATTTGGACTATGTGGCGGCTCACAACATAAGTCGTGTGGCATTTTCAGCACGTAATGTTGCTGAGAGAGAGAGACAAGTGGTGGCAGGAGAGTAGCGAGCGTATGACTGCTCCAGACCACCGCGGTGGACCAACTGACATGAATCCCACCCTCCTCCACCCTCTCACACTCGCTACATAGTGAATTGTTTAGGGAAAGTACCGAATTACATGGTTTTTGCACTCGTGTTGTGCGGTTGTTGCAAGAAAACTAGCGGTCATACAAGGATCGTTGTGGTGTCATTGGAAAGCTCTGTTTATGCCCTTTCAGGGATATATACTTGTTTTACGCTCTGGATCTTATTTAGGCATGAAAATGATCACGTAAACAGCCCTATTTTGGGTAAAAAGACCCCGCTGGTGGCTACATATTATTTACCGCCTAGGCCGCTCGTTAGGTGTTAAGAAGGATCTGTGATAGTACAAATGGTTGAGAGATCGTTCGAAGCCTGTCTATTGCTGGAGGTTCAATTTTTAAAATTAATAAAAATAATCTAATGGCGGGAATGAAGTTAAAAGCCTTGGACAGTTACAGAAAATAGTAGCAAAATATTTTTTCTTTTCTTTACAGATTTGTTCTTTGGGTGATGAACCTAGAAGACTACATTGGTTGAAGAATTCAGCATGCATCATACACCCTGACTTGTTGAAGTTGAAGAATTCATCATATACCCTGACTTGTGGAGGGCTGAAATCTGAGGGTCAATACGGGACTGCATTACCACGGGACTTGAGGAATAGGGACCGCACTAGGACAGCAAGACTCGCGGAACTCGATGAATAGGATGGGGGAGGTGAGGGAACAACAACTCTCAGAACCACCACCAACTAACAAACCAACCACAACAACCACCAACCAATAACTCCCAGCAGACTGACAAAGCGAGGCAATGATAGAGACGAGGATGAGGGAACCAAACCTTCTCACAAGGGCTGATGGTCAGGAGTGCTTTGACGGAAGAATTGAAGCCAACGAGAGGAACCCCAAAATAGGCTGCAGTGTTCTCGGGCTGATAGCCAAACACCACTGAGACACTATCCTGGCTGGCGTCATGATAGAAGATGGGAAGCCAACTTGGATGGAACACCGATTGAGGGCGAGACCGAGCAAGTAAAACTGATCGAGGGTGAGAGCAAGCAAAACTGATAGAGGGTGTGAGCAAGCAAACCTGATCGAGGGCGAGAGCAAGCAAAACTGATCGAGGGCGAGAGCAAGCAAAACTGATCGAGGGCGAGAGCAAGCAAAACTGATCGAGGGCGAGAAGAGAGCAAGCAAACCTGATCGAGGGCGAGAGCAAGCAAACCTGATCAAGGGCGAGAGCAAGCAAATCTGATCGAGGGCGAGAGCAAGCAAAACTGATCGAGGGCGAGAGCAAGCAAAACTGATGGAGGGCGAGAAGAGAGCAAGCAAAACTGATGGAGGGCGAGAAGAGAGCAAGCAAAACTGATCGAGGGCGATAAGAGAGCAAGCAAAACTGATCGAGGGTGAGAAGAGAGCAAGCAAAACTGATCGAGGGCGAGAAGAGAGCAAGCAAAACTGACCGATTACGGGCGAGAGCAAGACAGACCGATTGATGGCGAGCAAGACCGAACAAGACAGATTGAGGGCGAGCAAAATGGACTGCAGATATTCACCAGAACCAACTTAAATGCACTCAAAGAATACAAAGGCATTTCTAGCAAAACCACCAACATCTCCTCTTTGTTGCCTGGAAGCTCAACTTGAAAAATCCTGTTGACTAAAATTAATGATGCTCGACCACCAAGAAAATTCCTGAATCATTGCAGACTCCCCAAAAAGCACTGTTGACGCTGCTCACTCCCCTGCAAACTTTCAACGACCACCGTCTTCCAATCAAACTGTTTAACCACTGCCCTCTTGAGACCTCACCTACAATGAAGTCCTCAACAACCACTGCCACAAGTAAATTCCTGAAATCGAGCGACCTTTCCAGTGGGGTGCAGACGCAACATCTCCGGACTCCCAAATAAGAACTCTGGACGCTGCCCACTCACTTGCAACGACCACAGTCCGCCAACCAAACTGTTTAACCACACCCCTCCGAGACTTCCCTTGCAATGAAATCCTCAAAAGCCACTGCCCTCTGAGATCTCCCCTGAAATGAAGTCTTAAACAAGCACTGCCCTCTGAGACCTCTCCTCCAATGAAGCCCTCGACAATCCCTGCCCTCTGAGACCTCCCCTGAGACTCCAGGACCCTCAAATGAAGTTCTCAACAACCATTGCCCTCAGAGACCTCCCCTGCCCTCCTCCAAGCAGTTGATGACCACCACCCTACGAGGAAGTTCTACGGCTGCCATCATCCATCGCCGAGGACTTCTACTTCGCCCTGTACTTTACGAGACCGTCCCCGGGTGGAGCCTGTGCTCTACCCCTATAATCTGATCTAATGTTTTTAAGTCTTTATCTTGAACATAAGATAAAAGGAACCCCTCGTTTTTCTCAACTTTTGATTTTTGTTTTAATTAACCCGTACAGCCCCAGCGACGCGTCTGATGCGTCGGCGATGTATGTAACGCACAGCCCCAGAGACGCGCCTGACGCGTCACCCTAATTGCGCCGACCGTAACCTCAGGTGTAGCCACTCAAGAGGGCTCAGATTTGTATGGGAACTGTGTATGTATGCCACGCAACCGTGCCGATGGTTGAAAACTCTCAAAGTCCACGTGCGTGCGCGTGAGCGCGCAATAACATGGTTTTTTGGGGTAATTGCCTTCAATTTTTTACTCTTGTAAAATACGTTTTTGGGGGCTCTGTAGGACCATTTTTTAAGCTTTTTGAGCGTTTTTTTGTGGTTTTTCCTTCATTCCTAACCCATTCGCTATTGTTTCTGGAATAAAAACATTTTTTGAAAACCGGCCGGGTTCTGGTGAACAAACATTACAAAACTAGCCGGGGCTCCACGGGTTAATAAACTATTTTTTCGAGATATGTATGTGGTTGTTTAAGGGACGCTCTTTGAAGTATAAATAAAGAAAATTGCCATGATATTTCAAAGTTTTTATTACCTTTTTATATAATTATATACATACAATATATATGATTTTTTTTTTTATAATGTGGTTGTTTAAGGGGTGCTTTTTGAAGTACAAAATAAACAAAGCTACCATGATTTTTCAAATTTTATTACCCAAGATTAAAGAAAAAATACAATTTGTAAGGAGACTCAAAGAAGTATCATTTAACAAAGGACCTATGCCCAATTTTTTTTTAAAGGACCCTCTCTAAAGTATATAAGTTGATGTGGATAAACAGTAGTCTAATTTAGTCACCAACCCAACACTTCAGGGACCAATATTCATAAACTTAGAACTATTCCTATAATTTGTCCTGAACCTCAATTGATCACTTGTGAGTTTTGATCTATAAGGAAGTTTGAGTTATAGACGTCGATATTTAGCAGAATTACAAACATTATGCTAGTTAAAATACAAAACTTGAAAATGAACTCTAAAGTTATTGTTCAAATTAATATAACTAACTCATTTAAAAACTATCGAAAATCCAACACTAAACAAAATCATGATTGCTAAATTAATTTTATGTATATCTATGCACTACATTCGTATTCCATCTGTTAATTCTGCTAAATAATAATGTCTATACAGCTCCAACTTCCTTAGATCAGGACAAATTATAGAAATAGTTCTAAGAATATTATGAATACAGGCCCAGTCCTAAAGACGGTATGACACGAGAGCTTTTATAATCAACATTTCTGGAGTATTTTTGCACTGGTACCATAAACTAGACTGATGGTAGATGAATGTAGGTAACCGAAATATATTAATGTTGACCTCATAAGCTGCCAGACCAGTATTGAGGATAAATGTTGATGGAAAAAGCTCTCATGTGATACCGGCCTAAGATCATGGTCAGAAAAAGCAGTGTAACATGGGCATTCTGTACCGCCGACGTATTTTTTATTTTATTCTTGCTACTTATTAGACGAGTTTGTTCAGCTTAGGAAGGATTTCTACCCATAAAAAAAGCTATAGACTATCTTAATTAATCCTTTTAGCTACCCATACATCCTTCCTAAGCTACACAAAATCGTCTAAAAGAAGCCGCTTATTATGGCTACTATTAGACGATTCTGTTCAGCTTAAGAAGGACGTCTACCGACTATCTCAATTAATCCTTTTAGCTACCCACAGATCCTTCCTAAGCTGCATAAAATCGTCTAAAAGGAGCTGCTTATTTTGGCTACTATTAGAAGATTCTATTCAGCTTAGGAATGACATCTACCCATTAAAAAGCTATAGACTATCTCAATTAATCCTTTTAGCTATCACATATCCTTCAAAGCTATAGACTATCTCAATTACTCCTCTTAGCTACCCATATATCCTTCCTAAGCTACACAAAATTGTCTAAAAGTAGCAAGAATAAAACTAAAAATACGTCACCGGTACAGTAAGGGGTTAAATACGTCACCGGTACAGTAAGGGGTTAAATACGTCACCGGTACAGTAAGGGGTTAAATACGTCACCGGTACAGTAAGGGGTTAAATACGTCACCGGTACAGTAAGGGGTTAAATACGTCACCGGTACAGTAAGGGGTTAAATACGTCACCGGTACAGTAAGGGGTTAAAGTGTTTTTATACTAAGCTATAACCGATTCTGACATGTCATTCTTGGATAAAAATAAATCCAAATTCAATCACAAAGGTCGATTAATTTACTCTAGTATTAACTTAGTCTGATAATATTAATTTCAAATTCACTCAGAAAGGTTGATTAACTTACTCTAATATTAACCTTATTATCTTGAGTTGATCATTTTAATTCCACATTTAATCATAAGGTAGATTAATTTACTCTAGTATTAACTTATTATCTGGAGTTGATGATCATTTTAATTCCAAATACTATCACAAAGGTCGATTAATTTACTCTACTATTAATTTAGTATCTGAAGTTGATGATAATTTAAATTCCAAATTACCGTACACAAAAAAGGTCGATCAATTTACTCTAGTAATTTATCTTTACTATCTGGAGTTGATGATAAATTATATATAAATCTAGTAATGGAAGCAAAACAAGTGAAAATTATGATTTTATATAAATCTGGTAAGAAAGCAAAATCAGTTGAAAAGTATGATAATTATTTATGAATCTGATCATGAGCAAAACTCCGTAAACACTTTGACAGCCAGAATCGATAATAGATATATATAAAAAACACTAAATAAACTTGCCCTGTCACACTGCCTTATGAATCCTCATATTACCTCACACAAAAACACTATAGTCTATCCATTACAATCGGGCCAAAAATCTTGAACCACTAAATTCTATAACTCAAAATCGATTAAGCTCCGTTTCATTTCATCTGACGATAAATTGAATCCCTTAGCAGCGGATTTCTCGATACTTCATGGAAAAATATGAAACCACCATGTCTCTGCATCATATTAAATTCATATTTGTTTTCACCAACTCACCAATTAATTTTAACTAATTAAATCATTGAAAGTAATGAATACATGTGGTACTCCAAGGACTCGAACCTAGGACACTCGCACCGAAATTGCGCACACTAAGAGTTTATATAATCAGCACCATATTTCACTATAAAATCTTCAAAGTAACTGAGAAATGTTGATGGGAACTTTGCAATTTACCGTCAGATGAAATGAAACAGACTATAATCAAGCGAGTATTCTAGCCCATTTGAGGACCTGAGTAATGCAATTTCCTAAATGCCACTTTTATATTGAAAAATTTACAAATTTATCTCGATTTAGCTTGATGAAGGAATAGACATATTATTATATTTTTTTCACCAACCAACTTCACTTCTAAACTCAACTAATGAAATCAACAAATACACTCCAAGGACTCGAACCTAGGACACTCACACTGCAATTCCGCTATGAAGCTTACAAAAAATACCCCCAAGACCCCCCTTTGAGATAAATTTTTAAATTTGTCGGTAACAAAAAAATGTCTCGACCAAAATGGCATTTAGGACATTCCATCATTCAAGTCCCCATTTGCTCTAGCCCCTTTTGAGTTACAGAGGATATGGGTCATGATTTTTGGCCTATATAAAATGAATACACTATAATTAACAGGATGATTAATTAACACCTTCAGTATAACATTGGCTTTTATTCTGGCTATAGGTAGGTAATTTTATTCAGCTTAGGAAGGACATTTGGCTATATTCTGGCTATTCGTAGGTAAAATTATTCAGCCTATTCTCTCCACATGACAAGCTCCTGCCAGCTAAGCAAAACAGATCATCGTGAAGAGCTAGTTACTGCACCATCCCCAAGTAGCAGAATTAATCTCAACATACTCTATACTGTAGATACACTTCTCTTTCTACCCTAGCCTCAGCCAATCCCACTACATGTATACTTTAAGGGGAGATTTTTAGTTTGTTCCCTAGACCTCCATCAAGCTTAAAATTACACCCCCTTTCAAGATAAATTTGTACATTTTTCGGTAGAAATTTTTTGGTTCCTCTTAAATTACAGGCTCGCCATTGCTCGCCAGGAAGAAATCGACACCTAAGTGGCACGAAAGGTCTTAAAATGGACAGAAATGGCGCGAAAGTTCTTAAAATAGCCAAACTAATAGGCTGAACGTCTTAACATCTCAAAAGCAATGGGGCTAAACATGAGGGAGAGGGGGACCAGAAAAACAGCCCATCTCCCCTTAAAGACTGAGTGATCTATAAGTGGCACAGTTTCAGTTTCACATCCTAATGGAGGAATGCCAGGTAGCCCTCTTCTGGGCTACCTCACTTGTTAAGTTTTTGCATTGGATATCCGATCGTAGAACCTGATCCCGCGTCTTTCTAGGTCTACCCCTCCATGCTACTCCCTCTACGTTCACTGACATACATCTCTCTGCCTGCTTGTGCATCTCTTCACCGATACTCTTAATACCTCACTGCCTCCTCAGCTCCATATTAATTACCTTATCTTTTAGTTTCTAAAATTCTCCTACTCAATAAAACAGAGAAAGGGGCGAGGGAACACGAAAGTGGTCCCGGGCCCTAAGAATTGGAACTTTAAAGGTTTCTGTTCGGGCTCTGTCTCAAGTCGGCCACCCCCAGCAATGGGGTATGTGCCTGAGAATATACAGTACATACTGTACATACATACATCTTTCAGTTTAACCCCACATATCCTTATTATGTTAATTTAATGTATTAAGTAACACCCCGTTCTTAACATTAATCATCAATTACAAACCTCAATGCACTTGAATAAACTAATGAAAGCATATGGTCTTCCCGAGATTCCAACTCGGGACACCACACCCAGAACATAAGCATCTAAACCATTACACCACCAACACAGTTAAGAAAAAGCCATATTGCTCAGCCTGTCCCTCTAACATCTAAAGGTCCTTCCTAAGTTGAAAAAAGTGTCTAGTTTTAGCCAGAATAAAATAAAACAATGCCATCGTACCGAAGGTGTTACACATCCTGCCTGTCTTGTGCATAAGGTAATATTTCCAAGGATTCTCAAGATCAAATCACATACACAAATTTAACAGTGAATTTGTGTCCGAGTCTGGTGTGCGCAACAAGATATCAGAGAAAATATACTGAGTTGAAGTATTTATTACGATAATGTCCATGTGGTTGTTCAGTACAGTGGGCCTAATAAGTGATGTCTCAGTATCAAGTATGTTTTGATCAATAATTGGTATCAGTAATATCTAAATTGATTTACGGTATTCATTTAGAGTGAGATATACAAACATGTTCCTACAGAAATGCACCCTATTCAACATTTGACAGATAATTAATACAGCATAGAGCTAGCCAAACGTAATGAACGCTGAGACATGACTTATTAGCGCTATCGTACATATAGGAATGGAGGCATGACAGAAATACAAGGAAGAGCAGTGGGTGGTGGAGTACTCCTGGTACGGGAAGGGAATGAAGGGAAGTTGCCTGTGCTACTGTTTGTTGATGATTTTTGTTTCTTTATTTTCCTATGTGTAATGAAGGAGACAAAAGGCAGGTTGCCTGTAACAAGTGTCTCCCCCAAAGCCGAAAGAGTGACAGGGCCAAATTCAAGGGACGTGGGGTCGAAATGCCTGGACACACAAAGTTTAAAGCAGTTTAAGTCATAAGATGAGGGAGAGAGTTCCAGAGTTCACTTGTTGAGTAAAGGAGAGACTGAGAAAATTTGCCAATTCTAGGGTTGGGACTGTGTTGAAAGGCGGGTGCACTGATACAATTTCGATGACTGACAAAGAGGGAGTTGCAGGGTATGGTAAATATGTTTGGTGCTTGTGTGTGAGAAATGGAACCTGAAGGTCAGTGTGGTAAACAAAATAAGATTGTGAGAGGGATGAAGCCACAGAATGTGAGGTGAGAGTTGAACGGTCAGGTAATGGAAAATTGTAGCTTATTTAAGTGGCTGATGATGACAAACAAGTATGAAAGTGATTCATTTGTGGTCACCCCCTCGGGGATCAATCCATCAAGTAATATATATATATACTCTGTATTCTACAATTATATGTCAGGAAATTGGCTGCTAAGCGTTGAAATTTCTCCTCCAGTAAAGATGAAAATAGTAGTATACAGTATAGGAATATGTACGGTATGTATGTATGTATATACTCAGGCATATAACCCATTGCTGGGCATGGCCGACTCGAGACAGAGCCCGAACTGAAACCTTTAAAGTTCCAAATTCTTAGGGTCCGGGACTATTTATGCGTTCCCTCGCCCCTTTTTCTGTCTCGATGAGTAGGAGAATTTTACAAGGGAAGGAGGATTCCTAGCCCCCTGCCCCCAGAAAGAAAAGTAGGACAGTAAAAGAGACAGACAGAAACAGCTAAGGTTGGGTAGAGGATGCCAAACCTAACTTTGGACAGGAAAACTTTAAAAAACATTGGACACTATACTTCACTAACAAGATATGATTGTCTCGGACACTGTGACTCGGAGAAAAATTGACTGTTAAAAGTGGTACTGTGACTTAACCTTGACAGACCAACCTTGATCTTGGAGAAGTGTTGGGTTGGTTACTGAATCTGTTGGTAAATGAAACATGGTAGAAAGTTCAGCGGGAGATTATCGTAAGGAGAGTTACACCTGTTATATTATACATTAGTTACCATGTTGTATACCATCCATCTTTCCCTCATTCTATGACTTAAATTACTTCAAACTTTGTGTGTCCAGATATTTTGACTCGAACAATACTTGATTTTGGCCCTATCACTCTTTCAAATCTAGGGGAAGCACTCGTCACAGCCAGTTTTGCCTTTTGTCTACCTCATCCACATAGAAAAAAACAAATCTAGGTTAGTTACCTGTAAAATAGGCTAACTTCGGATAGGGAGGTAACTTTGAACATATCAGGATATATAATGTAATGAACCACTGTACCACAGTTATTGAAAAAAAGTCTTAACCCTTTCTGTGCTGGCAACGTCTTTTTAATTTATTACGGTCACTATTAGACAATTTGATTCAGTTTAAAAAGGACCTCCAGCAATAAACAGGCTGCGAATTATCTCACTTCATCCTTTTTACTATAAGTATAAGATCCAGTGTGGTATATTCTAAGTTCCTGAAATCCCCAAGAATAATGAATACTTAAATTGTAGAGAAAATTAGACCCGCATTAGAAAACTTGGGGCCCTACACTAAGCTCTGAGATGACGAGTCACTGACCTCCATGACTTTGCCCTTTGGTGGGAGAGTACAGTTTCTAGCTCAAAGGGATCAAATGCGAATTTGCCACGTTTAAAAACATAGACGCTACTTCAAACCCCTATTTTTTGTTTTTTTTGTCAGACAGCGTAATTCCTGAGATGGGGTGGCCATGTACATTAGGCGTTTGTCACGAATCGCTAGGTCAAGTTGCCCGGGCTCGACATCTACCAATAACATTTTGACAGTGCGGGCTCAATCCACCGACCTTTTGATCAGCAGCCGACGCTCTACTGACTATGCCACGACTCGTGGCATAATGACTTTGATGTACCTAAAGAAATTTCCTCAGAATCCAAGATTTTACTGGTAAATCCCTCTACACAAGTACTATGTGATTAATGAATTAAAACACTGGAACACCTTAAAGAATAGGTATACAACATGGTCAATGTAAATATATAATATTATATATATATAATATATACAGGTATCTCCCTATAGATCACAATACCATCTGTTAAGTCTCTACAAAAATATTGATATCAATATAAGATAAACACCAGATTTTTGTGGAGGATATAATACAGTATCAATGTGTAATTAAAGTACGGTAGCTAAATCCTCATCAAACTTAATGAGCATCAAATAAAATACAGTATTTTATATGAATACTTTGCAGCAAATACAGTACAGTATATCAAATAAGTAACACCCCGTTCTTAACATTAATCATCTATTACAAACTCCAATGTACTTGAATAAACTAATGAAAGCATATGGTCCTCCCGGGATTCGAACTCGGGACACCACACCCAGAACATAAGCACCTAAATTAACAAGAATGTATTACCCTCACCCCCGCCCCGCCCCACTCTCTCTCACTCTCTCTATCTATTTATCTATTGCCAGAAGCCACAGATGAATCGCCTCCAAGTCCCTCTGTCATTCGTAAGCCGGCGTCCCTCCACCCACCCAACACCACCTACACTCATATATAACTCCATCCCTCCATCTCACTCTTGGCATACTTTCTTATAGCTTAGTCCACCTAGCTTATTTATACCAGATACTATTTGTATATAAACTTATCTCTACAGGTCTAAATTTGATCTTTATATATATGCTCATCACCTTGCATATCTCTTCAAATATCTATGCTATCTCAAATTAAATCTGTCTTCCGCCCTATCACCCTACACTACATTCCCCTCCTTTATGCTAAATTAAATCTGTCTTCCGCCCTATCACCCTACACTACATTCCCCTCCTTTATGCTAAATTAAATCTGTCTTCCGCCCTATCACCCTACACTACATTCCCCTCCTTTATGCTAAATTAAATCTGTCTTCCGCCCTATCACCCTACACTACATTCCCCTCCTTTATGCTAAATTAAATCTGTCTTCCGCCCTATCACCCTACACTACATTCCCCTCCTTTATGCTAAATTAAATCTGTCTTCCGCCCTATCACCCTACACTACATTCCCCTCCTTTATGCTAAATTAAATCTGTCTTCCACCCTATCACCCTACACTACATTCCCCTCCTTTATGCTAAATTAAATCTGTCGTCCGCCCTATCACCCTACACTACATTCCCCTCCTTTATGCTAAATAAAATCTGTCTTCCACCCTATCACCCTACACTACATTCCCCTCCTTTATGCTAAATTAAATCTGTCTTCCGCCCTATCACCCTACACTACATTCCCCTCCTTTATGCTAAATTTCCTGTAGACTAAACTATAATATGACAAATTATAAATTTCCTGTAGACTAAACTATAATATGACAAATTATAAATACGGTATGCTCAGATAAAACAGTAGCTATAAAATGCTCAGATAAAACAGTAGCTATAAAATGCTCAGATAAAACAGTAGCTATAAAATGCTCAGATAAAACAGTAGCTATAAAATTACACAAAGATACCGGTATACAAAGATGGTTTACAGTTTGGTATTTTGTACCGCTGAACATTTTATCATTTTCATTACCAATGTTCATTAACTACTGTTAAGGGGAGGCGGGTCGTTTTTCTGGTCCTCTTTCTCCCTCGTGTTAAGCCCCATTTGTTTTGAGATTATAAGACCTTCGGCTCATTAGTTTGACGATTTTAACACCTTTCGCCCCAATTAGTTGTCAATTTTAAGACCTTTCGAGCCATTTAGGTGTCAATTTTTTTCTGACGAGCGATAGCGAGCCTGTAATTTTATAAGGAATCGGCCTTTGGCCGGGACATATTTCTACCGAAAAATGTACAAATCTATCTTGAAGGGGGGTCTTGTGGGTGTTCGTTTAATCTTGATGGAGGTCTAGCAAGAAAACTAAGATATAAAGTAATAAATGAATAAATAGACCAAAAAAAAGGGCCCGTCTCCCCTTAAGTACCTAATCAACTAACTATTTAATTTACTAACTGGTGATGTGGGTGATGGTGGTAGTTGTTGTTGGTAGTGGTATTGGTGGTAGAGATCGTAGCGGCAGTAACTTCATCTCCAACTGAAAGATAAAAACACCACATGAGACTTTTGAACAGTGCCTACAGTGCCTACACTATCGATACAGTACCGGTATACAAAATTTGTACAAAACACCAATATTAGTAGAGTAAAGCCGCTGTCACACGAGCGAATTTTCCGTCAATTTTCCATGAGCAAGTTTTTTTCTCGTTATATTTCGTGACTTTTTGCACTGATATTGGTAACTAGACTGAAGGTAAAGTATGTTAGGCTGTTGAATTTTTACAAAGTGTAATTTTTGAAGCTGCCAGACCACAATTGCCTGTAAAAATTGCTCGAAAAACGGCTCGTGCGACTCCAGCTTAAACATTTGACTATTATGATTTTAATTAACTTGCTCATGTAGTAATGTACACCCTATGTGGTGGATTATGTTCTTTTACTTATAAATCATTCTTTTGCTAAAGTGTTGTTTCCACATAGCGATTTTGATAAGTTCTTTTGTCTTTTTACTGTGTTCGTCCAAGTTTTGGTTTGTTTATTTTGCAATTTTTACATTATAATACAGTATCATACTGTACTTATAAGGTAGGTCCTGTATAGAACACCTTATCAAAGGTCTTCTCCAGGTCTACAAACACAAGATACAGATCCCTATCTGTAAGTATCTTAGATGATTAGACAATTTTATGCAATTTTATGAAGGCCTTTTGAAGCTAACAGGGTACAAACTAACATACAATCAACCCTCAGCTATCACTCCTAATTGGTGCAGCTTTAGCCGCGCGGTAGCCCTAACCGCGATAGCCATACTGAAGAACTAATGGGAATAATTCTAATTGATGCCTGGGTGCCGAATTTGACAACTATTTTTCGTATTTTGCGATTTTTACCTAATAATTTCCACTGAACACTAACATAACATAATAATAGTTATAAGAAACATTATAAAAGTAAATATAAGAACATATTACACCATTACATTTACCTTTTTAGGTGTGTTGAGCGATTTAGGTGGGTTGGGTTCCGAGGCTAGGGGTGGCGAATTATTGGCCACTCCTACGTTGCTCTATCTCGTTCAGTATCCCTTCAACATCAAATCCTTCAAATTCTGAAGTGTCATCATCCACTGTATCCAATTCAAGTGCCGTAAGTAAAGGCTGTAATACACCTTTTAAGTCTGACAGATTCTAAATAAACTGCCTAACAGCCTAAAATTATCTAATGATAGCAAGAATAAAGTTTGAAACTCATCCTCAAATACACAAAGGTTAAAAATGTCATTCTGTTTAGAAAACATCGCTTGTTAGCCATCCAAATGCCGTCATCCTCGAGGGGGTGGCCACAAATGGATCGCCTCCATGCATCTCTGGGGATGGATGTAGTTACCGGGTGTACCACTACCGACATACAACATAAATCATCTATAAATACTTATAATAAAAAAAATACTTATAAATCTATAATACTAGGTTAGGTTAGGTTACGTTGTTTGGTTAGGGTAATGTATTCTTGTATCCAAAGGCAGTCAAAATAGACAGGAACATGATGGTGAGCGTCCGCGTAGTGTAAAGAAGACGGGCGGTACACCCGGTAACTACATTCTTGCCCATCTCTGCCATCAGTTAGCCAGGATTCCTCCTCCCACCCAACACACTCACTCATATACAGATCTCCCTCACTATCCGAAGTTTGGGTTTTGGCTGGTCCGAGAACGCATCCCCATTTACCCCATTAATTTTAGGGTGGCTATATTATTTTTCTATTTAAGATCGGATTTTCAGGAACGTAACCCAATTGTAAATCGAGGGACACCTGTGTACCTCTCAACTCCATCCATCCACCTCACTCAGTGTTAGCGTTTATAATCACCTTTAATTTCTTGAGGCAGTTGGGTCAAGTGTGTCGCCTCGTAGTCCCTGCCGGTCCTGGTGAGTCTTCGTTGGGGTCAATTGGACGCCAATCTCCAGCGCTCTGCAATTGAAAAAAAGTTTATCATTAGTTTATCATACAGTAGGCCTATTATCATTATTATCTAGTTTTTTTCCGACAATATCAGGTTTCATAAAGGTGATCAAAATGATTGTCCAATAACGGATTATACATAAGTACAGTACTGTACTGTATAGGAATTCCATAGACCTGCAATGTCTCCAATAAATTATGGAATGAGTTGTGTTACTGGGCATACGTCGTGTGAACACGTAAGTTGGATGTCAAACAGCGGGGGTGTGGGGGCAGGGGTGTGGGGGTGGCAGCCCCCACCCATAATACTAGGATAGGTTAGGTAAGGTTGTTAGGTTAGGCTAATGTCCTTTCAAAGGGGTATTGTAAACACTAGGATATACCCGGTCAGAGGTAGGTGATATGCCCGATAACACAACTCTTGCCTAAATTATTTCTAATAACACTGCGAGCCACCCTCTTCTAAATAATTATCAAACCTAAAAGGTGATAGGCTAGTATAGGATCGATGACTTCGTCAACAAAATATATTGGGTAAGAATGTAATATTCGGGCGTATCGCCAGCTTTGTTATTGTACGCTCGCGAATGTTTCCGTCTATTTTGACTGCCTTGAATCAGGGTGTCAAACGAAAGCTAAATCCATTATTTTGTATATGCAAAGATAAACATGTGATTAATAGCCCAAATTATGTCTTAGGAAGTGATAAAATTACCAAAACAATGCTATTTCAGGTTAATTTTCTTGTTTTCCTTCTCATATTAATTTAAGTCTAAAACAAAATTGCTCCGGTTTGACACCCTGCCTTGAATTTACCTTGAACCTTGCTGTGGGATAAAATAATAGGTTGACGAGGGGCTTTGCCCCCCTTCACTCCTCCATGACTTATATTCATCATCATGTATATTGCCAGCAAGGGGGCAAATAACAGAAAAAAAGCAGTCAAGATAGACAGGAATGCAACCCCGAACGTACAAGAAATGTAAACAAAGCGGGCGATACGCCCAATAATCGATTCCCGAATACTACATCCTTACCATATACTGGGCCAAAGTTGCCAAAAATTACCTAGGTTACTAAAGATAGTGGTTTGTAGTCATTGAGCCAAGCCACCATCATGGGCCAACGTCACTGTCCGTCACCCATTTGGGATGAGTCAGCCAGCCTGAGCCAGGGAATATATCCTGGACTAGTTTTGGGGACAGTGATCAATTAGGGGGGTTCCCAATAGAAAGCAAGGCATCAGAAAAGAGCATTAAGAAATATGCAGTGCTTCAATAAAATGACAGGAAATTTATGAGCACAAAATTGATAAAACACTAGGGAGTTAGGTGTGACTGAATCATAAAGTAACGGTACCGGTATATGAAAAGTTAGAGATGGTTTTAGTCAGAAAATTAACCCTATCATGCACGTGTGGACGCCATCGCATCCTACAGGGATAATTTAAACCTTTGTGACCATCAGGGGTGTTTAGAAACCTTTAGTTTAATTACTTCAGCCTCTGCAGTTATCTTTGAGGGAGTTGTGGTCAGAAAACTTATTTTGGTTATTTTGGAGAGGTAATTATGAGAGTAAGAGAATTCTATTTTGAATACTAAACGGCAACCTCCAAACTTGAAAGGGTTAACCCTCTCACGTTCTTGACGCAATTTTGTGCCTATTGGGGATACTTTAAATCCTTTGTTGTTGTTGTTGTTGTTCCCTAAGCTGCCTGGCCGAACAGCCCCGTTACCATCAGGGGTATTTAGAAACCTTTAGTTTAGTTACTTCAACCTCTGCAGTTGTCTTTGAGTTAGCTGTGGGCAGAAAACTAAGTTTGGAAAGGTAATTACAAGAGTGAGAGAAATCTCTTTCTTATTGCTAATCTGGCAACCTCTACGTCATATGGTCGTGAGAGGGTTAAGATGGAAGCATATATTTAAAAAATAAGCATTTTTCTTTTCTGGGAGTTAAATATCAATATAGGTGAAGGGGTTGAAGTTATTGTCAACAACACTACTAAGTGAAAACAAAAAGTATGAGTTTGAATGTTGAGCCACACTGAGCCTAGAGTTAGACCAAAGAAGACAAGGGATGAGGTCTTGTGTACTGTACAGAGGACCTTCTTAATGATACTGTATACTGTATTGTGGGTTGGGAAATATTTACTACTGACAATAAGAGTCTGGTTACTACAGACAAATTGAAAATATGATAATAGTGGGCCTTTAACTGACTACCTCTAAAAATAACCATACAATTTACTAACTGGTGATGTGGGTGGTGATTGTAGGTGGTGGATGGTGCTTGTAGTAACATCATCGCCAACTGAAAGAAAAAAACACAATATAAGACTTTTGAACACATGACAGTAAACAAAATACTACAGTATCGATATAAAAAATGTACAAACTAAACATGGGTTGTTCGGCCAGGCAACTGAGGGAACAACAACAACAAAATAAACACCAATATTAAATAAAGTAAAAAAATTATTATTATTACTCTAATAGTATAGCAATATTGTACTATCATATTATATGTACAGTGTACTGTACTTCTTATGTAGCTACTGTAAATGTAACACAAACTATTTGTAAAAGTACAGTAGAGTATAGATTAGCTAAATGCTCTGGATAAAGTAAAAAAATCAATAATATTATAGGCTATATTCTAAAAGGTTTTAGTGGCTTAATGGGAGAATTTTAGTTTGCTCCCTAGACCTTAATTAAGCTTAAAAAAAATACCACCCAAACCCCCTTCAAGATATATTTGTACATTTTTTGATAGAAAAATGTCCTGCCAAAGGTCAGTTCCTACTTAAATAAAGGCTATCTATCGCTCGCCAGGATAAAATTGACACCTAAATGGCTAAAAAGGTCTTAATATTGCCAAACAAATAGAGCAAACATCTTAACATCTCAAAACTAATGGGGCTAAAAATGAGGGAGAAGAGGGACGGGCAAAAAAAAAAAACTCCCATTAAAACACTACCATATTATATTATCACATACTGTACTGACTCAAAAAAGAAAAAATATTGATAAAAAGATACAGTATATAGGCCGGACTGGCTTGATTCCTTTCGGTAATGCTTTTTTTGCTTCTCGATGTGATTTTTTCTACCTTCGACCTGATCTTTCATTCTTCGCCCTGATCACTTCTTGGTTGGTGTTGCGGTGTAGCAGTTCTTGCCTCATCCTTCGGCCCTGCCCTATGAGAGCTCTGATGTGGAGCTCATGTGGTCCGGCTGAACTGGTGAAATGGTGAGAAATGTCTGCGTGTCTTCACCTTCCTTGATTTGTTCCCCTACTACCCTTCCCTCTCTATTTTGACTCGTTTAGTTATATATCTTGATCGAATCCTTCGGGCCAGCCCTATGAGAGTTCTTTTGTAGAGCTCAGTGATCTGGTTAAACTAATATTAAAAAAAATACAAAAAAAAAAAACATGTAGCCTACCGGTATATCATGACCAGTGTGTCAACCAGGATAATTTGGTTTTAAGACTTGAAAGCATAGAAAAGGGATACAGGGAAACTTACATGAAATTGAATTGCTTTGGAAATGTTATCACTTCCAAAGACATGATATACAGTATACTGTACCTTAAATCATAACTGCAACTCTATATTTAATATATTAATTACTAAAACAAGTGACATGTGGTGATGGGTTGGTCTATCAGAGTGAGAACTGAGTGATCTCTGCCATACCCATAGCTTACTCTGACTGTTCCTTTTACTTATATATTTTCTAGATCTCGAGTGACGGCGTCTCTTCCGTGGATTGACCTCCCAATCTACCAAGATTGGAAGCCAAAGCGTCACATTTTTCCCTTGCCCCTCAACTTTCTCTTCATAATTGCTGAGGGGCACAGGGCCCTGGGTGGGGCTTTGGTTTCCCGGGCGTTTCCGCACCCTCCTCAGCTCACCGCCATGGAGTGGCTTCGGTCACCCAGGCTTTATTGTGGTCGGCAGGGAGAGTTCTGTGGGGGCGCTTGGTTATGGCCTTGGCCGTGCTCGGGGCCTTGGGGCTGTTCGGCCAGGTAGCTTGGCGAACAACAACAACAACAACAAGTGACATGGTTTAGGAGAGCATTTGAATAGTCTCTCATTTGCCAGCCTGAGTGAAGATATTAAACTGTGCATACTGTTTAAATGCTGAACGGCACAAAAAAATAAAATGAAGGATGCAAAACCTGCAAGATGCTCGGCATTGTCGCTGAGATCACAAATGTCTCAGGTGACGTAGGAGTGAGATTGGTCACTAAGCTAATAAACTCCATTATTAGAAATTCCCGGCGCGACCGAAGCCGATCCAAGGACCCGTGCCCCCAGCTACTTCACCCACAGATCACCTACATCAAGAAACCAAAATCCTCAAAGTCAAAGACCATCTGGACATGAGAGGCACTTAATTCCTGGCAGCAGCCTCCACGAACCAAGACCACCCACTAAACTACATGGCAACACACCCACAGACACCAAGAAATATCAAAACAACACCCAGCACACGGTATCACACACAATTATTGTCCTCTCTCCCTCCCTGCCCACCCCGAACCAACTTCCAGAAGCACATCCATACTCATATCTCTCACCGATCCATCCACTCACGCACAGACAACACGCAGCTGCATGCACGACCTCCCGAAATCCATCCTTCCGAATCCTCCCTTCCTCGCGAGGACAGAGTCCACCTGGCCAGGCTGAGATGCGGACACCATCCAGCTTTCCTGAGCTATCAGAAGAGACTGGATGACTCCGTTGTCGACGCCTGCCCGGGATGTAACACAGCACCCCATACCATTAAACACATCATAGAAGACTGCATTTCACACAACCACTTACGCCAACAACACAATCTACACTCAATGAGAGCTCTGTGGGAAAGCCCGATCGTGGCCATGGCCTTTCTCAGGGACTCGGGGCTGTTCGGCCAGGCAGCTTAGGGAACAACAACAACAACAACAACTCCATTATTAGAGAGGAGAGAATCCCAGATGTCTGGCATAAAAGTGTACTGTAATAGAAGCGTTCAATCTGTGGACAAGCTTGCCAGATGTCACCAGATTCTTTAATTTATCACAAATAAAATAATAAAATGTGAACATTGCTAATACTTATTATAACTTTTGTTGTGATTTCAAAACATCAAGTATAAGTTTAGATTCATTTTTCCTACATTATCATATTTAACAGATATATCTAATGGATATATATTTGATTAGGGTACGAGTACCAATGGAGACGCATTGCCCAAAGGAGACGCACTTGAAACAAAAAAACTTGCACAGGCATAGGATGAGTAGATAGATGCATGAATGGTGGGCCAAAATATTCTTTAACTATCACCTAATATGCTCACATAGTACCAGCTTATTATTTTCATATGTTATTGTGTGAGATGAGATGAACTTAAAAAATGTCATGTTTTCGCAAATTCCTTACGAAAACCTAAGGATTTCTTTTTTTTTAAAAGCTAAATTTCTTACAGTTCCTAATTTGAATCTCGTTTCTATTACTGCAGGTTGATAGTGCATGAGTTGAAGTATAACACTGCATGATCAAAAGGCTTTTACTTGCACGGCTGAAGGGGGGTGAGGGTGCGTCCCCATATGACCAGCAAAAAACCCAAAGTCCAATGGAGACGCATTTTTTCAAATTGATGCCAGAAGGTCGTACACCACACTGGTAACATAGCATACTCTCCTCTATGTCTGGTATAAATAAGGTTGAGTTTCCTTCACCATTGACGAAGCTGCCTTAAGTAGAACTCAGTGCCCTATAGAGACGCATTTATAGAGACGCACGCGTCTGCTTAGGGCAGCCGCGTTGCGTCTCCTTAGGTCCTCGTAAATGTGTGTTTATTTTGTTAACATTATTAAATATAATAACCTTTTATTTTATCCTGGGTGAAGGAAACTCGACCCTAATTACACCATACATATTGGGGAGAATGGCTTTCTACCAGTGAGGTATGGCAACAGTTTGAAAAATGCGTCTCTATAGGACCTCCAGAATTTTTTGCTGGCCCTAAGGAGACGTACCCCTTTTACCCCCTCAGCAATTCAAAATCACATTAACCTTTAAAAAGCGGCTCACCACATAAGTCGAGTTGAAAAAACTGGCAAAAAACGGGTGGAAAAAAGGGTGGAAATAGAGTGAAAATGGGTGGGATAGTAATGATCCATACGTCCGACATCTGTGGCCTCCCGGCCCACACTAACTCCAGTTCCCCCACCGCGCGTGAGGATGACAGTGTAACCAATAGTTCGCTAAAAGTGAGCAAGGTAGCAAAATCCGCTAAACTTCCATCTTCGAGGTAACACTGTCAGTGCTCCACGAGTGCTACGTAGCTGTATGTGGCGTCATTGTGTAGCGATTTCCACCTAGTTTTCGGCGCAATACAGTTCCTTTCATACTGATGGTTGATATAGCAGTCAGAACGGCCCAGAAAGGCCCAAAACGGCCACAGAGCACCCACTAAAGAAGGGTTAAGCATGTTCTTGCCACACAGTTAAATGTTTGTGTGGGCCCTGTCAGCCTAGTGATGAAAAAATAGACTATATTTCCAGGCCCTCCACCCATTTCCTATCCTTATTTTCCCCAAATATGCCCAGGTTGGCGACTGGTGCTTGATTTAAACCTCGTATTAGCATGCATGTTACATATATACCTTCCCTGCATCCTCTAAACTGTTTTGTTATTGGCCTACAATGAGCAATTAGTATGTTTAGTAATATTTTATGTCTCTCTAATAATATATATTATAAGGCCTATGTCAGTCCATTTTATTGCTTTAGCATTGTCAACTTACGACCAAAATGACCATGCTTTGTTTCTGGTACCCATGAGGTAAGTACTTATATCATTTTATGTGTGTTTTTGTGTTTTAAACATACCTGCGTCTCCTTAACCAGGGGCGTCCCCTTAGGATTTTGCTGCCCTAAGGGGACGCATCTCTTATTTATCTTCTCTCTCCTACACAATATGATAATTATTAGTAGGTTTAGGGATATTTCTTCGAGAGGCCGGTCTATATGATCTGTGCCCCATGAATATTCTTTCCTCTCACTTAAACAGTAGGCTACCATAGTGCGGTTGGGAATATGAACATGATTAGATTAATATCCAGTATTCGAGAATGGATAATAAGTCGTAGGCGTGTGCATAAACCTTTAACCGTCCTGGTGGTGTAATGGTTAAGGTGGCAAAAATATGTGTGTGATAACTCGGGTTCGAATCCCGGTGGATCATATATACTTTAATTAATTTCATTGGGGGTGTGGTGGTGAGATTAATAAAAATAATATAAAGTAAAAATGTTAGTGCCTGGTGAAAATATAAGCTTTTTGCTATTTATCCCCCTTACCCTCAATTTCCTATCTTTTATAGGCAAGCGGAAGCAACTCGTAAAAAAAAAAAGTATGTAAAAATGCGTCTGCATTGGTACTCGTACCCTAAGTACATTTATATTTTTCACTGTAGAGTATAATATTGTATACAGAAGATGCTGATTGGTTGTTGATTGATTTGTGTTGATAAAGTTGAGATATCTTCATTATTCCATATATATTATTGAAACTCTAAAATTGTAAGCAATTTTAATGATAATGTGATAATCTAAAGTGATATACGAACCCTGAGAGCTAAAATATATCACATATAACACATTAATAACATAGATATTATAAAGTGAACACAAGCGAAATAAAAATTGATAAACCAACAAGTAAGCGAGATTTGTAGACTGACTGAGTCTCGGCTTGCATCTCACCCTCCTTAGCCAGTCACAAGCCTCTGCATTTTTAACATATGCAGTGGCTTCCTTAACACCAGGTTAAGTCCTATGGTGTTGGTAAGTTAGGATATCAGCCCCTGATTGGCTGATAGCCTCGAGAACTGAGCCGTCTCAGCAGGCAAGCTCTTCTCTCGCTTAGTGATTTTTCGCATATGTTTTTATTTTGTCTGTGTTCACTTTATAATATTTACGTTAATAGTGTATTTTATATGACATATTTTATACCACAGTGTTTGGATATTACTCCAGAACATGACTCAATTGTTGAAATTGCTCGTAATTAAAATATTAAAAAAGTAGATATGAAATAATGAAGATATCTTGATTTACTAATCATACTCCTATCCATTAGCCAATCAACAGCCTCTATCAAAAATGAGCTGCTTCTCAAGTCCGGCAGTTCTGTTCAGAGAAAAATAAGTTACTGAATGAAATGTCAATTTAATCATAAAAGCGTTGTTTAATTTAGATACCACTATTATAAATATATCATTAGCATACAAAAGAAGGTAAATCATATACAGTACTGTTTATTTTTTGCAACCAGTACTGTATTTACCATTTTGTAATGGATTTATTTCACAACACAATATTTGTTCCTGCTCTCTTATTCTAAATATACAATAAAGTCTATGTATCTATCTATCTATATGCTCAGGCCCAATCCCCATTTTGGGGGTAGCCGACTCAAGACACCAAGAACAGGGAAAACACAAAAACAACATAAAACAACAAATAAATACAGATAAAAAGCACAAACTCACACACATCCAGGTCACCCAGGAGAAGACCCAGAGACCAGGGTCACCAAGGTCGCTCCAGCACTCCCCCCAACCATCCGGAGAGGTTCCGATCTCGGCAGGCAGACATGCAGCGGAGCCAAAGCCTCCCACCACACTTCCAGGCGCACCCTTCATATTAATCGTCTCCACGGGCCAGGCGCTGATGGACTATTATCTAGTCCAACTTGCGCCCGACCCCTTACTCCGAATGACCACGTGTTCACTCAACTATTCACAAGCATTCTCCATTCACTCCTGTCCACCACCACTTCCCCTGCCTGATCTATAGTCATTCCTGTATCATCCAAAGCCTTTCTTACACAGTCTCTCCATCTCAATGGGGGTCTTCCTGCCCTTCTATCTCCCCTTGTACCTGACTCACATACTCTCTTTGTAAGCCTTTCATCTCCCATTCGTTCAACATGACCATACCAGCTCAGCACCCTTCTGTCCACTCTGGCTGACAAATGTTCCTGCTGCCCCACTCTCCTACGTATCTCTTCATTCCTCAATCTGTCTCTACGAGTAACTCCACACATACTCCTCAAGCAGCTCATCTCCATCACATCCAGCCCTCTTTTCTCCTTTTTCTTCAGAGCCCATGTCTCAGCCCCATACATCACTGTTGGCACAACAATTCCTTGATACAGTGCACTTTTTACTTTCACTCCGAGATTTCTCGTCTTCCACATACTTCCCATTGCTCCGAAAACCTTCCTGCCTTCACACACTCTCTGTTTTACCTCCACTTCCATACCTCCACTCCTGCTTATCGTTCCTCCTAGATATTTAAAACACTCTACTTGTTCCAATATTTCCCCATCCAGCCTCACATCTAGATTCACCTCTATTACACACCATTACTTTACTTTTATTGACGTTCACCTTCAGTTTCCTCCTTCCACAAACCACACCAAACTCTTTGCTACCCGCTGCAGTTTCTCATCAGAATCCGCCACCAATGCTGTGTCATCAGCGAACAGCAACTGATTCAACTCCCAATCTCTACCATTCTTTCCTACTAAAACCCAATCCTCTTCCCATAGTTCTCCTTTTCACCTCCCTCACCACACCATACATACATATATTATTTTATTTGTCATAAACATATTAAACAGCCATGGTGACATTACACAACCCTGTCGCAAACCTACCTTTACCTCAAACCATTCACTAAACTCACCATTTCCTACTCTCACACATGCTCTGCTCCCTTCATAAAAACTCTTAACTGCTTCTAACAAATTTCCTCCTATTTCATAAATCCTTAACACCTTCCACATTGCTTCACGGTCCACACGATCATACGCTTTTTCCAAGTCCATAAAAGCCCAAAATATTTCCTTATGCTTCTCTAAATACTTCTCGCATAACTGTCTTACTGCAAACATCTGATCCACGCACCCTCTTCCCCTCCTAAAACCGCACTGTTCTTCTCCTATTGCAACTTCCGTACACTTTATTATCCTCTCTATCAACACCCTGCCATTCAGCTTTCCAACCACTGACAATAAACTAATACCTCTATAACTTGAACACTCCTGCCGATCTCCCTTCCCCTTGTACGGCACAATACATGCACTCTTCCAGTTTATTGGTACCATTGACACAGTAAAGCACACATTGAAAAGTCTCACCAACCAATCTATTATCACATCTCCACCCTTCTTTATACACTCCACAGCAATACCATCCAAACCTTCTGCTTTTCCCGCTCTCATTTGTTTCACTGCTTCTTTCACCTCATTTTCCTCAATCCTTTCATTCATTCCCTGCCACCTAGGTGGCCTGGGTAACCTATCTCCATCCACCTCTGCTTCAATCACTGCTTCTCTTCCATCTCTTGTATTTAACAAAATTCAAAATACTCGGCAATACAATAAAGTAGTGAGCTAAAATATATAAGAGATTATTATAATATATATGAAGAATATATAAGATTAAAACCGCTTGTCATAAGACTATTAACTTCAAGAAAAATCGACAAATAATTTAGAAACTGACTGGTAGTGATTGAGAGAGTGAGAGTGAGAATGGAGAAAAGGATAGGCGACGAGCAAGGAGGTTTTAGGAAGGGAAGAGGATGTGTAGATCATATTTTTACCCTGAATTGTGTAGTGGAGAAATATCTGGAGAAGAAACAAAAGGTGTATGTTGCCTTTATGGACTTGGAGAAGGCCTATGACAGTGGATAGAGAAGGTTTGTGGAAAGTACTTAGAATATACGGAGTAGATGACAAGTTGCTGAAAGCAGTGAAGAGCATGTATGAGGGTGCAAAGGCGGCAGTACGTGTGGAGAGTGAGCAGAGCGAGTTCTTTGACCTGAATGTTGGTTTGAAACAGGGGTGTGTGATGTACCCGTGGTTGTTTACTGTATATATGGATGGAGTCATGAAAGAAATACTATCAAGAGCAGTGGATGTTGGTGTATCGCTGAAAAGGGAGGGAAATGAGTGGAAGCTACCTATACTGCTGTTTGCGGATGATACAGTTCTGATGAGTGACAATGAATGGGAGTTGCAGGGTCTGGCAAATGAGATTGGAACAGTTTGTGAAAAACGGAGTTTGAAGGTAAATGCGGGGAAGAGCAAGGTTATGGTCTTCGAAAGGGGTGAAGTCACAGAGTGTGAGGTGAAGCTGAACGGTCAGGCTATGGAGATCGTCAACTCTTTTAAGTATCTGGGCAGTGTGTTGAGTAAAGATGGGACTATGGATGAAGAAGTGCGGGAGAGGGTACAACAGGGGAAGAGGGTTGTAGGAACGCTGAAAGCAGTAACAAGAAATAGGGTGGTCAGTATGGAAGTGAAGAAGTCCTTGCATGACAGTGTGGTAATCCCGACACTGACTTACGGAAGCGAAGTATGGACGTTGGTTGAGAGACTCAGACCAAGAGTGAGAGCAGTGGAAATTAACTACTTAAGAAGTGCGTGCGGAGTTACATGGAGGGATAGACAGACTAATGAGGAAGTAAGAAGGAGGTGTGGTGTGGAGGTAGATGTGCTGGAAAGTGTGAAAAGGAACAACTTGAGATGGTTCGGCCATATGGAACGTATGGAAAGCGAGAGAATGACTAAGAGGGTGTACGAGAGCGAGGTGGAGGGACAGAGAGGGAGAGGTAGGCTGAAAGAGAGGTGGAAGGATGGAGTGAGGAAGTATATGAACGAAGGCGGTGCTGGTTGGGGGGAGGGGCGTCGACTGACTGGGGACAGATATGCATGGGGGCGGTTCGTTCGTGGCCACCCCTTTGGGGATCACGGCGTCAGGCAATAGATAGATAGATAGACACCCTTCTTAGTCTTGTTCACATTTTATTACGATAATTGGCGAATCTGGTGACATCTGGCAAGCTTGTATACAGATTGAACGCTCCTATTGCAAATGTATACACATAAGGATACAGGGGTATTCTTTCAATATATATATAACTAGCAGGGGTACCCGGCGTTGCCCAGGTAATCACCATAATCACCATCACTACTACCACCACTACTACTACCATAATCACCATCATCAATACTACCATAATCACCGGCCTCGACCTCCCTGTGCCTCATTAAACGGCGACCTCGATTTCGGCCGCTAAATGACCTCCGATTTTGGATCTGACCTCGTCCGTGCCCCCATTTTGGGGGGCTGCGAACAACTTTCGTTCCATACACCTTTTCGATCGGAGGCCTCCTTCTGCCCCAAATGGCCCTTTTTCCGATTTCGCACCCATTTTCTCCGTCCCTTTCACCCTGGGGATTTTTTTTTCTCACTAAAACCTGCCTAGGGAGCCCCTTACTATGCATACCAAGTATGAACACTCTAGCTTAAAAACTGCGGCCGCCTATAAAGAACAGACAGACAGACAGACAACCGTAAATATTATATAGATTATAAGGGCCTGAAAATGCTTGACCAAGTAATGAGTCATGAGAGAGTCTTTGAATGTATGAACGGGGAAAACCTTTCTATAGATGATGTGCTGTTCGATTTCATGTCAGTATGTGTTACAATCGATGTGATTTTCATTGTCAGGCAGCTGATGAAAAGATATTTACTTAAAAATAGGGATCTGTATCTTGTATTTGTAGACTTGAAAAAGGCCTTTGATAGGGTGCTCAGCAACGCTGTGCAGTGGACTATGAGAAACTTGGCATAGAGGAGTGGCTGGTGCGTGTGATAAAGAAGATGTACGAGGACTCATGAATGACAGTGAGGATGAATGGTGTACTGAGTGAGGAGTTTACAGTTAGCATTGGAGTCCACAAGGGCTCTGTGTCAAGCCCTCTTCTCTTTATGGTTATAGAGGCACTATCTGGAAATTTTAGAACTGGGCTCCCTTGGGAACTGCTATACGCAGATGACCAATACTCTGTTTCTTTTCAGCTGACGGTAAATTGAATCCCTTAGCAGCTAATTTCTAGATATATAATGGAAAAAAATACGAAACTACTATGTCTCTGCATCATATTAAGACTAAGTTTATATGATTAGCACCACAATTCACTACAAAATCTTCAAAACAACTGAGAAATCTTGATAGGAACTTGGCAATTTACAGTCAGTTGAAAAGAAACAGAGTGATAGTTCTTATTGCAGATAATCTGCAGGATACTGAGGCCAAGTTAAGAAGATGGCAAGTATAGGATCAAGAGATAGTATAAATAAAACCAAGGTATGCAATACTACGGTATATTAGGGTGTGGAAATGTAGAAAAAAGTGGTGTATTGTATACATATGTGCAGTATGGCAGTATGCAGAAAAAAGGTGGGCGCGAACTATATTCAGTGTAGCATCTGTCGTTGCTGGGTATACCATGGGAAGAAGTCCAAAGTTGAGACATTTGTATGTACAGTATGTAAAGGTTAGCTTGTGTTAAAATGACTGGCTCAATAGTGTGAACTTTAGCAATGAGTCGGTGGAGATGGTGTACAGGTTTGGCTACTTGGGAGATACTGTCTCTGCCAGTGGTAAGGCTGAGGCCGCTACTATTATATATTTTTTCTACCAACCAACTTCACTTCTAAACTCAATTAATGAAATCAACAAATAAATGTGGCACTCCAAGGACTCGAACCTAGGACACTCACACCGAAATTCCGCGCACTTATGCATTACGCTATCAAGACAGTTAAAGGAATATGCACAAGCCTACGATTTATTATGCAGTTTCAAATCCTGCATATTAATCTGAGCATGTACATATATTCCAACTGCGCTATGGTAGCCTAAGGTATAGACGAATGGAAGGAGTAATTAATGGGGCACTTAACCCTCGGGAAGGCCTCGCTATAAATTGCTCCTGAACAGAATTAGATGTGGCTGGGGAAAGTTCAAAGAACTGCTGCCAATCCTAACCATGAGAAAACTCCCATTTCTCTTGAAGAGAAACGTGTACGCTTAATGTACTAGAAGCGCAATGATCTATGCTTAAATAAATGTGTCCTGTCAAAGCGAAAGATCTCCATAAAAATGGAATAAACAAAATGAGGATGGAGAGATGGATGTGTGTCTATCTAGTGAAGAGTTGAGGACACAGTTAGTTATCAAGGCTTATAGAGGGATATACGGCAGTAGAGGTGCTCTCCATGGAGCTTTGTGCTGGCCAGGAAGCGGCCACAGTTAAACAAAATAATGGTTATCATTATTTTTGTGCTTAACTAATTGTAATTTTTCATGTATAGTACTGTATTGTGATTCTGTGTTGCTTTATTTTTGGTGTGTGTGGAAAGGGTGTAGGCACTAACTCGATTCGATGTAGCATCTGTCGATGTTGGGTGCACCATGGGAGTAAGCGCTGTAGTAGAATAAAAGGACCCCTGCCGAAGGATAAGTCAGAAATAGAGAAATTTGAGTGCGTAGTGTGCAAAGACGAGCTTGTATTAAATGATGATCCTGTGGTGGTGAATTTTGGAAATGAGTCTTTGGAGCTGGTAGACAAGTTTTGTTACCTAGGAGATACCATCTCTGCCGGTGGTGGGGCCGAGGCTGCCACTGTCGCTAGAATTAGATGTGGCTGGGGGAAGTTCAGAAATCTGCTGCCAATTCTGACCATGAAAAGAATGCCTCTCCCCCTGAAGGGAAAGGTGTATGCCTCATGTGTTAGAAGTGTAATGACGTATGCCTCAGAAACATGGGCCGTTAAAGTAGAGGCTGTCAACAGAATGGAACGTAATGAGATGAGAATGGTGAGATGGATGTGTGGGGCCAGGCTGCAGGATAGAATAACAAATGATGAGCTGAGGAGACGTTTAGGTATAAAGAGTATTAGCGAGGAGATGCGTACAAGTTGTTGTTGTTGTTCCCCAAGCTGCCTGGCCGAACAGCCCCAAGGCCCCGAGCAAGGCCAAGGCCATAACCGAGCGCCCCCACAGAACCCTCCCTGCCTACCACAATAAAGCCTGGGTGACCGAAGCCACTCCATGGCGGGGAGCTGAGGAGGGTGTGGAAACGCCCGGGAAACCAAAGCCCCACCCAGGGCCCTGTGCCCCTCAACAATTATGAAGAGAAAGTTGAGGGGCAAAGGAAAAATGTGATGCTTTGGCTTCCAATCTTGGTAGATTGGGAGGTCAAATCCACGGAAAAGACGCCGTCACTTGAGATCTAGGAAATACATAAGTAAAAGGAACAGTCGGAGTAAGCTATGGGTATGGCAGAGATCGCTCAGTTCTCACTCTGATAGACCAGCCCATCACCAATAGACCAGCCCATCACCATCAGCGTACAAGTAGACTGGGATGGTATGGATATGTGGAGAGAATATATGACCAAAATTGGATGAAAAGATGCAGGTCTGTGATTGTCGAGGGAGCTGCACCAAGGGGTGGATCGAGGAAGACCTGGGATCGGATTATACGGCTATCTATCTATCTATCTATTGCCAGACGCCTTGCTCCCCTTAATGGGGGTGGCCATACACATAATGCCCCCAAGCAAACCTATCCCCTGTAAGAGGGACAACCCATGCCAGTTTACTGAAGGACTTACAGGATTGACCACTCAATTTAGGGTCCGTCTTACTCCGAGGCCTTTAATGTATTTTTTAGCACTATATTTCTACAGTGGTGTGCGGCTAATCCATCCACTAACCTGCTTCACCCTAAGATAGCAGTACTGATTTGTATAAGGTTTACTCCCCTAGACAGGTTGCCGACCAAGGCTGACGAGTCCCATCCACCCGGACTTTTATAAGGTTATCTCCCCTAGATGGGTTGCCGACCAAGGCTAACGAGTCCCATCCACCCGGACTATACGTGCCGATCTCAAATCCAAAAACTTGACAAGTGAAGCAGCCCTCAACAGGGTTGCCTGGAACACCGCCATTAGGACAAGACTGAAACTGCTCTTATGTGTGGAGCACTCAGTCTTAAAATTGTATGTATGTACTGTAAGACCATATCAATAATGTATAATAGCATTAGGCCTTTTATAATCTTAACTTACTTACAACTTACAATCTTACTATTCACGATCTAAATTCCTATGCCTTAACCATGGAAACGACCGTTAACCAACTAGGTATGTCACAGAGACGAACGGTAGCATATATATTGCCTATCTATCGTATTACACGAAACACATCTCTCATTGGCCACTCTGATCATACATTATACTGTACATTGGATTTAGTTCATGGAGAGAGTTAATCATTAGCTTTGATTTCTTGAGGTGGTGGAGGGGTCAAGAATGTGGCATCCTGCTCCTCCTGGCCAGTCCTTGATTTGGTGAGTATGACGCCAGGTCAACAACATCCTTTAACTGAAGAAGATGAGTTATCATTAGTATATTTTTATCTATATAATTTACAATGATAATTTTACCTAAATGTCTTACCGTTTTATTTTATCATTTGATTATCTTGAACAGGATGTCAACTTGGGGCATTTTATCTAAAGTCTGGAATGCAAATGAGATGGAATACAGAAAATTTACATGAACATTTATTGTTTTGGTAATTTTATCACTTCCAAAGCCATAGTAACAATTTTAAATCAACACATTACCTGCGTACAGCATATACTAATAAAATATTAATGACTAAGAAGAAGGGACTTGGTTTAGGAATGGTTTGAAATAGTCTATCATTTGCTAGCGTGCGTAAATATATTCAACTCTATGGTATGAACGATTACATTAATCTTATTTAAATTTTGGCTGACATTAACCATTTCAGGTAAGGGTGTAGTATTCAGGCGTATCGCCAGCTTTGTTTAAATTACTCGCAATGCTCTTGATTACTTTCTCATCTATTTTGACTGCCGTAGGATACAATAATAGGTTGAGGGCCCATAACCCCCCCCCCCCATGACTTATTGCCTTCATATTGCCAGAAGGGGACAAATAACAGAATAAAGTTAAACTAGACAGGAACGTAACAGCAAGCGTGCCAGTAGTGTAAACAATGCTGGCGATATGCCCGGATACTACATCCTTCCCCCTTTCATTATAAGGATGCAATTTTTTCCTTTAATTTTAATTTTTTTCTATATTCCAACTTACTTCCTCTCGGGCATAGGCTGAGAGCCTTAACATTCACCGCTTTACAATGAACAGTGAAGCCCGTGAGGTCTTGTTCCAGTCTAGGGAGTGAGACATGTGAAGCACGTAGAGTACAACGAGCACCTGCCATCTTGCCTTCACATGAGGCACGGTGCTCACTCATGGCCCGAAACGACCCCATCTCTGAAGCCACCTCGTTCCCGTGCTTCACTGTCTCACCCCTTACACTCGGACTCTCACACTTACACACACACAACGCCACCTGTTGAGCAGATAACTCACCAGGCATTGCACCCCTATAGCATATTTTGAATATGGGAATATTCATACAGTGCTATTTAATCAGGGAACAATGAGGGTATTTTATTGACGTTTCGGTGGGCTTGTGGTAATGCACTGATACTAGGTACAGCACAAATTCCATCCCAATAATATCTTCCCATTGATACATCGGGATTTGAACCCGGGACCTTTGGATTACCAGGCCAGTGGCAAGACCACTCCACCACACCTCCCCGATTTTGGCTATCATTAGATGATTTTATGCAGTTTATTAAGGAACCTTTGAAACCAACGGGGTACAAACTAACGTAATGCAATACACCTTTTATCTGTGACAGCTTCTAAACCCAAAAAGCGCCAAATACCGGTAGCACTACATAAAACCAATGTACTGTACTGTACCAATGAAACGTGTAATCAGGGTCAAGTGTGTCAAGTGCTCAATTTTGTATATTTTGGCACTAAAACTGGGCCGTGGGGATGTGTGGTGTGTGCTGCCATTCTATAGATGATAACCCCAGTTTGGCTAGCGTAGACAATGAGTCTACAAGACTATGTACAGTGGAATAACTGCGAACCCAGACTGCAGATAAATAACTAGGTGTCAAAATATGACAGCAAAATCACATCTTGATTTATCTCGCGACACTGTAAGGGTTATTAAACTACCAAAAATCTCCTAATGACAGCCAGAATAAAGTGAGAAATGATTCCTCAAATATAAACTGAAATGGTTAAACAATTTCATTCAGCTTATGAATTTCATTTAGCTATGATATACAGTATCTCTCGTTAGCCACCTTGATCATAACACATGAGTAATTGAAGTAATTCATCTATCTATTTATTGCCAGATGCCTTTATCCTCGAGGGGGTTGTCACGAATGAATCACCTCCATGTATCTCTTTCATCAGTCAGCCGGGACCCCTCCTCCCACCCAACACTCATTGTTAAGAGTTATTCATTACCTTTAATTTCTTGAGGCAGTTAATTGGATCAAGCATGTCACCTCCATCCCCTGCCTGTCCTGGTGAATCCTCGTTGGGGTCAACTGGACGCCATTCTGAAAAAGAAGAATGCTTCATTAGTTCTATACTGTAACTTTATTTTTATTACTACAGTATTATATACCGTCTTGGTGGTGTAATGGTTAGAGTGTTTAAAAATCTATGTGTGATAACCCAGGTTCGAATCCCGGTATATCACATATATACTTTCCTTAATTTCATTGAAGGTGTTTGGTGTTGGGGTGAAATTAATAACAAAAAATATAATATAAAATATAATTTACAAGTATTTTATTAACCCATACAGTACCAGCGACGTCTATTTAAATTTTTTAATTTTAGCTACATTTAGACAATTTAATTAAGCTTATCAAGGATATATGGTAGCTGAAAGGATAAATTGAAATAGTGTACCCTTTTGAATTGTAGATGTCCTTCCTAAGTTGAATAAAACCATCTAACAGTTGCCAGAATATAAGGAAAAGGATGTCACCGGTACTGTATGGGTTAAAACTATCATTTCATTATCATTAATTTGTTTTCACTTTTCCACCGTACTTTTAGTATTATGTCATTGACTCAATATCAATAGGGGTTAGATTAGGTTATTGACAGAATATGGTTTTCGGGGGCATGTTTTAACATTGTTAAATAATGGGCAAAATAAAATTTCTAGCTATCTATTGCCGGACACCTTATTCCCCCTAATGAGGGTGGCCATACACAGAAGGCCCCCAAGTGGACCTATCCCCTGAAGAGGGGCAACCCATTCCAGTTTACTGAAGGACTTACAGGATTGACCACTCAATTTAGGCCCCATCCGACCCAGAGGCCCTCTATGTATCTTTTTAGCACTATTTTTCTACAGTGGTCTTCGGCTAGTCCATCCACTAACCTGTTTACCCTTATGTAAGCAGTACCGATTTGTATCAGGTTTACTCCCCTAGACAGGTTGCCGACCAAGGCTGACGAGTCCCATCCACCCGGATATTTATAAGGTTGTCTCACCTAGATGGATTGCCGACCAAGGCTAACGAGTCCCATCTTAAAACACACTAATCAATCAAAGAACTGATGAAGAAAGAGATAATAATTATAAAAACACATATACGACTTAAAATACATACCGGTGTTGACCCATTGATAATATTAAAGGAGACTATTGCGACAATATTTGAACGCTCTACGCATCGGATTTGACCGTTATTTTTCTTAAATTATCCCACAGCCAGTGGTTATTTGCCCCCTGCTGGCATTACATATCAAGATAACAATAAGTCCTGGGGGTGTAAGAGCCTCAACCCCCAATACGGTCAAATAAGAAGCGAACGACGGTAGGCTCATTGAATGATACCCACACATTTTTTACCATTATTTGTTGAAAATAGGCTGACTGTGCCCCCAATGCCCCCCTCCCTAACCTAACCCAATTAATTTACAAGCAATTGTGTAGGATTTGAAGAGTATGAGTAGGTGCATGACACAAATGAATGGTAGCCTATAGTTTTCTCATTAGCCTATAATTAGAGCACATTTGATCACTAGCCTAGCCTAGGCTGTACTAGTGTAAAACTGTTGGTGCCGATTTATCACTTCTAAATTTTCGCTGTGAATGCAATTTCCGGTACTCCTACCTGTGAAACACAATGTACAGTATGGGTACATCCTTGGCACTAATCCATTACCTACCAATATGTGCAGTAGTGCACAATACTTTGTGTTAAGAGAAGCCTGTAAGAGTAAAGTCTGTGATAGATCCACCACTTGATGTGTTCGTCTCCCAGGTTTGTCGACTACCTGGCCGGTCCCGGCGGTCCGCTCATAAACTCGCGCGGGGGATTATCATATCTCACTTTTGGTTGTTGTTGTTGTTGTTGTTCCCCAGGCTGTCTGGCCGAACAGCTTCAAGGTCTCGAGCAAGGCCAAGGCCATAAACGAGCGCCCCCACAAAACCCTCCCTGCTTACCACTAACAAAGCCCGGGTGACCGAAGCCACTCCAAGGCAGGGAGCTGAGGAGGGTGCGGAAACGGCCGGGAAACCAAAGCCCCACCCAAGGCCCTGTGCCCCTCAGCAATTTTGAAGGGAAAGTTGAGGGGCAAGGGAAAAATTTGACGCTTTGTCTCCCAATCTGCCAACTTCTAGGTTGGCAGTAGGGAGGTCAATCCACGGAAAAGACGCCGTCACTTGAGATCTAGAAGATTTATAAGTAAAAGGAACAGTCAGAGTAAGCTATGGGTATGGCAGAGATCGCTCAGCTCTCACTCTGATAGACCAGCCCATCACCACATGACTAGAACCCAATCCTCTCAGTATCAGCTAGGAAAGGCCCTAGAAAGCCGCCTTTGGCGGGGGATAGCTCCCCTATTTCAACTCCTTTCGGGGTTGGGCACCCGCCCTCTCACTTTTGGTAATGCTCCCTACTGGCAACATAGATGATGATTACAATAAGTCATGGGGGGGCCGCCCCCTCTCAACCCATCTGATCCCTAATTAGGCCCCCTTGAATACTGTAATACGAAAACCCGAGCCAAATGTTGCCTCAATTTCGTGAGATTTGTTACTTTTGGGAAGGATATAGTATTCAGGCGTACGGTCGTCATGTTTACATCGGTCGTGCGCTCGCAGTTATGTTCCCGTCTTTTTTTTTCTGTTATTTTCCCCCTACTGGCAATATAAATGATGATGACAATAAGTCATGGGGGGTTGAGAGGGGGCCAAGCACCCCTCAACCTATTATTGTATCCCACGGCAGTCAAAATAGACAGGAAAATTATCGCGAGCGTGCCGATTAGTGTAGGATAAACAAAGCGGGCGGTACGCCCGAATACTACATCCTTACCGTTACTTTTGGGTAAATCAATTAGCCTACATTATGTTTGGGTGGATGGGACTCGTCAGCCTTGGTCGGCAATCCATCTAGGGGAGACAACCTTATACAAATCCGGGTGGATGGGACTCGTCAGCCTTGGTCGGCAACCTATCTAGGAGAGACAACCTTAAAAAATCATTACTGCTTACCTAAGGGTGAAGCAGGTTGGTGGATGAACTAGCTGATCACCACTGTAAAAAAAATTGCTAAAAATACATAGAAGGCCTCTGAGTTGGACAGTCCCTAAGTTGAGTGTTCATTCCTGTAAGTCCTTCATAAACTGGCATGGATTGTCCTCATGGGGAATAGGTCCAATTGGGGCGTTTTGTATATGACCACCTATAACGGGAGTTAGGTTAGGCGTCGGGCAATAGATAGATAGATAGATGCTTGGGTAGTTTTAGGTATACAGTATCTATCGGTCCGCCTGCAGTCGTGTGTTTACGCTGAGGAACGGGTGACGTTCGAGTGTGGATCGACCAACATTTATCGTATTTTATGTCTTTATTATATCTGGTAAGTACAAAACTTGGCTCGAGTTTCCTTATTTATGTACTATTAAAGGTGTGGACAATGTATATGTATCCATATTCACTCATTAAACATCTTAACCCCTCACTTTGGCAAGGATGTGGTTTTCGGGCGTACCGCACACCTTGTGTACAATACAGTACGCGGACGCTCGCGATCATGTTCCCATCTATTTTGATTGCAAAGCTTATTGTCATCATCATACATATTGCCAGCAGGAGGCAAATAACAGAAAAAATAGCCGTCAAAATAGACGGGAACTTGACCACGAGCGATCGACCTGTGTAACATGACGACCGTACGCCCGGATACTACATTCTTCCCCTCATTTTCCCTGAGCTTCAAAGCCTTCCACACTTGTGTTTTTTTGGTACTACCGGTAACTCTGCAGAACAACAACAACTGTTACTTTATTTTTTTATATTTGTATTGTAATGGTTTGTAAGTGTGTATTTTATTGTTAGAAAGTGCAGAAAGCACTTTTTATTAGCATTTGCATTGGTAATTGTAATTCCGATACCCCAACAATCTAGGGGAGAGTTTGGGAATGCGGGGTTTACTCATTTGGGATGGATGTAGAGTTCGGGCGTATGGTCGTCATTGTTTACATAGGGCGATCGCCGCGGTCGCACTTACGTTCCCGTCTATTTCGACGCTATATTTTCTGCTATTTGCCCCCTGTCATTACTACATGAATACTAGGTTAGGTTAAAAATAGACGGGAACATGATGGGAAAGGTCCGACGCCACTACGCGTAATGTAAACAAAGATGGCGGTACGCCTGCTCACTACATCCTACCCACTCGTTTTAATCAACTTTGAAAAGACATTAGGCTAACCTATCTTAGTATTATGGGTGGGGGCTGCCGCCGGGATGGATGTAGATTCCGGGCGTACGGTCGTCATTGTTTACATGGGGCGATCGCCGCGGTTAACTTCGCGTCTATTTTGACGGCGATTTTTTTTTTGTTATTTGCCCCCTGCTGGCAATATACATGATGATGACAATATGTCATGGGGGGGTGAGGGGGGCAAAGTCCCCCCTCAACATATTATTGTATCCAATGGCATTCAAAATAGACGGGAACATGATTGCAAACGACCGACACCCCCCGCGCGGCCGTCATGTTTACATTTGTCAATCGTCGTGGTTAAGTTCGCGTCAATTTTGACGGCGATTTTTTCGGTTATTGCCCCCTGCTGGCAATATATATGATGATGACAATATGTCATGGGGAGGTGAGGGGGGGCAAAGCCCACCCTCAACATATTATTGTATCCAAAGGCAGTCAAAATAGACGGGAACATGATGGCAAGCGTCCCGACGCCGGTCCGCGTAGAGTACACAAGGCTGGCGGTACGCCCGAACTCTACATTCTACCCCTGCCACCCCCACTGGTTGGGTATTAATTACAATAAAAGATTGACGGGCGCTGAATGAAAAGTCTAAGAAGTCTACAGTGTTTACTCCGCAATTTTCAGCTTTGGCTGTCGATAACTGGAAAGTAATACAAGTATCAATAAATATGTAGGCTACTGTCAACGTCTTGTAGGTGAAGCTCCACTCTGATTGGCTACTGAACATCGGGGAGGAGCTTCCAAGCAAGGAGGCTAGAATGTAAACAAAGTGTCCTGGACTGGCTGTACAAAAAATAACTGAACATGTTATAGGGGAGTACTGTATACTTACTTGGTATAGTAGGTGTAGTGACTAGTCTAGTCTGTCTAGAGGCGCCGCCTCAGAGTCGTGATGGATTGCCACTCCTGCGTCCCTCTTCTTTAGGTCAACTTGATCAGCTATTGAGTTGGAAGCCGCTCTGCAGAGTGAGACTGAGGCATAGGCCTACCCGGGAACTGGTGGCTCGTCAGGTAGGCTTCTTAGAAATTTGTCCAGGTACAACATTTTCTGAAAATCAAATTGTCAAAATATGAAAAGTAGGAAAATATTACCGAAACTAGGCTACCACTAATTTTCCCATGGTTTTTCTTTTTGGGTTTAGGTAGTTTGCAGCATTATACAGTAGTTGAAATTAGTTACAATCCCCTGAAAATTTTATTTCTCCCATTATCCAACGATCTTAAAACACTCAGATGAAAGTCATTTTCAGAGTAAATATACATTTGTTTTTGCCTTTGGATACAGGATGGGTCAAAGCCCCCCCCTCACCCCCCCATGACTTATTGAAATCAGCATCTATTTTAATAGTCTATCTATCTATCTATTGCCTGACGCCGTGATCCCCGAAGGGGTGGCCACGAACGAACCGCCCCCATGCACCTCTGTCCCCAGTCAGTCGACGCCCCTCCCCCCAACCAGCACCGCCTTCGTTCATGTAGTTCCTCACTCCATCCTTCCACCTCATATTCGGTCTACCTCTCCCCCTCTGTCCCTCCACCTCGCTCTCGTACACCCTCTTAGTAATTCTCTCGCTTTCCATACGTTCCATATGGCCGAACCATCTCAAGTTGTTCCTTTTCACACTTTCCAGCACATCTACCTCCACACCACACCTCCTTCTTACTTCCTCATTAGTCTGTCTATCCCTCCATGTAACTCCGCACGCACTCCTTAAGTAATTCATTTCCACTGCTCTCACTCTTGGTCTGAGTCTCTCAACCAACGTCCATGCTTCGCTTCCGTAAGTCAGTGTCGGGATTACCACACTGTCATGCAAGGACTTCTTCACTTCCATACTGACCACCCTATTTCTTGTTACTGCTTTTAGCGTTCCTACAACCCTCTTCCCCTGATGTACCCTCTCCCGCACCTCTTCATCCATAGTCCCATCTTTACTCAACACACTGCCCAGATACTTAAAAGAGTTGACGATCTCCATAGCCTGACCGTTCAGCTTCACCTCACACTCTGTGACTTCACCCCTTTCGAAGACCATAACCTTGCTCTTCCCCGTATTTACCTTCAAATTCCGTTTTTCGCACACTGTTCCAAACTCATTTACCAGACCCTGCAACTCCCATTCATTATCACTCATCAGAACTGTATCATCCGCAAACAGCAGTATAGGTAGCTTCCACTCAATTCCCTCCCTTTTCAGCGATACACCAACATCCACTGCTCTTGATAGTATTTCTTTCATAACTCCATCCATATATACAGTAAACAACCACGGGGACATCACACACCCCTGTTTCAAACCAACATTCAGGTCAAAGAACTCGCTCTGCTCACTCTCCACACGTACTGCCGCCTTTGCACCCTCATACATGCTCTTCACTGCTTTCAGCAACTTGCCCTCTCTACTCCGTATATTCTAAGTACTTTCCACAAACCTTCTCTATCCACTCTGTCATAGGCCTTCTCCAAGTCCATAAAGGCAACATACACCTTTTGTTTCTTCTCCAGAACACAATTCAGGGTAAAAATCTGATCTACACATCCTCTTCCCTTCCTAAAACCTCCCTGCTCGTCGCCTATCCATTTCTCCGTTCTCACTCTCACTCTCTCAATCACTACCCTACTGTATACCTTCCCTACTACGCTTAGAAGACATATTCCTCGGTGGTTACCACACACTCCTCTTTCCCCTTTGCCCTTATATAGGGGGACTATTATGCCAGTCTTCCAGTCATCGGGTGCACTCCCCTTCTCCCATGCTAGTTTGCACATTTTCCATACCCATTCTATCACTATCTCACCACCATACCTCAACATTTCCCCACACACTCCATCTGTTCCTGGTGCTTTCCCCAACTTCACTCTTTTCATGGCTTCCCACACTTCTGACCTCCTGATCCCCACCTCCTCCTCCACTACTTCTCTTCTTCTCCCTCCCATACCATATCCAGCTATGTTTGCTGGCTCTTCATTCCTTTCATTTAGCAACTCACTGAAGTACTCCCTCCATCTTTCGACTCTCTCTTGCTTCTCGGCTAGCATTCTCCCATTCTTATCTTTCACACCCTTACTGTTTCCCTTGCTACCTTCCCTAACTTTCTTGACTTCTTTCCAGAACAGTTTCTTACTCTCCCTCCATTTTACACTCAGATTCCTGAGTATAATAAGAGTATTAATAAGAGTTTCACTGCCGTCAATAGGGAGGTTATTTGTTTTTACAGTACTTTATATAGTGCACATAAAATGTAGCTCCGGAGGTTGAAACACATTTCAATATGATCTTTGCAACATCCTTATTCTATACCGGTAATAGCCTTCAAATTTAAAAAAATAATTAGTGGTAGTTTCGGTGATAGGCCTAAGTACCGAAAAGTAGTACTTCTCCGCACATCAGTAAGGTCCCCTGAGTAAGGTAAGAGCGAAAAGATAAAAAACATAAGACAGAAATTTTGTAATCGAGTTGTCCTGCAGAATACCCGTTTGTTTTAAATATTCTCGGGGTAGCCTAATGGGGCCGCATAGGCCTAGGCCTATTAGCCTACTGATTTATAGGTTTTTACCATAGCCTAATGTTTGGTATTATTCTATAATTGCACCTATACGAGCTAAACAAATTATTATTCTATTTAACAGGAAGGTACGACGAGGTAAGTGATGTGGTATAGTAGGTGGCAATATGCGGAAATGGATTAGAAGGGCATTCTGCCCCCCTCTGGGCCCTCTTACCCCCTTACAAAAATCTACGGTTATTCACTCCACCCCAACTGGATATCTACCGTTTTACCCAACCAGCGGGGGTGTGGGGGCGGCAGCCCCCACCCATAATACTAGGTTAGGTTAGGTAAGGTTGTTAGGTTAGGCTAATGTCTCTCTGAAACATTGTAAATCCGCGTCACATCTAGATTGATAAGACTTTTGTCAGGGGGGGGCAGAATTCCCTTATAATCCATTTCCGCATATTGCCACCTATACCACATCACTTACCTCGTTGTACCTTCCTGTTAAATACAATAATAATTTGTTTAGCTCGTATAGGTGCTATTATAGAAATGTACCTAATGTTTTTCTAGAAAATATACAGAAACACCAGGCTTTTAGGTAAAACTAAGGTCAATATTTATGAGCCGCACCACAGCTGGGATCTCATTTCTAATGGTAGTTTTGGGTTCCTATCATTTTATGCTTCATTGCTAGGCCTATATAATTTGTATCCACCGGGAAAACAAAAAAATCTTGGCTTTAGGCCTAGCCTAGGCCTATTTATTAATTTTTATTTTTTTGCATTAACCTAGGCTTAACCAAAAAACCTAACCTAAATGTAACCTAACCTGAAACCTCAAAAATCGCCTGGTCCTGACGAGGTATATGCTAGAGTACTAAAAGAATGCAGAGATGAGTTAAGTAGCCCATTAGCATTTTTATTTAACAAGTCTTTAGAAACAGGTTTAGTTCCAGAAGCTTGGAAGCTTGCAAATGTAGTTCCGATCTTCAAAAAAGGTGATAAATCGATAGCATCCAATTACCGGCCCATTAGTCTCACATCAATCATAGGAAAGTTGCTAGAGTCTATTATTGCTAGGAAAATTAGAAGCCACTTAGACAAATTTAACTTAATAAATTCTTCTCAGCATGGATTCACTCAGGGACGTTCTTGCCTTACTAATTTGCTTAGCTTTTTCTCAGAGGTATATGAAGCAGTAGATAGTGACAAGTCATATGATATTATTTATTTAGATTTCAGTAAAGCTTTCGACAGAGTCCCTCATGAGAGATTGATGAGAAAGGTTGAGGCACATGGAATAGGAGGATCGTTGTTGGGATGGATTAGGTCATGGCTAATTGGTAGGAAACAGAGAGTCAGCATAAATGGTACCAAGTCAGACTGTCAGAGTGGGGAGCAGTCAAAAGTGGTGTCCCCCAGGGATCGGTATTAGGTCCCCTGTTGTTTCTTATATACATAAATGACCTAGATTTAGGTATAACTAGTAGGATAAGTAAATTCGCAGACGATACTAAAAATGGGGAGATCAATTGATTCAGATAGCGATATAGAGTGCCTCCAAAGGGATCTAGATACCTTACATGAATGGTCAGTAAATTGGCAGATGAAGTTTAACATTGACAAATGCAAGGTATTAAAGATAGGGAAGATGCATACAAATGTTTAATATAAACTAGCTAATTTAGAATTAGAAAATTCAGACTGTGAGAAAGATCTAGGTGTGTTTGTTAGCAATGATTTGAAGCCTAGAAAACAGTGTATAAGCGTTCGTAATAAGGCAAACAGGATTCTCGGGTTCATCTCTAGGAGTGTGAGTAACAGAACTGCTGATGTTATCTTAAAACTTTACTTGTCATTAGTGAGACCCCATATGGATTATGCTGTCCAATTTTGGTGTCCTTATTACAGAATGGACATAGATTCATTGGAGAGAGTACAGCGTAGAATGACAAAAATGATCCATAATATTAGAAATCTTTCGTATGAAGAAAGGTTGAAGAAATTAGGTTTACATTCGTTAGAGACGCAGAGTTAGAGGGGATATGATAGAGGTGTTCAAGTGGGTTAGTGGGATTAACAAAGGGGACATGACAAATGTACTAAAGCTCAGTGATAGCGAAAGAACTCGTACCAATGGTTTCAAATTAGATAAATTTCGTTTCAGAAAAGATATAGGCAAATATTGGTTGGTAACAGAGTTGTAGATGGGTGGAATGGACTACCAAGTGCTATAGTGGGGTCTAAAACGGTAGGGAGCTTTAAGATAAAATTGGATAAGCATATGGACGAGAAGGGTTGGGTGTGAAGGGGGATCAGCCGGGTTGGGGTTGCATACCCCCATAATCCTGCGTTAATCTCTAACTGTTTTGGTAAGATGATCCTCAGGGTATTAGAGTGTTGAGCCTATAATTGGGCTTTGAAATTGAACTGGGGTTGTCTGGGACAGGGATCTGCCTTGCTTAGGCCAATCGGCTTTCTGCAGACTCCCATTTTCTTATGTTCTTATGTTATGTATTTGGGGGCTAGGCTATTAGGTTAGGTTAGGACGTTAGGTGTTTTGGTTTGGTTTGGTTTGGTTAGGTTTGGTTAGGTTAGGTTAGGTTTTTTGGTTAGCGTAGGCAAGTTAGGCCTAGGCCTAATGCTAAAAAAAAAAAAAATAGCCTAGGCTAGGCTAAAGCCAAGAAAACAAATATTTTCCGGTGGATAAAAATTATATAGGCCTAGGGTAGCAATGAAGCATAAAATTATAGGAACCCAAAACTACCATTAGAAATGAGATCCCAGTTCCCAGCTGTGGTGCGGCTCGTAAATATTGACCAAAACTAAATATATAGGCCTAACACCTCTAATCTAAAACTGGCTAAAGTAATCTAGATTTTTACCACCTAGGCTAGGTAGCCTAACTATTTGGGAAGAGTCAGCCAAGGAATAGGCCTAGTCTAGCCTGGTGTGACCCGGACAGTGACCATGTGGAATTATACAGCCCATTTGCAGCTTTGCTTTACTAACCCCTAGCCTATACCTATACATATAAATGCTGGGGGGTCAAGATTTCTAGCCTGATTATAATGAATAGACTAGTAGGCCTAGGCCTATAGACAAAATTAAAAGTTCAACGAAGTCCAGAAATATTTTTGGCTGCCCGAAGCTCGACTTCATGAAAACGGGATCACTAAACCCCTTAGGCTATAGCCTATTGACCAAACCAGGGTCCAGGGCTATTAACAAATCCTAATTCACACACACCTAACCTATACAGCCTTACATACTACATACTAACCATGGATTTAGTTACAATAGATGTAAGCCTATACATAAGATATATTCATATAAAACACCTCATTCTGCTAATAATTTTCTAGTTGTTGTTGTTGTTGTTGTTATTAAAGCCTTCTTCTTCTTCTTGTGGAGTTGCTGTCCCTTGTTCTGATCCAGCTCACCTATGCACCGGTGATCTCTTCTCCAGAAACAGCTAGAGCTTGATTAAGATTTAGTTTAGAAAATAAGTAGTCGTAGAAAGGATAGTTAAAGAAAAGTATTGAAGTAGGCTATAATAGCTTAAGCAGAACTCTCCTCTCCCTATTTACCCCCTCCTCCACCCCCCAATATCTGGTTCCCTCCTTAACTTAATTTAACTTTTCCCCTCTCCCCCTCTCTACTATTTAATCTCATTTATCTTCCTCCCCCACTCTGATCACCTTCTCCCCCCTCACCCTATTCTATTCTATTCCGTTTTCTCTTCTGCCACACCTGCTCCAGGAATCTTTTAACTACCTTCATTCTTTTCCCCATTTCCCCATCTACCCCCTCTTCTGTCCCGAGACCTAACACAAATTTTACACACTCATCCTCCTCTTCTTTCTGTTCTTCCCATTCCCTCTCCCCTACCTCCCGTTTCAACTCATTTTCCAACCCATCTCTCTCCTCTGCATACCCCTGGCACTCTGTCACTATAATTTATGTTCTATTGTCTCCTCCACTCTCCTCCCTCCCACCTCACACTGCAGACACTCTTTCACCCCCCCATTCCACCTCCATGTTCTCCTATTTGTCTCTAATGCTCCTGCCCTAGCCTTAAACAGTAGTTCAGCTCCCCAACTTCCGTCATAAAACTCCTCTTTTCTCGGTCTCCCCTTGCTTCTATATCTTATCAGTGTACTTTTCTTCTCCATATTTCTCTTCCATTCCTGTCTTCCTACTTCCTTCACTCTCGTTCCTATCTCTTTCTCTAGTCTCCTTCCCTGACCTAGTCCTGCATTACTCTCTACATCTCTCCACTCCTCTCCCACCCTTCTTTGTTTCACTCCTATTTTTTTCAGTTTTCTCCTACACTGTTTTGCCCATCTATTCTTCCCCTCCCCCCATTCATACACTCTCCTTGGCCACCTATTATCCTTCATCTCCTCCAACCTACTGTTGTACCTCAACTTTGCCTTCTCCACTCTTTCCTCAAACGTACTCCATCCCATCTCCCCTCTCACTGCTTCATTTGCTGTCCACCTTCTTGCTCCTAACCCTATTCTTCCTATTTTATTTTGTCCCGTCTCTAGTCTATTTATTTCTCCCCCTATACTCCCTCTCACATCCATCCCGTACATTATTCGCGGCACTTCAAAGTCCTTCCACACCTCTCTTACTATTTTATATTTATTCACTCTGGTTTTTGTCACATTCCACAGTTTCCCACTACACTGCTCCACCTTCATGATTTTCTCATTCATTGTCCTTTGTCGCCCTTCCCTCCCTATCCATACCCCTAAATACTTCACTTCCTCCCTTGTTTCTATTCTTTCCCCTCCTATCCTCATTTCTACTGCCTCTGGTCCATTTACTACTATCATACTGCTTTTCTCTACACTGAACTTCATTTCTAGGTCTCTGCCAAACCTTTCCGCCTCCTGCAACATTTCTCCCATATCTTCCTCTTTCTCTGCTATCAACACTACGTCATCAGCAAACGTCAGAATTGCTAGCCTATATTGCCCTATTTTCACTCCTTGTCCCTTACTCTTAACTCTCCTCACCAACTCCTCCATGCACATTGCAAAAATTAATGGTGACAGGTTACATCCCTGCCTTAGCCATTTCCTTCTCCCGATTCCTTTCACTGCAATATTTGTCCACACAATTTCTGTCTCCGCCCCTTCATACATATTCATTATCATGTTCCTTATCTTCCTACTCACTCCTAGTTTCTACATCACTGCTTCTGCAACTCCCCTACTAATCTTATTATATGCCTTCTCCACATCCAAACACATTATAAACACACATTTCCCTTGCTTTGCCTGTTTCTCTATAATCTCATCTAATATATATATATTGTCTGTTCCTCTTCTCCCCTTCCTAAACCCATTTTGCTCTTCACTAAGCAGGTTCCTTTCTTCTACATACTCTCCTACCCTCTCCTTTAGTATCCCATAAAATATCTTATTTATTATGTTTATTACCGTTACTGGTCTATAACTCCCCATTTCGTGCACATTTTTCGCTCCTCCTTTGTAAATCAATGTGATCCGTTCTTCTTTCCATCTTGCTGGTATTTCTTCCTCCTCCCATATTTTATCAAATAGCTTCTTTAACATCCTAACTATCAATTCCCCTCCTTCAATATACATCTCTGCTGTTATCCCATCCGGCCCTGCCGCTTTGTTTCTCTTCAGCTTCTTCACACTCCTAATCTCCTCACTCACCATCTCATTCATATTTTCATATATTTCTTCCTAATTTAGTTCAATATTCCATTGCCCTACTCTTATTTGGTCATTTACCCCTCCCACTATCTTTTTATTTCCTCTCCAATTTTATTTGCATCCCTAACTTTTTCCCCACCTACGTTCAGCGCCACTACTACCTTTTCCCTCCTTTTCTTCTCTTTTTAACCATCTATAGGCTACCACTCAGCTTTTCCTTTGTCCCCCTTCTCTTTATCCTGTCAATTTCTTTCTGTTCATGCTTTTCTATTGCTCCTCTTATTAATTTTTTTGTATTTTTTCTCTCCCTCTCGTATTCTTCCCTTGCTATTCGAATTTCCTCCTCACTTACAGTTTCCCCTCTTTTTCCCCTTCTCCAACTCTTTCCTAATCCTATTCCTCTTTCCTCTTCTTCCTCGCCTCTTTAATGTCTTTATTCCACCACCCTTTAATTCCTCTACCTTTCCTCCCTATTTTCTCCTTCTCTAACACTCTCTCTGCTACCTTATTTATTTCCCTCTCTATACCTTCGGGTGGCTAGTTGTTGTTATTCTTCTTCTGTTGGTGATGAAGTGACGGCCAGTCGGCCATAGAAGAATAAAAGCGGCCTTGTGATTGACTGTAAGTGTAAATAAGTTGAAAGCTGGCCTGTGATTGGTCGAAGGCTTAAAGGGCCGTCAGCTGATCTTAAATTAAGCGGGTAATTTAATAAAGTCCCCCAAAAAGTAATGTTGCCTAATATTACATAAATAAGTTTCCGGAAATAGCTTTAGTTTAAATGTAGCCTATGTCTCCTACATCTCCCGCTAATTAGTGTTATGGTCATATTTAAGGAGACCCTACTGGAAATAAGATCTGTATTCCTAAATAAGACCCATCATTATTGGGGGTAATACATGAGGTACTGTAGTTCTTATAACGTAACATAACATTGAGAGATCTACTGTACCTCTTTCATTCCTAGAGGGCTTTTCAAAACTGTAAAATAGTCTGATGTTATAACCATAATGATATGAAGAAAGGAGTTATAATATTGGAAGAGTTAATTTACTATCTAATCTAGCAGGTTGCTTTATGTAACTAGAACAATATTTTCTTTTAACATATAGTTTTTGTTCAGCTGACGATAAACTGACTGGCTTCCATTTTGATTATTCAGCCAGAAGGTTTGATAGCGAAATATGTTGTTAATTATGAACACTGACATTAAAACAATGGACACGGTATAGTGAATATTAATTTGCAAACAAAGTTACAACTGTGATAATTGCCTTGAAATGAGGCTCAGGTGCTTATTGAGCCCATTCAAAACGCTTAAATTTGCTCAACGAGGTCATCCAAGGTCAACCTTAAGACATAGTGAGGACTCAGGGTGTCAAACTAGAGCAATTTTGTTTGACGACTTGGATGAATATGAGAAGGAATACAGGAAAATAAACACGAAATATTGGCAATTTTATCACTTCCAAAGACATAATTTGAACTATAAACTACAATTTTATCTTTGCATGCACAATAATAGGCCTATACAGTATTCTAAAAAGGACTCTGCTTTCGTTTGACATGAGGATTATATGTGAGATTGTAGGGGCTTGGCAAGATTTTTTTTTCTTTTTCTATGTGAGTCAGGGAGACAAAAGGCAGAACTGCCTGTAGCGAGTGCCTCCCTCAGAGTTGAAAGAGTGACAGAACCAAAATCAAGGGACGTTCGAGCCAAAATGCCTGGACACACGGCAGTTGACAAACATTAATACGGCACAGAGAGAGCCAAACGTAATAACAGCCGAGACATGATTTATTAGCGCCATCGTACACCCGACATACATTAACTGACCTAACTGCCTTGTCCATTAAGTTATCAAATTATTGCAAATCGGCCATCATACTTGGTAATACCCTTTAATGGTTAGTTAGTTAAAATAGAACTTCAGAGGCTATCAACCCTTCTGGATTATTTAGCCAGTACACCGTAAGACAAGAATAGCGTCAGGACTTACTTACTTACTTGTGTGGAGTTCGCCACTGCTAGTGGCACCGAGGAGCGCGCCGCACCTCGTTCTGGGTGGTGGTTTGGTGCAGCAGACTGCTGGAAGCCTTGAGCCCTTTTTCGGTAACTCCATTCCCTTGACCCTTTATTGCTGAATATTGTTCTTATATTACACCTGATCACTAATCAACATATATCTCTCTCAATGTACCATAGGTACTAGATTTCTTACAAGTACCTTCGAATTTCCTTCAGTATAATATGAGCAAAGACTATGCCTGGAGCAATAACAAATATATTCTTTGTAGTTTGTGCAGTCCTATCCATACAGTTCCCTTGACAAATAGGGATGAAACAAACCCCTTCCCAAGTCAAGGGGATTAGTTCAGTTTACCATGTAATAGTCAGTACTACAGACAACCTAGTTTTCAGTGCCTCTCCAGATTAATACAAACATGAGGTGCCTTCCTACCCTTTCAGCCCATAAACACGTGGCAACTTTAAGTAGGAGAGGGAGCTAGACATCCTGTTGTAGCTCCACAAAATATTTCTGGCAACTTGTTCTACTCGACAGCTGCTTGCTGATCCAAATCACAAGTCAAGTAGCTTGGTTAAAGAAGGAACCTCATAATTGAGATATGAATGAAAATAGACGTGTATACTGTATATATTTTATTGTAAAAATACTATAACACAGTTACATAACAATACTATGTACATTATAAATTATATTTGATTTGTGTGTCATACAAAAATATAACAAATATTTCCTAAAAGAGCACTTGATCTAAGGAGACATTCTTAAACATTATGAAAGAATTCACCGACCTATTCTCTAGTTGATTCCCCGGACAAAAATGTACCCATGTACTGTATACTCATCCAAGTTTCAGTACATGAATGATATCCCGACACATTCCCAACTCCAAAGATTGGCAATCCAATCTAAGCATACAATATTCTCTACGTTCATACATCTAGTTTGTCAACACCATTTCAGCAAAATGGTGGCGATTGGTTCAGATATTTAAGATTTACAAATCAAAATCATAAGTTCATAGAGCTCGATCTGTGACTTCAAGGTCATTAGAGTCCTCCCACTTGATGGCTGCTTCTGCCAGGGCATCCAGAACCTGTGTCACGGGCTCCAGGTTACGACTGTTGGAAACAATGATAATTATCAAATTATTCTTAGACTTCATTTCATGTATAAACAATGTGGCATTGTTGTATGAAGTAAAAATATCAATATTAATCAAATTATCTTTCAATGTTGCGATAGAGTATAATAAAGGTACATAACGTTGATGTAAAGTGCAACATAGGTAAAGGATATCATATACAGTAGGATTGAAATGTAATATGTATATACTGACCTTGCTCTGGCTGGGTGATGAGGAGGCAGGTGACGTTGGTCTTGCCAGGCGTGAGCAGCTGAGGCCACAAGACTCCTGGCGGGACTGATGTAGGACTTGGCGAAGATCTGCAGCAGCAGCAGCACGGAAACCACCATCACCGCCACCACCCCGGCTGTCTTCAGGTCCAACTGTCCCACCCACTGGTTCAGGTCCACCCGGCTGGCCCATTGACGTAAGTCAAAGTTATTAAGTCCTTGTTGAAGCTGGTACATCAGTGGAGCCAGAGCAGAGTGAGACATGGCGGCTGGGGAACACAGATTTTTTTTTTGAACGTCTGGATACTATATATTCCAAATACTTGCAGTATTATATTGAAAGATATTGACTCATTTGTTAACTTAAACAATCACTATATACACTTCTTGCAACGTCTATTCAGTGCCTTACCTTATTGAAAGTTGCAAGTCTGCTGCAGGAAGCTATGTGTTGTTGCAGGTAAGGTAGGTGGACGTACAGTGTGATGGAGACTGAGGCAGTTGGTGTTATATAGCTCACTGATAGAAAGGTGAAGCTCCTTGGGGCATGGTGATAGTGAGAGGTTCACCAGGATGTTGTTATGGTCAAGGGAAGGGGGGGGGGGGGACAACCTTTTGTTATCAATCATTCTATGTAATAATAATAATTTCATGTCGACTGCAGGGGAGAGAAAGATAATGAATTAGCGATTATTTGATTGGGCGATCCCTATCTAATATCTTATTATTGTATGATGTTACAAATATATATATACAGGTATATGAATAATTAAGGTGAAGCTCACTGTATATGAAGCTCACAGTAGGTATCCCACAATGCCCAACCATCTCAATCTGGGTCTTATTTAGCATTAAAGGGGAGGTTTTCTGAATCCCCCTCTCCTTCATTTTTAGCTCCATTAGTTTTGAGATTTAAAGACATTTGCCCCATGATTTTGGAAATTAAAAGACCTTTTGTAGCATTTAAGTATCGATTCTTTCCAGGCGAGCGATAGGGAGCATGTAAATTAGGAGTAACCGGCCTTTGGTCGGCGAATTTTTCTACGAGCTCATTAGCGGCGGATCCCCACATCGACCGTGGTGATTGCCACCTAAACATCTACAAAAGTACAAAAAAATACAAGTACCCCAAATGCACACATTTATATTGGGAGTATTTTGTTAAGCTTGATGGAGGTCTAGGGAGGAAACTAAAGAAAATAAATATATACAAATAAATAAATAAATAAATAAATAAATAAATAATAATCTACCCATAACCCTGGGCCCATAGATTCCTTATACCTAACATAAACCAAAAGCTATTTTATAGAAGCAGTGCAAGTGTGCACAAATAGATAGTCAATATCACATCAAATATAATTCCACAACATACCTGCTTATATCAAATTGTTGTTGTATATGCAAATGCAAAAATATATTGAGAAATACCTTGAAATGTAACTTTTGATCAATTTTCCACAGAAAGGACAAACCGGATATTTTGTTTTTGTCCATCCATTTCTGTAGTAATTACATGTATGTATGTATATACTCAGGCACATACCCCATTGCTGGGGGTGGCCGACTCGAGACAGAGACCGAACGGAAACAACATTTAAAGTTACAATTCTTAGGGTCCAGGACCACTTGCGCGCTCCCTCACCCCTTTATATGTCTCGTCTAGTAGGTGATTTATACAAGGGGAAGAGGATTCTTAGCCCCCTGCTCCCAGAAGGAAAAGTAGGACAGTAAAAGAGACAGACAGAAACGGCTAAGGTTGGGTAGAGGATGCCAAACCTCACTCTGGATAGGACCAGCCCTCACCCTACAAAAGTAAAATGAGAAATACCTTGAAATATATCTTTTGACCAATTTACCATTAACAAGACGAAACGGACATTTTCTTTTATTTGTTTAGTTCATCCATTTCAGTAGTAATTGCACAATCACAAATAGGATTTATAGCAGGCAAATCATAAGAAATCAAATATTTGCCATAACCTCATATATATTATCACTTACAATCATTACCAAGAACCCTCAGCTCGGGAACACTTTCAAGCCACCTGTCTTCTCCAGTGTAAAGGATGTTCCGCCTTCCTGGCGTCCTCCGTCCAGCGGCTGGCGTGAAAGGGAAAGTGGCTCCGGGTGTGGTGCTGTGACGTCATTACCTGAGTGTGTGTGCAGGTTTGGGAGGTGGAAGGAGGGGGGGGGGATCAGACTCGGCGTAGTAGTAGTGAAAGTGGATGAATGAACACGACGACCAATTCAATCAATGAGACGGCAATAGTATATGGTGTTTATACAAGGTCAAAAAGCTGGACACACAGCAACTACCCGGTTATAGTAGGATACAAGTGTGTGTGGGGGGGGGGGGGGGGGGAACTTAAATATACAGAGTAGCACAGTCAATATATTATGTCATTACTGCTATATATCTATATACTCTGTCACATACCCCATTTTATATTTTATCGGGGTTGGCCGACTCGAGGCATTACTGATAACATGTACTTTTGTTCTTATAGCAAACCACAATGTGTTTATGTTAAATTTTATTTATCTCTATATACGTAAAGCTCTTACCAATATACTGTACTTGTGCACAAATATGACCAGGTAGAGAAGAATGAAGGTAAGACATCCGAAAACAGTTAGTTTTCAAACGCAGGTAATCAGCGATTAAGGGGGAGATATTTATACAGTTAATTATTGAAAGCTTAGACAGTACAACACTCAATGGCATTACTATGTAGTCATTTCCAAAAGTGTATCGATTAAAAAACAAAATGTTTTGCCTCATGTGAGTAAAAAGGCTTTTTAATAATTATATTATATATGTTGACATCAATATTGTCACGACCTTACCAAAAAACAGGGGCTTGTAGTATTGGTTGTAATTAGTTTCATGGTCCTATAATTTTTGATAAATATACTGTACTGTATAATAGGAAAAACAAAAAAAAACACATAAAGTGAAAAAGAGGTTCAGAGAAAAAAGAAAAGCAAAAACAACAGCATGGACAGTATTAACCTTTTCAATATGCGAGGACGCGTTGTTTCCTTTTATATTGGCGATCAATACACGATTTTATGCAGTTCAGGAAGGAGTTTTGGAAGTCGGAGAGTTCATTAGGATAGATTTTACCCCTTTGATTCCTAAAGATCCTTACTAAGCTGCGTAAAAATGTCTAATATGTATGTATGTATGTATGTATATACTCTGGCACCTTCCCCAGTTTTCCATTTTCTTTTTTAATGTGGGTGGCCGACTCGAGACAGAGCCATACAGAAATCAATAGAAAAACGCGTCATCGTATCACTTCTTACCTTACACTCGCGGCCATAAACCCTGGACAGTTTGAGATACTGGACTGATTACACGAAGTTCCGAAATGCAAATATATCAGATAATACAAATAATGAGATTCAATTCACCTTGAGATTCATTTAACCCCTTCTGTACCGGTGCCGTCCTTTTAACTTTATTCTGGCTACTATTAGACAATTTTAATCAGTTTCAAAGGGTCTTCCAGCAAACAACAGGCTTCGAAATATGTCACTTAACCCTTTCAACTACCACAGATCCTTCTTAAGCTGCACAGAATAGTTTAAATATAGCTAGACTAAAACTACAAAGACGTCGCCGGTACAGAAGGGGTTAATAATAGAAACATGGCATTAACCCTATCGGTATTGTGACGCCTTCTTTCCACTTCATGCAAGCTATCATTTAACGATTTTATTCAGTTTTAGAAGGCTCTCTAAGAAACAAAGAGGTAAACTATGTCTCAAGTAACCCTCTATAACTTCCAAAGTTCCTACATAAACTAAATAATATCGCCTACTGATAGCCAGATAAAAGGAGAAAATACTGCCTCAAAAACTGTAAGGGTTAAGAATTTGAAAACCAGTATTAAACCCTTGAGGATCATGAAGCATTTTGACAGTTTATTCTGGCTATCATTAGACGATAATATTATTTAGATTAGGATGGGTATATGGAAGTCAGGCTTAATTTAGACGGTCTGTACCCTTTTCATTCCCACAGATACTTCCTAAGCTGTATAAAATCGTCTACTAATAGCCAGCATAAACTGTCAATATGCGTCATGATCCTCAGGGGGTTAATTAATGTGTCAGACTGTATTGTACAGTCGCGCTAATAAGTGATGGCTCGGCACCAAATATGTTTTGATCAATAATTGGTATCAGCAATATCTAAGCTTCATTTCTTCATATCGAGTGAAATATACAAAGGTGTTCCTACACTTACCCACCCTATTCAACATCTGACAGACATTAATACAGCACCGAGCAAGCCAAACGTAATGACAGCTGGGACATGACTTATTAGCGCTGCCGTACACAGCCAACATAATTATAAAGTCATTGTTGTTCACGCCAGCTTGACTCCTTTAACCTTTACTTGGCAGACATTAACCCCTTCTGTTCCAGCGTAGTATTTTCAATTTCATTCTAGCTATATTTAGACGATTTTGTGCAGTTTTTGAAGGATCTGTGGTAGTAAAAAGGGTTAAGTAAGATCGTTCGAAACTTGTTAATTGCTGGAGGCTCTTTTTAAACGAAATAAAATAGTCTTATAGTAGCCACAATAAAGTTAAAAGGATGGCACCGGTACTGAATGAGTTAAGGATCTCCGAACAATACCAACACCAACATAACTCGTTCAGTGTTGCAGGATGCAGTTTTGTACTCTATTCTGGTTACCATTGGACGATTTTATGCAGTTAGGAAGAATCTCTAGGAATCAAAGGGGTAAAAACCATCTCATTTAAGTCTAGCTGCACCAGTTCTTCTTAAACTGAATCAAACCGTCTAATATTAGCCAGAATGAACTGTGAAGACGCGTCCCAATCTTCAAAGGGATAGATTGATAGCGCTAAATGTGTTCAGACTTTGAAGACATTATTGACAAACCTATGTTTATTGGAATATAATACAAATATTTATTTGTTATTCTGATTATAAAACAAATTACTGGTGTTAATAAGAACAACACTAATATCCATAACTTTCAAATTACAAAAGGGAAAAAGATAATAATTACATATGTATACAGATTTATTACTAACATATAACTTAACAATTAGATAACAGTACTTTGTACATTATAAATAATATTTGATTTTCATAACTTGGTCATATAATAAACAAATTATAAGAAAATACCTGAGCATATAATGAAACTTATAAATCTATGGACGAGTTCACCAACCAATTTTCTAGTTGATGCCATGATTAACCTTTACCCTTGTATACCGATCCAAGTTTCATACCCTGAAGTACTTTCCTATTTTCCTACACCTTCATAACTTCAGATATTAAGAATCACGACTAAGCATGAAATATTCTTTATGGTTATACACCTAGTTTTCCAACACTATTTCAGCAACATTATGAGAACATTGGTCCAGATGTCCAAGTGTTACAACTTATAACAATAAGTTTATAGAGCTCGATCTGTGACTTCAAGGTCATTAGAGTCCTCCCATTTGATGGCTGCTTCTGCCAGGGCGTCCAGAACCTGTGTCACGGACTCCAGGTTACGACTGTTGGAAACAATGATAATTAACATATGATTTATAGTCTTCACTTCATTATGGATCAAATGACTGCTATATATGAAGTAAATATATCAATAATGTTCCTTCATTATATTATATTTCATTGTTGAGGCAGAATGTAATATAGGTACACAATATAATATAAGTAAACAATGTACTTTAGGTAGGTAATATACTGACCTTGCTCTGGCTGGGTGATGAGGAGGCAGGTGACGTTGGTCTTGCCAGGAGTGAGCAGCTGAGGCCACAAGACTCCTGGCGGGACTGATGTAGGACTTGGCGAAGATCTGCAGCAGCAGCAGCACGGAAACCACCACCGCCGCCACCACCCCGGCTGTCTTCAGGTCCAACTGTCCCACCCAATGGTTCAGGTCCACCCGGCTGGCCCATTGACGTAAGTCAAAGTTATTAAGTCCTTGTTGAAGCTGGTACATCAGTGGAGCCAGAGCAGAGTGAGACATGACGGCTGGGGAACACAGAACAAATAGTTGAACGTCTGGATACTATGCTGTATATTCCAAATACTTGCAGTATTATATTGCAAGATATTGACTCATTTGTTAACTTAAACAATCACTATACACTTCTTGCAACGTCTATTCAGTGCCTTACCTTATTGAAATTTGCAAGTCTGCTGCAGGAAGCTATGTGTTGTTGCAGGTAAGGTAGGTGGAGGTACAGTGTGATGGAGACTGAGGCAGTTGGTGTTATATAGCTCACTGATAGAAAGGTGAAGCTCCTTGGGTCATGGTGGTAGTGAGAGGTTCACCAGGATGTTGTTATGGTCAAGAGAAGTGGGGGGGGGGGGGGAGAGGGACAACCTTTTGTTATCAATCATTCTATGTAATAATGTTAATTTCATGTAGGCTACATGGGGGAGAGAGAGAGAGAGATAATTAATTAGCGATTATTTGATTGGTCGATCCCTATCTAATATCTTATTATTGTATGATGTTACAAGTATATATATATATATATATATATATATATATATGAATAATTAAGGTGAAGCTCACAGTAGGTATCCCACAATGCCCCACCCATCTCAATCTGGGTCTCATTTAGCATTAAAGGTGAGGTTTTCTGAATCCCCTTCTCCCTTATTTTTAGCATCATTAGTTTTGAGATTTAAAGACATTTGCCCCATGATTTTGGAGATTATAAGACCTTTTGTAGCATTTAAGTATCGATTCTTTCCAGGCGAGCGATAGGGAACATGCAAATTAGGAGCAACCGGCCTTTGGTTGGCAAATTTGTCTACCCAAAATGCACACATTTATATTGGGAGTATTTTCTTAGGCTTGATGGATGTCTAGGGAGGAAACTAAAGAAAATAAATAAATAAATAAATAAATAAATAATAATCTACCCATAACCCTGGGCCCATAGATTCCTTATACCTAACATACACCAAAAGCTATTTTATAGAAGCAGTGCAAGTGTGCACAAATAGATAGTCAATATCACATCAAATATAATTCCACAACATACCTGCTTATATCAAATTGTTGTTGTATATGCAAATGCAAAAATATAATGAGAAATACCTTGAAATGTAACTTTTGATTCATTTTCCACAGAAAGAACGAACCGGATATTTTATTTGTCCATCCATTTCTGTAGTAATTACATGTATGTACGGTTGCGCTAATAAGTCATGTCCCAGCTGTGATTACGTTTGGCTCATTGTTTGCTGAATCAATGTCTGTCAGATGTTGAATAGGGTGGGTAAGTGTAGGAACATGCTTGTATATTTCACTCGATATTAAGAATGAAGCTTAGATATTGCTGATACCAATTATTGATCAAAACATACTTGGTGCCGAGATCACTTATTAGCGCGACTGTACAGTGGGTGTATACTCGGGCACATACCCGATGCTGGGGGTGGCCGTCTCGAGACAGACTGAACAGAAACAATATTTAAGGTTCCAATTCTTACGGTCCGGGACCACTTTCACGTTCCCTCGCCGCTTTCTATGTCTCGTCTAGTAGGTTATTTATACAAGGGGAGGAGGATTCCTAGCCCCCTGCCCTCAGAAGGAAAAGTAGGGCAATACAAGAGACAGACAGAAACGGCTAAGGTTGGGTAGATACCAAACCTCTCTCTGGATAGGACCAGCCCTAACCCTACAAAAATACCTTGATAACTTTTGACCAATTTACCATAAAAAAGACGAACCGGATATTTTATTTTATTTGTGTGTTTAGTTCATCCATTTCAGTAGTAATTGCACAATCACTAATATGATTTATAGCAGGCAAATCATTAGCAATCAATGATTTGCCATAACCTCATATACTGTATATACTGTACAGTATATACAGTATATTATCACTTACAATCACTACCAATTAAGAACCCTCAGCTCGGGAACACTTTCAAGCCACCTGTCTTGTCCAATGTAAAGGATGTTCTGCCTTCCTGGAAAACCCTCCGTCCAGCGGCTGGCGTGAAAGGGAAAGTGACTCAGGGTGAGGTGCTGTGACGTCATTAGCTGTGTGTGTGTGTGTGTGTGTGTGTGTAAAGTGACTCCGGGTGTGGTGCTGTGACGTCATTAGCTGTGTGTGTGTTTGTGTGTGTGTATGTATGATGGTTTGGGGGGTGGAAGGAGGGGGGGTGGGATCAGACTCGGCGTAGTAGTAGTGAAATGTGTATGAATGAACACCACGACCAATTCAATCAATGAGACGGCAATAGTATGTGGTGTTTATACAAGGTCAACAAGCTGAACACACAACAACTACCCGGTTACTAGGATACAAGTGTGTGTGTGTGTGGGGGGGGGGGGGGGGGTATCTTAAATATACAGAGTATTACAGTCAATATATTATGTCATTACTGCTTTCTATCTATCTATATACTCTGTCACATACCCCATTTTATATTTTTAGTGGGGGTGGCCGACTCGAGACATTACTGATAACATGGACTATTGTTCTTATAGCAAACCACAATGTGTTTTTGTTATAATAATAATAATAATAATAATAATATTTATTCAGTTAGCAATTTACAGAGTTGGTACCACATAGTATGTTACAAATATGACATGTACCAGCCTTGCATAATTCCAACTAAGGATAGCCCAATAAGGCCGTTAGGCGTATTTCCATTGGGGTCCTTGTAAATCTTATTTATCTCTATACGTAAAGCTCTTACCAATATACAGTACTTGTGCACAAATATGACCAGGTAGGGAAGAATGAAGGTAAGACATCCGAAAACAGTTAGTTTTCAAACGCATGTAATCAGCAATTAAGGGGAAGTTTGGACAGTACAACACTCAATGGCATTATTATGTAGTCATTTACAAAAGTGTATCGATTGAAAAACAAAATTGCCTCATGTCATCATGTGAGTTAAAAATCTTTTCAATACTTATATTATATTTGTTGACATCAATATTGTCACGACCTTAAACAATTATATATTCCTGAATTAGGTCCCTTCTTATCCTGCACTTTGTTAAACTAAACTAATGTTATTCTTTTGACGTTCATATATTCGTATGACTTATTTATTAGTCTAGGAATTCTCTCTAATGCTCTCCACTCTATTCTTTCCAGCTTTCCTATGTTCTTTTGATAATATGGACACCAACAGTGTATGCTGTATTCCAGATGGTAGATCCATTAATTGTATAAAGTGAGAATAATTTCTTCGATTTGTATCCGAATTATCTTTCAATAAAACCAGTAATTCGTTTTCTTACGTATCTTATTCGGTACAATATAACTAGGATTGCAAATCCCACTTGACAACATTCAGTTTCTGTATAAAGTCTTGATAATAGATCAGTGGTTGGTGCAAGAGTCCCACAGAGTTGCGGTAAGTTACCATAGAGACTCAGTCACACTATTTTGAGAGCAATATAAACTGTAGGCAATCCCGGTCCAAACCTCAGCTGGCATCCCATATTAGACTGAAGTTGAAACGTGCTCAGTTGTTTACGATTTGGGTGTGAATGAAAGTAAATAACGACCCAGGGCGAATAGCAGTTGACATCTAATTGCCATTAGTATACAATTAATATACTGTGGATCACACCTGGTGCACTAAAATGTAAAACACCACTACAGTAGTAGCAGCTCTACCAATCAATTTTTTCTTTGCAGATAGGTACGAAACAAGCCTTTCTCCAATCATTGGAAAGCCAATATATTTATCTCAAACTGCAAAGGTTGTCATTCTAGAGGGCTCAGTTTTGTATTTTCTAAGAGACATCGGATATTTTAAGTCTTAACTCTCTAGAATCAAGGAGATAAAATTATGGGAGAGTGTTTTAGGGCCACGAGTCATATGGACTACCTTTACTGTTCTTAGATTTCAAGGTTGAATCAAGAGGCCTATCACAATATATGGAGTGCCATAGTTCTGGAGGCTGGAACTGTGTACTATAATGGGTTGGTCTAGAGATCTTGTAGTAACAGAGAGTAGCCATCTTTATCTTTGGACGATATTTTGGTGCCTCAATTATCAAAGAACAAGGCTGAATTTTATTTGTAATCATGTAGAATGTACATCTAAAGACCAAACTATATATCTTGTACCAGTATTCCCAAATAATTATTATAGGTATAGGTATAATTGATAATACAGAGAGGAAAGTATCATTAATGGCACCAAAATGACGGAGGTAGGTTGATTACTGTTACTATACTATAACAATAGGTCTACTGTGACAACCTGGTGACACTTCGAGACCCTTTAGTAACAGAGATCGGTCAACCTCCGCCATCTTGGTGCCACTGCAGGTGATATTGTCTTCCCTTTACATTCAAATATATTCGTACCTATAATAAACATTAGGCAATACTGATACTGAATATGCAATTTGTTTTTTGGATATAAATCCTACATGATATATAATAAAACCTGGATATATTAATGGTCAAGGCACCAAAATGGCGTCCATAGAAACAGATGACAACTCTCTCTCTCTTACCATTTTGCAAACATGTGATTTTTTTTGTTTGTTAAATCCCTGCAGCATGCCAACATTGTCTATAAATCTTGAATTGTGAGCAAACCTTAAAACAGGGCTTGTTGTATTGGCTGTAATTAGATTCACGGTCCTACAATTCTTGATAAAAAAGGACGCGAGGACGCGAGGACGCGTTTCTTACTGTTATATTGGTTATCAATAGACGATTTTATGCAGTTCAGGAAGGAGTTTTGGAAGTCGGAGAGTTCATTAGGATAGATTTTACCCCATTGATTCCTAAAGATCCTTCCTAAACTGCATAAAATCGTCTAATAATAGTCAGAAATCAATAGAGAAACGCGTTATCGTATCACTTCTTACCGTACAGGCGCGGCCATAAATCCTGAGACAGTTTGATATAGCAGACTGATTACACGAACCTCCGAAATACAAATATAATATAAATAAGAAGATTCAATTCACCTTGAGATTCATTTAACTCTTTCTGTACCGGTGCCGTCCTTTTAACTTTATTCTGGCTACTATTAGACAATTTTAATCAGTTTCAAAGGGTCTTCCAGCAATCAACAGGCTTCGAAATATGTCACTTAAACCTTTCAACTACCACAGATCCTTCTTAAGCTGCACAGAATAGTTTAAATATAGCTAGACTAAAACTACAAAGACGTCGCCGGTACAGAAGGGGTTAATAATAGAAAAATAGCATTAACCCTATCGGTATTGGGACGCCTTCTTTTCACTTCATGCAAGCTATCATTAGACGATTTTATTCAGTTTTGGAAGGCTCTCTAAGAATCAAAGAGGTAAACTAAATCTCCAGTAACCCTCTGCTTTCCTAAATTCCTTCCTAAACTAAATAATATCGCCTACTGATAGCCAGATAAAAGGAGAACACTTCCTCAAAAACTGAAAGGGTTAAGAATTTGAAAACCAGTATTAAACCCTTGAGGATCATGAAGCATGTTGACAGTTTATTCTGGCTATCATTAGACGATATTATTCAGATTAGGATGGGTAATATGGAAGTCAGGGGCTTAAGGGGGAGGTAGTCGCTTTTTATGGACCTCCTTTCTCATGTTTAGCATATTAGTTTTGAGATTTTAAGGAGTTCGTTCCATTAGTTTGTCGATTTTATGACCTTTCACACCTTTTCTTTGTCAATATTAAGACCTTTCGTGCCATTTAGGTGTCGATTTTTTCCTGGCGAGCGATAACGAGACTGTATACTTTAGAAGGAACCGGCCTTTGGCCGGGAATTTTTTCTACCGAAAAAATTACAAATTTATTTTGAAAGGGGGTCAGGGATGTTGTTTTTAACTTGATGGAGGTTTAGCAAGGAAACTAAAAAATATATACATTACTAAATACAGAGCCCAAAACAAAGCAGTACCCCCTTAATGGAGACAGACTGTACCCTTGTAATTCCCACAGATCCTTCCTAAGCTGTATAATATCGTCTAATAATAGCCAGAATAAATTGTCAATATGCATCATGATCCTCAGAGGGTTAATTAATGTATCAGACTGTATTGCACACACACAACATAATATTATAAAGTTATTGTTGTTCACGCCAGCTTGACTCCTTTAATCTTTACTTGGCAGACATCAACCCCTTCTGTTCCAGCAAAGTCTTTCCAATTTCATTCTACCTATATTTAGACGATTTTGTGCAGTTTTTGAAGGATCTGTGGTAGTAAAAAGGGTTAAGTTAGATCGTTCGCAACTTGTTAATTGCTGGAGGCCCTTTTTAAACTGAATATAATCTTCTTATAGTAGCCACAATAAAGTTAAAAGGACGGCACCGGTACTGCAATGGTTAAGGGGGGATGGTTAACTTTTTGGGCATTTCTTGCATGTATTAATTATTTTTCTAGTTTCCTCCCTAGACCTCCATCAAATTTAAGAAAACATCCATTAGATCCCCCTTTTAGATTAATATGTAAATTTCTCGGTAGAAAAATTTCCCGGCCGAAGGCCGGTTCTTCCAATATTACAGGCTCACTATCGTTCGCCAGGGAAAAAAAATCGACACCTAAATAGCACGAAAGGTCTAAATATTGATAAAGAAGTGGGGCGGGAGGTCTTAAAATCGACTTACTAATGGGGCAAACATCTTAAAATCTGAAAACTAATGGGGCTAAACATGAGGGAGAAAGTGGTTCGGAAAACCGGCCCATCGCCCCTTAAGGGATCTCCGAACGATAACAACAACACCAACATAACTTGTTCAGTGTTGCAGGATGCAGTTTTGTACTTTATTCTGGTTACCATTGGACGATTTTATGCATGTTAGGAAGAATCTCTAGGAGTCAAAGGGGTCAAAACCATCTCATTTAAGTCTAGCTGACCAGTTCTTCCTAAACTGAATCAAACCGTCTAATATTAGCCAGAATGAACTGTGAAGACGCGTCACAATCCTCAAAGGGATAGATTGATAGCGTTAAATGTGTTCAGACTTTGAAGACATTATTGACAAACCTATGTTTATTGGAATATAATACAAATATTTATTTGTTATTCTGATTATAGAACAAATTACTGGTGTTAAGAAGAACAACACTAATATCCATAACTTTCAAATTACAAAAGGGAAACAGATAATAATTACATATGTATACAGATTTATTACTAAAATATAACTTAACAATTAGATAACAGTACTTTGTACATTATAAAACATATTTGATTATCATAACTTAGTCATATAATAAACAAATTATAAGAAAACACCTGAGCTTATAATGCAACTTATAAATTTATGGACGGATTCACCAACCTATTTTCTAGTTGATGCCCTGATTAACCTTTACCCTTGTATACCGATCCAAGTTTCATTCTCTGAAGTATTTTTCTATATTCCTACACCTTCATAACTTCAGATTTTAGGACTCTTGTCTAAACAGGAAATGTTCTTTATGTTCATGCATCTAGTTTTCCAACACTATTTCAGCAACATTATGAGAACATTGGTCCAGATGTCCAAGTGTTACAACTTATAACAATAAGTTTATAGAGCTCGATCTGTGACTTCAAGGTCATTAGAGTCCTCCCATTTGATGGCTGCTTCTGCCAGGGCGTCCAGAACCTGTGTCACGGGCTCCAGGTTAGGACTGTTGGAAACAATGATAATTAACATATGATTTATAGTCTTCACTTCATTATGGATCACATGACAGCTATGTATGAAGTACATATATCAATAATGTTCCTTCATTATATTATATTTTTTTGTTGAGGCAGAATGTAACATAGGTACACAATATAATATAAGTAAACAATGTACTTTAGGTAGGTAATGTACTGACCTTGCTCTGGCTGGGTGATGAGGAGGCAGGTGACGTTGGTCTTGCCAGGCGTGAGCAGCTGAGGCAACAAGACTCCTGGCGGGACTGATGTAGGACTTGGCGAAGATCTGCAGCAGCAGCAGCACGGAAATCACCACCGCCGCCACCACCCCGGCTGTCTTCAGGTCCAACTGTCCCACCCAATGGTTCAGGTCCACCCGGCTGGCCCATTGACGTAAGTCAAAGTTATTAAGTCCTTGTTGAAGCTGGTACATTAGTGGAGCCAGAGCAGAGTGAGACATGGCGCCTGGGGAACACAGAACAAATAGTTGAACGTCTGGATACTATGCTGTATATTCCAAATACTTGCAGTATTATATTGCAAGATATTGACTCATTTGTTAACTTAAACAATCACTATTCACTTCTTGCAACGTCTATTAAGTGCCTTACCTTATTGAAAGTTGCAAGTCTGCTGCAGGAAGCTATGTGTTGTTGCAGGTAAGGTAGGTGGAGGTACAGTGTGATGGAGACTGAGGCAGTTGGTGTTATATAGCTCACTGATAGAAAGGTGAAGCTCCTTGGGTCATGGTGGTAGTGAGAGGTTCACCAGGATGTTGTTATGGTCAAGGGAAGGGGGGGGGGGGGGACAACCTTTTGTTATCAATCATTCTATGTAATAATAATAATTTCATGTCGACTGCAGGGGAGAGAAAGATAATGAATTAGCGATTATTTGATTGGTCGATCCCTATCTAATATCTTATTATTGTATGATGTTACAAATATATATATACAGGTATATGAATAATTAAGGTGAAGCTCACTGTATATGAAGCTCACAGTAGGTATCCCACAATGCCCAACCATCTCAATCTGGGTCTTATTTAGCATTAAAGGGGAGGTTTTCTGAATCCCCCTCTCCTTCATTTTTAGCTCCATTAGTTTTGAGATTTAAAGACATTTATTTTGCCCCATGATTTTGGAAATTAAAAGTCCTTTTGTAGCATTTAAGTATCGATTCTTTCCAGGCGAGCAATAGGGAGCATGTAAATTAGGAGTAACCGGCCTTTGGTCGGCGAATTTTTCTACGAGCTCATTAGCGGCGGATCCCCACATCGACCGTGGTGATTGTCACCTAAACATCTACAAAAGTACAAAAAAGTACAAGTACCCCAAATGCACACATTTATATTGGGAGTATTTTGTTAAGCTTGATGGAGGTCTAGGGAGGAAACTAAAGAAAATAAATAAATACAAATAAATAAATAAATAAATAAATAAATAAATAAATAAATACAAATAAATAAATAAATAAATACAAATAAATAAATAAATAAATAAAATAATAAATAATAATCTACCCATAACCCTGGGCCCATAGATTCCTTATTACTAACATAAACCAAAAGCTATTTTATAGAAGCAGTGCAGGTGTGCACAAATAGATAGTCAATATCACATCAAATATAATGAGAAATACCTTGAAATGTAACTTTTGAACAATTTTCCACAGAAAGGACGAACTGGATATTTTATTTTTTTCCAGACATTTTTGTAGTAATTACATGTACAGTATGTATGTATATACTCAGGCACATACCCCATTGCTGGGGGTGGCCGACTCGAGACAGAGACCGAACGGAAACAACATTTAAAGTTACAATTCTTAGGGTCCAGGACCTCTTGCGCGTTCCCTCACCCCTTTATATGTCTCGTCTAGTAGGTGATTTATACAAGGGGAAGAGGATTCTTAGCCCCCTGCCCCCAGAAGGAAAAGTAGGACAGTACAAGAGACAAACAGAAACGGCTAAGGATAGTAGGCTAAGGTAGTAGAGGATGCCAAACCTCACTCTGGATAGGACCAGCCCTCACCCTACAAAAGTAAAATGAGAAATACCTTGAAATATATCTTTTGACCAATTTACCATAACAAAGACGAAACGGAAACGAAACTGTCTTCGTGGTGCAATGCATAAGTGTGTCGATTTTCGGTGTGAGCATCCTGGGTTCGAATCCCCGGACTGCCATATGTGTTTGTTAATTTCATTAATCGAGTTTAGGAGTAAAGTTGGTTATTGGACAGAACATAATAATTTTCTTTTATTTGTGTTTAGTTCATCCATTTCAGTAGTAATTGCACAATCACTAATGATTTATAGCAGGCAAATCATCAGCAATCAATTATTTGCCATAACCTCATATATATATTATCACTTACAATCACTACCAAGAACCCTCAGCTCGGGACCACTTTCAAGCCACCTGTCTTCTCCAGTGTAAAGGATATTCCGCCTTCCTGGGAAACCCTCCGTCCAGCGGCTGGCGTGAAAGGGAAAGTGGCTCCGGGTGTGGTGCTGTGACGTCATTACCTGTGTGTGTGTGTGTGTGTGTGTGTGTGTGCAGGGTTCGGAGGTGGAAGGAGGGTGAGGGCGGGGGGGGGTCAAACTAGGCGTAGTAGTAGTGAAAGTGGATGAATGAACATGACGACCAATTCAATCAATGAGACGGCAATAGTATGTGGTGTTTATACAAGGTCAACAAGCTGGACACACAGCAACTACCCGGTTATAGTAGGATACAAGTGTGTGGGGGGGGGGGGGATCTTAAATATACAGAGTAGCACAGTCAATATATTATGTCATTACTGCTATATATCTATATACTCTGTCACATACCCCATTTTATATTTTATCGGGGTTGGCCGACTCGAGGCATTACTGATAACATGTACTTTTGTTCTTATAGCAAACCACAATGTGTTTATGTTAAATTTTATTTATCTCTATATACGTAAAGCTCTTACCAATATACTGTACTTGTGCACAAATATGACCAGGTAGAGAAGAATGAAGGTAAGACATCCGAAAACAGTTAGTTTTCAAACGCAGGTAATCAGCGATTAAGGGGGAGATATTTATACAGTTATTATTGAAAGCTTAGACAGTACAACACTCAATGGTATTACTATGTAGTCATTTCCAAAAGTGTATCGATTGAAAAACAAAATGTTTTGCCTCATGTGAGTAAAAAGTCTTTTCTATAATTATATTATATATGTTGACATCAATATTGTCACGACCTTACCAAAAAACAGGGGCTTGTAGTATTGGTTGTAATTAGTTTCATGGTCCTATAATTTTTGATAAATATACTGTACTGTATAATAGGAAAAAAAAAAAAAAAAAAAAAAAAAACATAAAGTGAAAAAGAGGTTCAGAGAAAAAAGAAAAGAAAAAACAATAGCATGGACAGTATTAACCTTTTCAATATGCGAGGACGCGTTGTTTCCTTTTATATTGGCGATCAATACACGATTTTATGCAGTTCAGGAAGGAGTTTTGGAAGTCGGAGAGTTCATTAGGATAGATTTTACCCCTTTGATTCCTAAAGATCCTTACTAAGCTGCGTAAAAATGTCTAATATGTATGTATGTATGTATGTATATACTCTGGCACCTTCCCCAGTTTTCCATTTTCTTTTTTAATGGGGGTGGCCGACTCGAGACAGAGCCATACAGAAATCAATAGAAAAACGCGTCATCGTATCACTTCTTACCGTACACTCGCGGCCATAAACCCTGGACAGTTTGAGATAGTGGACTGATTACACGAAGTTCCGAAATGCAAATATATCAGATAATAAATAATGAGATTCAATTCACCTTGAGATTCATTTAACCCCTTCTGTACCGGTGCCGTCCTTTTAACTTTATTCTGGCTACTATTAGACAATTTTAATCAGTTTCAAAGGGTCTTCCAGCAAACAACAGGCTTCGAAATATGTCACTTAACCCTTTCAACTACCACAGATCCTTCTTAAGCTGCACAGAATAGTTTAAATATAGCTAGACTAAAACTACAAAGACGTCGCCGATACAGAAGGGGTTAATAATAGAAACATGGCATTAACCCTATCGGTATTGGGACGCCTTCTTTCCACTTCATGCAAGCTATCATTAGACGATTTTATTCAGTTTTAGAAGGCTCTCTAAGAAACAAAGAGGTAAACTATGTCTCAAGTAACCCTCTATAACTTCCAAAGTTCCTACATAAACTAAATAATATCGCCTACTGATAGCCAGATAAAAGGAGAAAATACTTCCTCAAAAACTGTAAGGGTTAAGAATTTGAAAACCAGTATTAAACCCTTGTGGATCATGAAGCATTTTGACAGTTTATTCTGGCTATCATTAGACGATAATATTATTTAGATTAGGATGGGTATATGGAAGTCAGGCTTAATTTAGACGGTCTGTACCCTTTTCATTCCCACAGATACTTCCTAAGCTGTATAAAATCGTCTACTAATAGCCAGCATAAACTGTCAATATGCGTCATGATCCTCAGGGGGTTAATTAATGTGTCAGACTGTATTGTACAGTCGCGCTAATAAGTGATGGCTCGGCACCAAATATGTTTTGATCAATAATTGGTATCAGCAATATCTAAGCTTCATTTCTTCATATCGAGTGAAATATACAAAGGTGTTCCTACACTTACCCACCCTATTCAACATCTGACAGACATTAATACAGCACCGAGCAAGCCAAACGTAATGACAGCTGGGACATGACTTATTAGCGCTGCCGTACACAGCCAACATAATTATAAAGTCATTGTTGTTCACGCCAGCTTGACTCCTTTAACCTTTACTTGGCAGACATTAACCCCTTCTGTTCCAGCGTAGTATTTTCAATTTCATTCTAGCTATATTTAGACGATTTTGTGCAGTTTTTGAAGGATCTGTGGTAGTAAAAAGGGTTAAGTTAGATCGTTCGAAACTTGTTAATTGCTGGAGGCTCTTTTTAAACGGAATAAAATCGTCTTATAGTAGTCACAATAAAGTTAAAAGGACGGCACCGGTACTGAATGAGTTAAGGATCTCCGAACAATACCAACACCAACATAACTCGTTCAGTGTTGCAGGATGCAGTTTTGTACTCTATTCTGGTTACCATTGGACGATGTTATGCATGTTAGGAAGAATCTCTAGGAGTCAAAGGGGTAAAAACCATCTCATTTAAGTCTAGCTGCACCAGTTCTTCCTAAACTGAATCAAATCGTCTAATATTAGCCAGAATGAACTGTGAAGACGTGTCACAATCCTCAAAGGGATAGATTGATAGCGCTAAATGTGTTCAGACTTTGAAGACATTATTGACAAACCTATGTTTATTGGAATATAATACAAATATTTATTTGTTATTCTGATTATAAAACAAATTACTGGTGTTAATAAGAACAACACTAATATCCATAACTTTCAAATTACAAAAGGGAAAAAGATAATAATTACATATGTATACAGATTTATTACTAAAATATAACTTAACAATTAGATAACAGTACTTTGTACATTATAAATAATATTTGATTTTCATAACTTGGTCATATAATAAACAAATTATAAGAAAATACCTGAGCATATAATGAAACTTATAAATCTATGGACGAGTTCACCAACCTATTTTCTAGTTGATGCCATGATTAACCTTTACCCTTGTATACCGATCCAAGTTTCATACCCTGAAGTACTTTCCTATTTTCCTACACCTTCATAACTTCAGATATTAAGAATCTCGACTAAGCATGAAATATTCTTTATGGTTATACACCTAGTTTTCCAACACTATTTCAGCAACATTATGAGAACATTGGTCCAGATGTCCAAGTGTTACAATTTATAACAATAAGTTTATAGAGCTCGATCTGTGACTTCAAGGTCATTAGAGTCCTCCCATTTGATGGCTGCTTCTGCCAGGGCGTCCAGAACCTGTGTCACGGACTCCAGGTTACGACTGTTGGAAACAATGATAATTAACATATGATTTATAGTCTTCACTTCATTATGGATCAAATGACTGCTATATATGAAGTAAATATATCAATAATGTTCCTTCATTATATTATATTTCATTGTTGAGGAAGAATGTAATATAGGTACACAATATAATAAGTAAACAATGTACATTAGGTAGGTATATACTGACCTTGCTCTGGCTGGGTGATGAGGAGGCAGGTGACGTTGGTCTTGCCAGGCGTGAGCAGCTGAGGCCACAAGACTCCTGGCGGGACTGATGTAGGACTTGGCGAAGATCTGCAGCAGCAGCAGCACGGAAACCACCACCGCCGCCACCACCCCGGCTGTCTTCAGGTCCAACTGTCCCACCCAATGGTTCAGGTCCACCCGACTGGCCCATTGACGTAAGTCAAAGTTATTAAGGCCTTGTTGAAGCTGGTACATCAGTGGAGCCAGAGAAGAGTGAGACATGGCGGCTGGGGAACACAGAACAAATAGTTGAACGTCTGGATACTATGCTGTATATTCCAAATACTTGCAGTATTATATTGCAAGATATTGACTCATTTGTTAACTTAAACAATCACTATACACTTCTTGCAACGTCTATTCAGTGCCTTACCTTATTGAAATTTGCAAGTCTGCTGCAGGAAGCTAGGTGTTGTTGCAGGTAAGGTAGGTGGAGGTACAGTGTGGTGGAGACTGAGGCAGTTGGTGTTATATAGCTCACTGATAGAAAGGTGAAGCTCCTTGGGTCATGGTGGTAGTGAGAGGTTCACCAGGATGTTGCTATGGTCAAGGGAAGGGGGGGGGGGGGGGAAGTGGGGAGAGGGACAACCTTTTGTTATCAATCATTCTATGTAATAATGTTAATTTCATGTAGGCTACAGGGGGGAGAGAGAGACAGATAATTAATTAGCGATTATTTGATTGGTCGATCCCTATCTAATATCTTATTATTGTATGATGTTACAAGTATATATATATATATATATATGAATAATTAAGGTGAAGCTCACAGTAGGTATCCCACAATGCCCCACCCATCTCAATCTGGGTCTCATTTACCATTAAAGGTGAGGTTTTCTGAATCCCCTTCTCTCTCATTTTTAGCATCATTAGTTTTGAGATTTAAAGACATTTGCCCCATGATTTTGGAGATTATAAGACCTTTTGTAGCATTTAAGTATCGATTCTTTCCAGGCGAGCGATAGGGAACATGCAAATTAGGAGCAACCGGGCTTTGGTCGGCAAATTTTTCTACCCAAAATGCACACATTTATATTGGGAGTATTTTCTTAGGCTTGATGGATGTCTAGGGAGGAAACTAAAGAAAATAAATAAATAAATACATAAATAAATAATAATCTACCCATAACCCTGGGCCCATAGATTCCTTATAACTAACATAAACCAAAAGCTATTTTATAGAAGCAGTGCAAGTGTGCACAAATAGATAGTCAATATCACATCAAATATAATTCCACAACATACCTGCTTATATCAAATTGTTGTTGTATATGCAAATGCAAAAATATAATGAGAAATACCTTGAAATGTAACTTTTGATTCATTTTCCACAGAAAGAACGAACCGGATATTTTATTTGTCCATCCATTTCTGTAGTAATTACATGTATGTACGGTTGCGCTAATAAGTCATGTCCCAGCTGTGATTACGCTTGGCTCACTGTTTGCTGTATCAATGTCTGTCAGATGTTGAATAGGGTGGGTAAGTGTAGGAACATGCTTGTATATTTCACTCGATATTAAGAAATGAAGCTTAAATATTGCTGATACCAATTATTGATCGAAACATACTTGGTGCCGAGACATCACTTATTAGCGCGACTGTACAGTGTGAGTATACTCAGGCACATACCCGATGCTGGGGGTGGCCGACTCGAGACAGACTGAACAGAAACAATATTTAAGGTTCCAATTCTTACGGTCCGGGACCACTTTCACGTTCCCTCGCCGCTTTCTATGTCTCGTCTAGTAGGTTATTTATACAAGGGAAGGAGGATTCCTAGCCCCCTACCCTCAGAAGGAAAAGTAGGGCAATACAAGAGACAGACAGAAACGGCTAAGGTTGGGTAGATACCAAACCTCTCTCTGGATAGGACCAGCCCTCACCCTACAAAAATACCTTGATAACTTTTGACCAATTTGCCACAAAAAAGACGAACCGGATATTTTATTTATTTGTGTGTTTAGTTCATCCATTTCAGTAGTAATTGCACAATCACTAATATGATTTATAGCAGGCAAATCATTAGCAATCAATGATTTGCCATAACCTCATATACTGTATATACTGTACAGTATATACAGTATATTATCACTTACAATCACTACCAATTAAGAACCCTCAGCTCGGGAACACTTTCAAGCCACCTGTCTTGTCCAATGTAAAGGATGTTCTGCCTTCCTGGAAAACCCTCCGTCCAGCGGCTGGCGTGAAAGGGAAAGTGACTCAGGGTGAGGTGCTGTGACGTCATTAGCTGTGTGTGTGTGTGTGTGTGTGTGTGTGTGTGTGTGTGTGTGTGTGTGTGTGTGTGTGTGTGCAGGTTTGGGAGGTGGAAGGAGGGGGGGGGGGGATCAGACTCGGCGTAGTAGTAGTGAACATGGATGAATGAACCCGACGACCAATTCAATCAATGAGACGGCAATAGTATGTGGTGTTTATACAAGGTCAACAAGCTGAACACAGCAACTACCCGGTTAGTAGGATACAAATGTGTGTGTGGGGGGGGGGGGGGGATCTATATAATATTTTCGATTGTCTGTGTGTGTGTGTGTGTGTGTGTGTGTGTGTGTGTGTGTGTGTGTGTGTGTTCTTCTTAGGCGGCCGCAGTTTTGGACCTGGGGAGCTGAAACTTTGCATGTTGGTGCCAATTGACCTGGGTCAGGTCATAGAGGGGGCGAGGCCACGATCGGAGGTCGTTTTGAGGCCGAAATTGAAAAAACAAATTTAAAAAAAAAGGAAAACAAAATGGCCGTTTGGGGCAGGAGGCCTCCGATCGAAAAGGTGTATGGAACGAAAGTTGTTCGCAGCCCCCCATAATGGGAGTACGGATGAGGTCAGATCCAAAATCGGAGGTCATTTAGCGGCCGAAATCGAGGTCGCCGTTTAATGAGGCACAGGGAGGTCGAGGCCGGTGATTATGGTAGTAGTAGTATTGTGATGATTGTGGCAGTAGTGATTGATGATGGTGATTATGGTAGTAGTAGTGGTGGTAGTAGTGATGGTGATTATGGTGATTACCCGGGCAACGCCGGGTACCCCTGCTAGTCTTAAATATACAGAGTATTACAGTCAATATATTATGTTATTACTGATATCTATCTATATATCTATATACTCTGTCACATACCCCATTTTATATTTTTATTAGGGTTGGCCGACTCGAGGCATTACTGATAACATGTACTTTTGTTCTTATAGCAAACCACAATGAGTTTTTGTTAAATTTTATTTATCTCTATATACGTAAAGCTCTTACCAATATACTGTACTTGTGCACAAATATGACCAGGTAGAGAAGAATGAAGGTAAGACATCCGAAAAGTTAGTTTTCAAACGCAGGTAATCAGCGATTAAGGGGGAGATATTTATACAGTTAATTATTGAAAGTTTAGACAGTACAACACTCAATGGTATTACTATGTAGTCATTTCCAAAAGTGTATCGATTGAACAACAAAATGTTTTGCCTCATGCGAGTAAAAAGTCTTTTCAATAATTATATTATATATGTTGACATCAATATTGTCACGACCTTACCAAAAAACAGGGGCTTGTAGTATTGGTTGTAATTAGTTTCATGGTCCTATAATTTTTGATAAATATACTGTACTGTATAATAGGAAAAAAAAAAAAAAAAAAAAAAACATAAAGTGAAAAAGAGGTTCAGAGAAAAAAGAAAAGAAAAACAATAGCATGGACAGTATTAACCTTTTCAATATGCGAGGACGCGTTGTTTCCTTTTATATTGGCGATCAATACACGATTTTATGCAGTTCAGGAAGGAGTTTTGGAAGTCGGAGAGTTCATTAGGATAGATTTTACCCCTTTGATTCCTATAGATCCTTACTAAGCTGCGTAAAAATGTCTAATATGTATGTATGTATGTATGTATATACTCTGGCACCTTCCCCAGTTTTCCATTTTCTTTTTTAATGGGGGTGGCCGACTCGAGACAGAGCCATACAGAAATCAATAGAAAAACGCGTCATCGTATCACTTCTTACCGTACACTCGCGGCCATAAACCCTGGACAGTTTGAGATAGTGGACTGATTACACGAAGTTCCGAAATGCAAATATATCAGATAATATAAATAATGAGATTCAATTCACCTTGAGATTCATTTAACCCCTTCTGTACCGGTGCCGTCCTTTTAACTTTATTCTGGCTACTATTAGACAATTTTAATCAGTTTCAAAGGGTCTTCCAGCAAACAACAGGCTTCGAAATATGTCACTTAACCCTTTCAACTACCACAGATCCTTCTTAAGCTGCACAGAATAGTTTAAATATAGCTAGACTAAAACTACAAAGACGTCGCCGGTACAGAAGGGGTTAATAATAGAAACATGGCATTAACCCTATCGGTATTGGGACGCCTTCTTTCCACTTCATGCAAGCTATCATTAGACGATTTTATTCAGTTTTAGAAGGCTCTCTAAGAAACAAAGAGGTAAACTATGTCTCAAGTAACCCTCTATAACTTCCAAAGTTCCTACATAAACTAAATAATATCGCCTACTGATAGCCAGATAAAAGAAGAAAATACTTCCTCAAAAACTGTAAGGGTTAAGAATTTGAAAACCAGTATTAAACCCTTGTGGATCATGAAGCATTTTGACAGTTTATTCTGGCTATCATTAGACGATAATATTATTTAGATTAGGATGGGTATATGGAAGTCAGGCTTAATTTAGACGGTCTGTACCCTTTTCATTCCCACAGATACTTCCTAAGCTGTATAAAATCGTCTACTAATAGCCAGCATAAACTGTCAATATGCGTCATGATCCTCAGGGGGTTAATTAATGTGTCAGACTGTATTGTACAGTCGCGCTAATAAGTGATGGCTCGGCACCAAATATGTTTTGATCAATAATTGGTATCAGCAATATCTAAGCTTCATTTCTTCATATCGAGTGAAATATACAAAGGTGTTCCTACACTTACCCACCCTATTCAACATCTGACAGACATTAATACAGCACCGAGCAAGCCAAACGTAATGACAGCTGGGACATGACTTATTAGCGCTGCCGTACACAGCCAACATAATTATAAAGTCATTGTTGTTCACGCCAGCTTGACTCCTTTAACCTTTACTTGGCAGACATTAACCCCTTCTGTTCCAGCGTAGTATTTTCAATTTCATTCTAGCTATATTTAGACGATTTTGTGCAGTTTTTGAAGGATCTGTGGTAGTAAAAAGGGTTAAGTTAGATCGTTCGAAACTTGTTAATTGCTGGAGGCTCTTTTTAAACGGAATAAAATCGTCTTATAGTAGTCACAATAAAGTTAAAAGGACGGCACCGGTACTGAATGAGTTAAGGATCTCCGAACAATACCAACACCAACATAACTCGTTCAGTGTTGCAGGATGCAGTTTTGTACTCTATTCTGGTTACCATTGGACGATGTTATGCATGTTAGGAAGAATCTCTAGGAGTCAAAGGGGTAAAAACCATCTCATTTAAGTCTAGCTGCACCAGTTCTTCCTAAACTGAATCAAATCGTCTAATATTAGCCAGAATGAACTGTGAAGACGCGTCACAATCCTCAAAGGGATAGATTGATAGCGCTAAATGTGTTCAGACTTTGAAGACATTATTGACAAACCTATGTTTATTGGAATATAATACAAATATTTATTTGTTATTCTGATTATAAAACAAACTACTGGTGTTAATAAGAAGAACACTAATATCCATAACTTTCAAATTACAAAAGGGAAAAAGATAATAATTACATATGTATACAGATTTATTACTAAAATATAACTTAACAATTAGATAACAGTACTTTGTACATTATAAATAATATTTGATTTTCATAACTTGGTCATATAATAAACAAATTATAAGAAAATACCTGAGCATATAATGAAACTTATAAATCTATGGACGAGTTCACCAACCTATTTTCTAGTTGATGCCATGATTAACCTTTACCCTTGTATACCGATCCAAGTTTCATACCCTGAAGTACTTTCCTATTTTCCTACACCTTCATAACTTCAGATATTAAGAATCTCGACTAAGCATGAAATATTCTTTATGGTTATACACCTAGTTTTCCAACACTATTTCAGCAACATTATGAGAACATTGGTCCAGATGTCCAAGTGTTACAATTTATAACAATAAGTTTATAGAGCTCGATCTGTGACTTCAAGGTCATTAGAGTCCTCCCATTTGATGGCTGCTTCTGCCAGGGCGTCCAGAACCTGTGTCACGGACTCCAGGTTACGACTGTTGGAAACAATGATAATTAACATATGATTTATAGTCTTCACTTCATTATGGATCAAATGACTGCTATATATGAAGTAAATATATCAATAATGTTCCTTCATTATATTATATTTCATTGTTGAGGAAGAATGTAATATAGGTACACAATATAATATAAGTAAACAATGTACATTAGGTAGGTATATACTGACCTTGCTCTGGCTGGGTGATGAGGAGGCAGGTGACGTTGGTCTTGCCAGGCGTGAGCAGCTGAGGCCACAAGACTCCTGGCGGGACTGATGTAGGACTTGGCGAAGATCTGCAGCAGCAGCAGCACGGAAACCACCACCGCCGCCACCACCCCGGCTGTCTTCAGGTCCAACTGTCCCACCCAATGGTTCAGGTCCACCCGACTGGCCCATTGACGTAAGTCAAAGTTATTAAGGCCTTGTTGAAGCTGGTACATCAGTGGAGCCAGAGAAGAGTGAGACATGGCGGCTGGGGAACACAGAACAAATAGTTGAACGTCTGGATACTATGCTGTATATTCCAAATACTTGCAGTATTATATTGCAAGATATTGACTCATTTGTTAACTTAAACAATCACTATACACTTCTTGCAACGTCTATTCAGTGCCTTACCTTATTGAAATTTGCAAGTCTGCTGCAGGAAGCTAGGTGTTGTTGCAGGTAAGGTAGGTGGAGGTACAGTGTGGTGGAGACTGAGGCAGTTGGTGTTATATAGCTCACTGATAGAAAGGTGAAGCTCCTTGGGTCATGGTGGTAGTGAGAGGTTCACCAGGATGTTGCTATGGTCAAGGGAAGGGGGGGGGGGGGGAAGTGGGGAGAGGGACAACCTTTTGTTATCAATCATTCTATGTAATAATGTTAATTTCATGTAGGCTACAGGGGGGAGAGAGAGACAGATAATTAATTAGCGATTATTTGATTGGTCGATCCCTATCTAATATCTTATTATTGTATGATGTTACAAGTATATATATATATATATATATGAATAATTAAGGTGAAGCTCACAGTAGGTATCCCACAATGCCCCACCCATCTCAATCTGGGTCTCATTTACCATTAAAGGTGAGGTTTTCTGAATCCCCTTCTCTCTCATTTTTAGCATCATTAGTTTTGAGATTTAAAGACATTTGCCCCATGATTTTGGAGATTATAAGACCTTTTGTAGCATTTAAGTATCGATTCTTTCCAGGCGAGCGATAGGGAACATGCAAATTAGGAGCAACCGGGCTTTGGTCGGCAAATTTTTCTACCCAAAATGCACACATTTATATTGGGAGTATTTTCTTAGGCTTGATGGATGTCTAGGGAGGAAACTAAAGAAAATAAATAAATAAATACATAAATAAATAATAATCTACCCATAACCCTGGGCCCATAGATTCCTTATAACTAACATAAACCAAAAGCTATTTTATAGAAGCAGTGCAGGTGTGCACAAATAGATAGTCAATATCACATCAAATATAATTCCACAACATACCTGCTTATATCAAATTGTTGTTGTATATGCAAATGCAAAAATATAATGAGAAATACCTTGAAATGTAACTTTTGATTCATTTTCCACAGAAAGAACGAACCGGATATTTTATTTGTCCATCCATTTCTGTAGTAATTACATGTATGTACGGTTGCGCTAATAAGTCATGTCCCAGCTGTGATTACGCTTGGCTCACTGTTTGCTGTATCAATGTCTGTCAGATGTTGAATAGGGTGGGTAAGTGTAGGAACATGCTTGTATATTTCACTCGATATTAAGAAATGAAGCTTAGATATTGCTGATACCAATTATTGATCGAAACATACTTGGTGCCGAAACATCACTTATTAGCGAGACTGTACAGTGTGTGTATACTCAGGCACATACCCGATGCTGGGGGTGGCCGACTCAAGACAGACTGAACAGAAACAATATTTAAGGTTCCAATTCTTACGGTCCGGGACCACTTTCACGTTCCCTCGCCGCTTTCTATGTCTCGTCTAGTAGGTTATTTATACAAGGGAAGGAGTTGTCCTAGCCCCCTGCCCTCAGAAGGAAAAGTAGGGCAATACAAGAGACAGACAGAAACGGCTAAGGTTGGGTAGATACCAAACCTCTCTCTGGATAGGACCAGCCCTCACCCTACAAAAATACCTTGATAACTTTTGACCAATTTGCCACAAAAAAGACGAACCGGATATTTTATTTATTTGTGTGTTTAGTTCATCCATTTCAGTAGTAATTGCACAATCACTAATATGATTTATAGCAGGCAAATCATTAGCAATCAATGATTTGCCATAACCTCATATACTGTATATACTGTACAGTATATACAGTATATTATCACTTACAATCACTACCAATTAAGAACCCTCAGCTCGGGAACACTTTCAAGCCACCTGTCTTGTCCAATGTAAAGGATGTTCTGCCTTCCTGGAAAACCCTCCGTCCAGCGGCTGGCGTGAAAGGGAAAGTGACTCAGGGTGAGGTGCTGTGACGTCATTAGCTGTGTGTGTGTGTGTGTGTGTGTGTGTGTGTGTGTGTGTGTGTGTGTGTGTGTGTGTGCAGGTTTGGGAGGTGGAAGGAGGGGGGGGGGATCAGACTCGGCGTAGTAGTAGTGAACATGGATGAATGAACCCGACGACCAATTCAATCAATGAGACGGCAATAGTATGTGGTGTTTATACAAGGTCAACAAGCTGAACACAGCAACTACCCGGTTAGTAGGATACAAATGTGTGTGTGGGGGGGGGGGGGGGGGCATCTATATAATATTTTCGATTGTCTGTGTGTGTGTGTGTGTGTGTGTGTGTGTGTGTGTGTGTTCTTCTTAGGCGGCCGCAGTTTTGGACCTGGGGAGCTGAAACTTTGCATGTTGGTGTCAATTGACCTGGGTCAGGTCATAGAGGGGGCGAGGCCACGATCGGAGGTCGTTTTGAGGCCGAAATTGAAAAAACAAATTTAAAAAAAAAGGAAAACAAAATGGCCGTTTGGGGCAGGAGGCCTCCGATCGAAAAGGTGTATGGAACGAAAGTTGTTCGCAGCCCCCCATAATGGGGGTACGGATGAGGTCAGATCCAAAATCGGAGGTCATTTAGCGGCCGAAATCGAGGTCGCCGTTTAATGAGGCACAGGGAGGTCGAGGCCGGTGATTATGGTAGTAGTATTGTGATGATTGTGGCAGTAGTGATTGATGATGGTGATTATGGTAGTAGTAGTGGTGGTAGTAGTGATGGTGATTATGGTGATTACCCGGGCAACGCCGGGTACCCCTGCTAGTCTTAAATATACAGAGTATTACAGTCAATATATTATGTTATTACTGATATCTATCTATATATCTATATACTCTGTCACATACCCCATTTTATATTTTTATTAGGGTTGGCCGACTCGAGGCATTACTGATAACATGTACTTTTGTTCTTATAGCAAACCACAATGAGTTTTTGTTAAATTTTATTTATCTCTATATACGTAAAGCTCTTACCAATATACTGTACTTGTGCACAAATATGACCAGGTAGAGAAGAATGAAGGTAAGACATCCGAAAAGTTAGTTTTCAAACGCAGGTAATCAGCGATTAAGGGGGAGATATTTATACAGTTAATTATTGAAAGTTTAGACAGTACAACACTCAATGGTATTACTATGTAGTCATTTCCAAAAGTGTATCGATTGAACAACAAAATGTTTTGCCTCATGCGAGTAAAAAGTCTTTTCAATAATTATATTATATATGTTGACATCAATATTGTCACGACCTTACCAAAAAACAGGGGCTTGTAGTATTGGTTGTAATTAGTTTCATGGTCCTATAATTTTTGATAAATATACTGTACTGTATAATAGGAAAAAACAAAAAAAACAAAAAAAACACATAAAGTGAAAAAGAGGTTCAGAGAAAAAAGAAAAGAAAAACAATAGCATGGACAGTATTAACCTTTTCAATATGCGAGGACGCGTTGTTTCCTTTTATATTGGCGATCAATACACGATTTTATGCAGTTCAGGAAGGAGTTTTGGAAGTCGGAGAGTTCATTAGGATAGATTTTACCCCTTTGATTCCTATAGATCCTTACTAAGCTGCGTAAAAATGTCTAATATGTATGTATGTATGTATGTATATACTCTGGCACCTTCCCCAGTTTTCCATTTTCTTTTTTAATGGGGGTGGCCGACTCGAGACAGAGCCATACAGAAATCAATAGAAAAACGCGTCATCGTATCACTTCTTACCGTACACTCGCGGCCATAAACCCTGGACAGTTTGAGATAGTGGACTGATTACACGAAGTTCCGAAATGCAAATATATCAGATAATATAAATAATGAGATTCAATTCACCTTGAGATTCATTTAACCCCTTCTGTACCGGTGCCGTCCTTTTAACTTTATTCTGGCTACTATTAGACAATTTTAATCAGTTTCAAAGGGTCTTCCAGCAAACAACAGGCTTCGAAATATGTCACTTAACCCTTTCAACTACCACAGATCCTTCTTAAGCTGCACAGAATAGTTTAAATATAGCTAGACTAAAACTACAAAGACGTCGCCGGTACAGAAGGGGTTAATAATAGAAACATGGCATTAACCCTATCGGTATTGGGACGCCTTCTTTCCACTTCATGCAAGCTATCATTAGACGATTTTATTCAGTTTTAGAAGGCTCTCTAAGAAACAAAGAGGTAAACTATGTCTCAAGTAACCCTCTATAACTTCCAAAGTTCCTACATAAACTAAATAATATCGCCTACTGATAGCCAGATAAAAGGAGAAAATACTTCCTCAAAAACTGTAAGGGTTAAGAATTTGAAAACCAGTATTAAACCCTTGTGGATCATGAAGCATTTTGACAGTTTATTCTGGCTATCATTAGACGATAATATTATTTAGATTAGGATGGGTATATGGAAGTCAGGCTTAATTTAGACGGTCTGTACCCTTTTCATTCCCACAGATACTTCCTAAGCTGTATAAAATCGTCTACTAATAGCCAGCATAAACTGTCAATATGCGTCATGATCCTCAGGGGGTTAATTAATGTGTCAGACTGTATTGTACAGTCGCGCTAATAAGTGATGGCTCGGCACCAAATATGTTTTGATCAATAATTGGTATCAGCAATATCTAAGCTTCATTTCTTCATATCGAGTGAAATATACAAAGGTGTTCCTACACTTACCCACCCTATTCAACATCTGACAGACATTAATACAGCACCGAGCAAGCCAAACGTAATGACAGCTGGGACATGACTTATTAGCGCTGCCGTACACAGCCAACATAATTATAAAGTCATTGTTGTTCACGCCAGCTTGACTCCTTTAACCTTTACTTGGCAGACATTAACCCCTTCTGTTCCAGCGTAGTATTTTCAATTTCATTCTAGCTATATTTAGACGATTTTGTGCAGTTTTTGAAGGATCTGTGGTAGTAAAAAGGGTTAAGTTAGATCGTTCGAAACTTGTTAATTGCTGGAGGCTCTTTTTAAACGGAATAAAATCGTCTTATAGTAGTCACAATAAAGTTAAAAGGACGGCACCGGTACTGAATGAGTTAAGGATCTCCGAACAATACCAACACCAACATAACTCGTTCAGTGTTGCAGGATGCAGTTTTGTACTCTATTCTGGTTACCATTGGACGATGTTATGCATGTTAGGAAGAATCTCTAGGAGTCAAAGGGGTAAAAACCATCTCATTTAAGTCTAGCTGCACCAGTTCTTCCTAAACTGAATCAAATCGTCTAATATTAGCCAGAATGAACTGTGAAGACGCGTCACAATCCTCAAAGGGATAGATTGATAGCGCTAAATGTGTTCAGACTTTGAAGACATTATTGACAAACCTATGTTTATTGGAATATAATACAAATATTTATTTGTTATTCTGATTATAAAACAAATTACTGGTGTTAATAAGAACAACACTAATATCCATAACTTTCAAATTACAAAAGGGAAAAAGATAGTAATTACATATGTATACAGATTTATTACTAAAATATAACTTAACAATTAGATAACAGTACTTTGTACATTATAAATAATATTTGATTTTCATAACTTGGTCATATAATAAACAAATTATAAGAAAATACCTGAGCATATAATGAAACTTATAAATCTATGGACGAGTTCACCAACCTATTTTCTAGTTGATGCCATGATTAACCTTTACCCTTGTATACCGATCCAAGTTTCATACCCTGAAGTACTTTCCTATTTTCCTACACCTTCATAACTTCAGATATTAAGAATCTCGACTAAGCATGAAATATTCTTTATGGTTATACACCTAGTTTTCCAACACTATTTCAGCAACATTATGAGAACATTGGTCCAGATGTCCAAGTGTTACAACTTATAACAATAAGTTTATAGAGCTCGATCTGTGACTTCAAGGTCATTAGAGTCCTCCCATTTGATGGCTGCTTCTGCCAGGGCGTCCAGAACCTGTGTCACGGACTCCAGGTTACGACTGTTGGAAACAATGATAATTAACATATGATTTATAGTCTTCACTTCATTATGGATCAAATGACTGCTATATATGAAGTAAATATATCAATAATGTTCCTTCATTATATTATATTTCATTGTTGAGACAATGTAATATAGGTACACAATATAATATAAGTAAACAATGTACTTTAGGTAGGTAATATACTGACCTTGCTCTGGCTGGGTGATGAGGAGGCAGGTGACGTTGGTCTTGCCAGGCGTGAGCAGCTGAGGCCACAAGACTCCTGGCGGGACTGATGTAGGACTTGGCGAAGATCTGCAGCAGCAGCAGCACGGAAACCACCACCGCCGCCACCACCCCGGCTGTCTTCAGGTCCAACTGTCCCACCCAATGGTTCAGGTCCACCCGACTGGCCCATTGACGTAAGTCAAAGTTATTAAGGCCTTGTTGAAGCTGATACATCAGTGGAGCCAGAGCAGAGTGAGACATGGCGGCTGGGGAACACAGAACAAATAGTTGAACGTCTGGATACTATGCTGTATATTCCAAATACTTGCAGTATTATATTGCAAGATATTGACTCATTTGTTAACTTAAACAATCACTATACACTTCTTGCAACGTCTATTCAGTGCCTTACCTTATTGAAATTTGCAAGTCTGCTGCAGGAAGCTATGTGTTGTTGCAGGTAAGGTAGGTGGAGGTACAGTGTGGTGGAGACTGAGGCAGTTGGTGTTATATAGCTCACTGATAGAAAGGTGAAGCTCCTTGGGTCATGGTGGTAGTGAGAGGTTCACCAGGATGTTGCTATGGTCAAGGGAAGGGGGGGGGGGGGTGAAGTGGGGAGAGTGACAACCTTTTGTTATCAATCATTCTATGTAATAATGTTAATTGCATATAGGCTACATGGGGGAGAGAGAGACAGATAATTAATTAGCGATTATTTGATTGGTCGATCCCTATCTAATATCTTATTATTGTATGATGTTACAAGTATATATACATATATATATATATGAATAATTAAGGTGAAGCTCACAGTAGGTATCCCACAATGCCCCACCCATCTCAATCTGGGTCTCATTTACCATTAAAGGTGAGGTTTTCTGAATCCCCTTCTCCCTCATTTTTAGCATCATTAGTTTTGAGATTTAAAGACATTTGCCCCATGATTTTGGAGATTATAAGACCTTTTGTAGCATTTAAGTATCGATTCTTTCCAGGCGAGCGATAGGGAACATGCAAATTAGGAGCAACCGGGCTTTGGTCGGCAATTTTTTCTACCCAAAATGCACACATTTATATTGGGAGTGTTTTCTTAGGCTTGATGGATGTCTAGGGAGGAAACTAAAGAAAATAAATAAATAAATAAATAAATAAATAATAATCTACCCATAACCCTGGGCCCATAGATTCCTTATAACTAACATAAACCAAAAGCTATTTTATAGAAGCAGTGCAGGTGTGCACAAATAGATAGTCAATATCACATCAAATATAATTCCACAACATACCTGCTTATATCAAATTGTTGTTGTATATGCTGTATATATTGTATATATGTGTTGTATATTTGATGGGGAAATATTGGAACAAGTAGAGTGTTTTAAATATCTAGGAGGAACGATAAGCAGGAGTGGAGGTATGGAAGTGGAGGTAAAACAGAGAGTGTGTGAAGGAAGGAAGGTTTTCGGAGCAATGGGAAGTATGTGGAAGACGAGAAATCTCGGAGTGAAAGTAAAAAGTGCACTGTATCAAGGAATTGTTGTGCCAACAGTGATGTATGGGGCTGAAACATGGGCTCTGAAGAAAAAGGAGAAAAGAGGGCTGGATGTGATGGAGATGAGCTGCTTGAGGAGTATGTGTGGAGTTACTCGTAGAGACAGATTGAGGAATGAATAGATACGTAGGAGAGTGGGGCAGCAGGAACATTTGTCAGCCAGAGTGGACAGAAGGGTGCTGAGCTGGTATGGTCATGTTGAACGAATGGGAGATGAAAGGCTTACAAAGAGAATATGTGAGTCAGGTACAAGGGGAGATAGAAGGGCAGGAAGACCCCCATTGAGATGGAGAGACTGTGTAAGAAAGGCTTTGGATGATAGAGGAATGACTATAGATCAGGCAGGGGAAGTGGTGGTGGACAGGAGTGAATGGAGAATGCTTGTGAATAGTTGAGTGAACACATGGTCATTTGGAGTAAGGCGTCGGGCGCAAGTTCGACTAGATAATAGTCCATCAGGCGCCTGGCCCGGGGGGACGATTAATATGAAGGGTGTGCCTGGAAGTGTGGTGGGAGGGCTTGTGGCTTTGGCTCCGCTGCATGTCTGCCTGCCGAGATCGGAACCTCTCCGGGTGGTCAGGGGCCGGGGGAGTGCTGGAGCGACCTTTGTAACCCTGGTCTCTGGGTCTTCTCCTGGGTGACCTGGATGTGTGTGAGTTTGTGTTTTTTATCTGTGTTTATTTTTTGTTTTATGTTGTTTTTGTGTTTTCCCTGTTCTTGCTCTGTCTTGAGTCGGCTACCCCCAAAATGGGGATTGGGCCTGAGCATATAGATAGATAGATAGATAGATAGTTGTATATGCAAATGCAAAAATATAATGAGAAATACCTTGAAATGTAACTTTTGATTCATTTTCCACAGAAAGAACGAACCGGATATTTTATTTGTCCATCCATTTCTGTAGTAATTACATGTATGTACGGTTGCGCTAATAAGTCATGTCCCAGCTGTGATTACGTTTGGCTCATTGTTTGCTGTATCAATGTCTGTCAGATGTTGAATAGGGTGGGTAAGTGTAGGAACATGCTTGTATATTTCACTCGATATTAAGAAATGAAGCTTAAATATTGCTGATACCAATTATTGATCGAAACATACTTGGTGCCGAGACATCACTTATTAGCGCGACTGTACAGTGTGAGTATACTCAGGCACATACCCGATGCTGGGGGTGGCCGACTCGAGACAGACTGAACAGAAACAATATTTAAGGTTCCAATTCTTACGGTCCGGGACCACTTTCACGTTCCCTCGCCGCTTTCTATGTCTCGTCTAGTAGGTTATTTATACAAGGGGAGGAGGATTCCTAGTCCCCTGCCCTCAGAAGGAAAAGTAGGGCAATACAAGAGACAGACAGAAACGGCTAAGGTTGGGTAGATACTAAACCTCTCTCTGGATAGGACCAGCCCTCACCCTACAAAAATACCTTGATAACTTTTGACCAATTTACCATAAAAAAGACGAACCGGATATTTTATTTTATTTGTGTGTTTAGTTCATCCATTTCAGTAGTAATTGCACAATCACTAATATGATTTATAGCAGGCAAATCATTAGCAATCAATGATTTGCCATAACCTCATATACTGTATATACTGTACAGTATATTATCACTTACAATCACTACCAATTAAGAACCCTCAGCTCGGGAACACTTTCAAGCCACCTGTCTTGTCCAATGTAAAGGATGTTCTGCCTTCCTGGAAAACCCTCCGTCCAGCGGCTGGCGTGAAAGGGAAAGTGACTCAGGGTGAGGTGCTGTGACGTCATTAGCTGTGAGTGTGTGTGTGTGTGTGTGCAGGTTTGGGAGGTGGAAGGAGGGGGGGGGGGGGTTCAGACTCGGCGTAGTAGTAGTGAACATGGATGAATGAACACTATGACCAATTCAATCAATGAGACGGCAATAGTATGTGGTGTTTATACAAGGTCAACAAGCTGAACACACAGGAACTACCCGGTTAGTAGGATACAAATGTGTGTGGGGGCGGTGATCTATATAATATTTTGGAGTGTCTGTGTGTGTGTGTGTGTGTTCTTCTTAGGCGGCCGCAGTTTTGGACCTGGGGAGCTGAAACTTTGCATGTTGGTGTCAATTGACCTGGGTCAGGTCATAGAGGGGGCGAGGCCACGATAGGAGGTCGTTTCGAGGCCGAAATTGAAAACAAAAATGAAAAAAATTGAAAACAAAATGGCCGTTTGGGGCAGAAGGAGGCCTCCGATCGAAAAGGTGTATGGAACGAAAGTTGTTTGCAGCCCCCCATAATGGGGGTACGGATGAGGTCAGATCCAAAATCGGAGGTCATTTAGCGGCCGAAATCGAGGTCGCCGTTTAATGAGGCACAGGGAGGTCGAGGCCGGTGATTATGGTAGTAGTAGTATTGTGATGATTGTGGCAGTAGTGATTGATGATGGTGATTATGGTAGTAGTGGTGGTAGTAGTGATGGTGATTATGGTGATTACCCGGGCAACGCCGGGTACCCCTGCTAGTCTTAAATATACAGAGTATTACAGTCAATATATTATGTTATTACTGATATCTATCTATATATCTATATACTCTGTCACATACCCCATTTTATATTTTTATTAGGGTTGGCCGACTCGAGGCATTACTGATAACATGTACTTTTGTTCTTATAGCAAACCACAATGAGTTTTTGTTAAATTTTATTTATCTCTATATACGTAAAGCTCTTACCAATATACTGTACTTGTGCACAAATATGACCAGGTAGAGAAGAATGAAGGTAAGACATCCGAAAAGTTAGTTTTCAAACGCAGGTAATCAGCGATTAAGGGGGAGATATTTATACAGTTAATTATTGAAAGTTTAGACAGTACAACACTCAATGGTATTACTATGTAGTCATTTCCAAAAGTGTATCGATTGAACAACAAAATGGTTTGCCTCATGCGAGTAAAAAGTCTTTTCAATAATTATATTATATATGTTGACATCAATATTGTCACGACCTTACCAAAAAACAGGGGCTTGTAGTATTGGTTGTAATTAGTTTCATGGTCCTATAATTTTTGATAAATATACTGTACTGCATAATAGGAAAAAAAAAAAAAAAAAAAAAAAACATAAAGTAAAAAAGAGGTTCAGAGAAAAAAGAAAAGAAAAAACAATAGCATGGACAGTATTAACCTTTTCAATATGCGAGGACGCGTTGTTTCCTTTTATATTGGCGATCAATACACGATTTTATGCAGTTCAGGAAGGAGTTTTGGAAGTCGGAGAGTTCATTAGGATAGATTTTACCCCTTTGATTCCTAAAGATCCTTACTAAGCTGCGTAAAAATGTCTAATATGTATGTATGTATGTATGTATATACTCTGGCACCTTCCCCAGTTTTCCATTTTTCTTTTTTAATGGGGGTGGCCGACTCAAGACAGAGCCATACAGAAATCAATAGAAAAACGCATCATCGTATCACTTCTTACCGTACAGTCGCGGCCATAAACCCTGGACAGTTTGAGATAGTGGACTGATTACACGAAGTTCCGAAATGCAAATATATCAGATAATATAAATAATGAGATTCAATTCACCTTGAGATTCATTTAACCCCTTCTGTACCGGTGCCGTCCTTTTAACTTTATTCTGGCTACTATTAGACAATTTTAATCAGTTTCAAAGGGTCTTCCAGCAAACAACAGGCTTCGAAATATGTCACTTAACCCTTTCAACTACCACAGATCCTTCTTAAGCTGCACAGAATAGTTTAAATATAGCTAGACTAAAACTACAAAGACGTCGCCGGTACAGAAGGGGTTAATAATAGAAACATGGCATTAACCCTATCGGTATTGGGACGCCTTCTTTCCACTTCATGCAAGCTATCATTAGACGATTTTATTCAGTTTTGGAAGGCTCTCTAAGAAACAAAGAGGTAAACTATATCTCAAGTAACCCTCTAACTTTCATTAATTGAGTTTATGAGTAAAGTCGGTTTGTGGAGGTAACATAATAATTCCTACATAAACTAAATACATTCGCCTACTGATAGCCAGATAAAAGGAAAAAAATACTTCCTCAAAAACTGAAAGGGCTAAACACTTGAAAGCCAGTATTATAACCCTGGGAGGATCATTAAGCATTTTGACAGTTTATTCTGGCTATCATTAGGTGATATTATTTAGATTAGGATGGGTATATGGAAGTCAGGCTTAATTTAGACGGTCTGTAGTACCCTTTTAATTCCCACAGATACTTAGCCAGCATAAACTGTCAATATGCGTCATGATCCTCAGGGGTTAATTAATGTGTCCGACTGTATTGTACAGTCGCGCTAATAAGTGATTTCTCGGCACCACATATGTTTTGATCAATAATTGGTATCAGCAATATCTAATATTCATTTCTTCATATCGAGTGAAATATACAAAGATATTCCTACACTTACTCACCCTATTCAACATCTGACAGACACTAATACAGCACCGAGCAAGCCAAACGTAATGACAGCTGGGACATGACTTATTAGCGCGGCCGTACACAGCCAACATAATTATAAAGTCATTGTTGTTCACGCCAGCTTGACTCCTTTAACCTTTACTTGGCAGACATTAACCCCTTCTGTTCCAGCGTAGTATTTTCAATTTCATTCTAGCTATATTTAGAAGATTTTGTGCAGTTTTTGAAGGATCTGTGGTAGTAACAGGGTCAAGTTAGATCGTTCGAAACTTGTTAATTGCTGGAGGCCCTTTTTAAACGGAATAAAATCGTCTTATAGTAGCCACAATAAAGGTAGAAGGATGGCACCGGTACTGCATGAGTTAAGGATCTCCGAACAATACCAACACCAACATAACTCGTTCAGTGTTGCAGGATGCAGTTTTGTACTCTATTTTGGTTACCATTGGACGATTTTATGCATGTTAGGAAGAATCTCTAGGAGTTAAAGGGGTAAAAACCATCTCATTTAAGTCTAGCTGCACCAGTTCTTCCTAAACTGAATCAAATCGTCTAATATTAGCCAGAATGAACTGTGAAGACGCGTCACAATCCTCAAAGGGATAGATTGATAGCGCTAAATGTGTTCAGACTTTGAAGACATTATTGACAAACCTATGTTTATTGGAATATAATACAAACATTTATTTGTTATTCTGATTATAAAACAAATTACTGGTGTTAATAAGAACAACACTAATATCCATAACTTTCAAATTACAATAGGGAAAAAGATAATAATTACATATGTATACAGATTTATTACTAAAATATAACTTAACAATTAGATAACAGTACTTTGTACATTATAAATAATATTTGATTTTCATAACTTGGTCATATAATAAACAAATTATAAGAAAATACCTGAGCATATAATGAAACTTATAAATCTATGGACGAGTTCACCAACCTATTTTCTAGTTGATGCCATGATTAACCTTTACCCTTGTATACCGATCCAAGTTTCATACCCTGAAGTACTTTCCTATTTTCCTACACCTTCATAACTTCAGATATTAAGAATCTCGACTAAGCATGAAATATTCTTTATGGTTATACACCTAGTTTTCCAACACTATTTCAGCAACATTATGAGAACATTGGTCCAGATGTCCAAGTGTTACAACTTATAACAATAAGTTTATAGAGCTCGATCTGTGACTTCAAGGTCATTGGAGTCCTCCCATTTGATGGCTGCTTCTGCCAGGGCGTCCAGAACCTGTGTCACGGACTCCAGGTTACGACTGTTGGAAACAATGATAATTAACATATGATTTATAGTCTTCACTTCATTATGGATCAAATGACTGCTATATATGAAGTAAATATATCAATAATGTTCCTTCATTATATTATATTTCATTGTTGAGACAATGTAATATAGGTACACAATATAATATAAGTAAACAATGTACTTTAGGTAGGTAATATACTGACCTTGCTCTGGCTGGGTGATGAGGAGGCAGGTGACGTTGGTCTTGCCAGGCGTGAGCAGCTGAGGCCACAAGACTCCTGGCGGGACTGATGTAGGACTTGGCGAAGATCTGCAGCAGCAGCAGCACGGAAACCACCACCGCCGCCACCACCCCGGCTGTCTTCAGGTCCAACTGTCCCACCCAATGGTTCAGGTCCACCCGGCTGGCCCATTGACGTAAGTCAAAGTTATTAAGTCCTTGTTGAAGCTGGTACATCAGTGGAGCCAGAGCAGGGTAAGACATGGTGGCTGGGGACAATAGGATAATTGTATTATGTGACCATTATACTGGATTTAGTATAATTGGAAATCATGTGTGGGAAGGTCACAAAGTGAATATTCTATCTGTTAAGAAAAGGACAGTGTGGTGGCATGTGGAGGAGTAATGGCTGTGTTGACGACAATGTAAAACCATAGAAAGATTATGAAAGATAACTAGATTATTACAGAAAAGGAAGGATAAATATAAGCCAAGTTATAGAATTGTGCCGGATATGATTAAACATTAAATTTCAAATTACGTTAGATAAGAGATTCAATACAAACATTATAAAGTTGAGAAACTACTGGAAGTGGTCCGTGGTGTTCAGAAAGGGAGGAAGGAAGGAAGGAGCAAACATGAAAACGTAAGAGATTAAATATTTACAAAAGGGAAGAACAGTATGGGATAGTAGAGATATTAATTAATCCGATTGTTTGTTATAATATATAATAAATTTATTGTGAAATTCAAAGCATTACAATTGTACCTAGAAGTGTAATTCTCACATTTCTAAGGGAAAGGGTTATTCCCAGGTAAATAATACGAATGTTAGCAGAAAATAAGTTTTAATATATACAAGCATATATTCAATGAGCTTAGATGCCTGTGAGAATGCATAGATGCATGTGAGAATGCATACATGAATGCATATTTAAGCCTTGTTCATACAATGGCGAAACTCTTAATTGTTGCCAATCAGCTAGGTAAACTCTCAACAGCAACACAACAGTTATGTGGGAACCCCAGGCTCCAGTACCACCTCTAGGTAGCTTGAAGTATGGTAACCCACAGCAGAGTCACTGTTTAGGGAGTCTGATCTTACTTATATTTACATTGTCTTCACCTATAACTATTTACCACACTGGCAAGTAATTTATATTCTCACCTATACTGGATAGAGTGATGGCAAGAGGTAGAGGAGTTGGTTGTATCTCTGTCTATTATTAGTAGAGGAAGAACAAGTACTGTTATTATTGTTTTATGAGTTTCTATTATAATATAATCACACAGTATGGCCTCACCTTGGTTATAGATGTAGTGACGGTGAGAGCAGGAGTTGGTTGTGTGTGTGATAACAGTAGGTGGTGGAGTGTGGCTGTGAGAGTGCTGGAGCTGGTCTTATATACAATGCCTCAGCCAACCCAACTCAGGGAAGGGTGATGTAACCTTGGGGCTGGGTCAGGTTGGTCGGGGGGCGGGGGGGGGGGGGGGAGTGGTTATCAAGGGAGCCAACCGGATGTACGATTGGCCACGTGAATTTGCATACACTCCCTGATTTATGTAGGGAGGGAAAAATAGTATAATTGAATACGAGAATAATTTTATATAAAACTGTTAATTGGTCATATTGTTTAACTAATGCATACCAAAATACACTTCTAATTCAACAACACTAATGTTCTTTCCATACATAAAATCATGGAGTGAGTTCAAATTAATGCAGCCAACTGTACAAACGCGAACAGGAATTTCTAGACGATTTTTGGATGTGCAGTTTTGGGATGATGGTGAACTATTTTAATACACTGATAAACAAAGCTCACAGTAATAGGATCCACAAGTTAATGCTCGCCGATTTATTTATTTATATTATTTTTAATATATATTTATGCATTTACTTATATTTACTTAAATTAGAAGGTGTTCATGTATACCTGGCCACGTCTGTACATTGCCAAATCCGTGTGTACAATAATGAACACATACACGTAACACAACTGGTACACATAATCTGAGTGTAATAATTATTGTATGTGTTATCGGGTGTGTTAAGGGGATTATTATATATATATTTTTTGTTTTAGTTATCTCTCTAGACTTTCATCAAGCTTAAGAATATACCTCCAAAACAACCCTTCCAGATACATTTTGACATTTTTCGGTAGACAAACAGCTAAATTGCAGGCTCGTCAGAACGTCTTAAAACCTCCAACTAATGGGGCTAAACATGAAGGAGAAGGAGGCCCACAGGACCCCACCACCCTCCCCATTAACACATTTATGAGGCATATCATAAATGTACAATATAATGCCAAATCGGTGAGGTTTTCTAAGATATGTTACACTAAATTACATGTTATAATACTGTATGTACCAGTTGTGTTACAGGTATGTGCTTCATACTGCACATACATTGTTTGCAGTGTATTGTGGTTATTGATTGAATGTCATAATCATAGTAATGGTGAATGAATAAATGCCATAATCATACAAATGGTGAATGAGTGAATGACAATCCTATAAATGGTGAATGAATGAATGCCGCGACAGGTATAGAGTATAAGTATGAATAACAATGGCAGGCTCGGGCAAGATATGGATGAATGAATGAATGAGAGAAGTGAAGAGCGTAACACTAAATAATTAATGAAACACATGGACCGCAAAATGATGAATAAACAATTAATGAACAAGGACAGTACCACGAATGAATGAATAAGTGAACAATGTGGACAAGTTGATGTATACAAATCCTATTCAGCATTATGTCGCATTGATTCATACCGGCATTATTCGTTAGAGGATTTTTACAGCTTAGGAATTATTTGTGGGAAGCGAAGAGTTAATTGAGATCAGTCTTACGATGTTTACTCCAAGAGGTCATTCCTAAGTTCACTAAAATCGTCTAATGTTAGCCTGAATATAATGTTGAAAGTGTATTATTTGTGGGAAGCGAAGAGTTAATTGAGATCAGTCTTACGATGTTTACTCCCAGAGGTCATTCTTAAGCTCCCTAAAATCGTCTAATGTTAGTCTGAATCAAATGTTAAAAGCGTAATAATATACAGTACTGCAAGGGTTAATGAGAGATGTAGGCTGGAAAATGAATAATGGAAGAATCAATGAAAGTCGTTGAAGCATCCTGTTACGAGTCGCTTACGTCACCGTCATACACTATAGTGAATCGGTTACTGGAATTTACTTTCTATATACATTTCCTTCAATCATAGTACTGGTGGGGGGGAATCCTTTGCTGCTTGTCATCACGGAACTCGACCCAAGCAGCTGAACTCGGTGGTGCAAGGTCCATAGATATAGTCATCCCGGTCGCGATCCAAAGTGGCCACTAATTGAACCATTTATAGGTAGTTTAGTAGAGAACCTATCTCCAGCATACATGCCATTTTTGGACTAAGATACACCGGATCACGGTGAACATCAAATGCAGATGCTGACCAAGTTTCGCTAAAATCTGTCAATTCATTCTCGTGATGTTTTGCTAACATTCAGATACAGACACACATACTGTATATAGACAGGCACACTTAAAGTACCGATTACCAAGGTTAATCTGGTAAGTATATTATCCAATAGGAATCTTCAGGATATTCTTGGATAAGTCTACATGGTGAAATGTTCAAGAGACAATTGGGTCCCTACTCTGTATCTGTTACCCTACCCAAAACAAGTTGGCTTAGGTTAAGTGACGAGAGATAAACAGAGGTTGGATATATACTGTGATCGTCCTGGTAACAGCAATTACACGTAAAACCTGCGGCGGCGAGGGTTTCGCCTATGTTGTTTTGGCCAGGGTTGGCTTGTTATACTTGCACATAACTGACATCGGGCAATATCGTTCAGTACGTCAAATTTCAGCTCAATATCTCACAAAGTACAGGGACAAATTTAAATGGTCTTATCCACCGGCCACCTCTGATCATCAAGAAGGACAACAACAAGAACTAGAACAACAACAAAGTCAAGCATTAACAGCCGTCTGAGAATCCGCCGCAGGTATAAAAGAAGACTATCCCCTGGGGTCCAACGGGTCCAACGGGTCCAAACTTCCGGAATCTATGACCGGCACCACACTGTCTGCCGTCCAGTGAAAGTAAAAGTGAGTCCGGGTGGTGGCGTAGTCTTATACAGGACGTGGCGTCGCACTGCGTTTTTATTTGTTTTATAGGACAAACATCTTAAGGGGCTAGTGCTTGTTTTTTTTTTCTTTTCTATATTTGTATGTATTTACTATATTTTTTAGTTTCCTTGCTAGACATATTCTTTTTAGTTTCCTCGCAAGACCTACATTAAGCTTAAAAAGCTTGTGCATTTTTCGGTATAAGAATATCCCGGCCGAAGGCCGGTTCCTACTAAAATTACAGGCTCGCTATCGCTCACCAGGAAAAATCTAAACAAATGGCACGAAAGGTGTTAATATAGACAAAGAAATGGGGCGATAGGTCTCAAAATTGTCAAATTAATGGAACGAACGTCAATACTGATATGCTAAACATGAGAGAGAAGGGGGTCCATAAAAAACAAGTATACCTCCCTGTTAACATTGCCGTCGAGAGGAGGAATTAACCCTTCTATACCGGCGACGTGTTTTTCATTATATTTTGACGCTTTTGTGCAGTCTAAACAGGATCTATGGTAGTGAAAAGGGTTAAGGGCGATGGTTCGAAGCCTGTTAATTGCTGGAGGCCCTTTTTAAACTGAATAACATCGTTTAACAGTAGCCAGAATTATATTAGTAGGCGGAGGTGTTGTAAGAGTCAAATGGATTACCCTGTGTATTGGGTGTAAGTGAGGCACAAACAATAACAGTGGGGGACGCCAGGCAAATGAAATATGAATTTTATAAACTGATCTCAATTGCCTTAGTTATCCCTCTCTCTCTCTCTCTCTCTCTCTCTCTACGGTGCTTAACCCCTTCTGTACCGGCGACGTCTTTTTTAATTCAATCTTGCAATATTTAGACGATTCTGTGCAGTTTAAGAAGGATCCGTGGTAGTAAAAAAGGGTTAAGTGAGATAGTTGGAAGCCCGTTAATATTATTGTTCGAGGCCCTTTTTGAAACTGAATAAAATCGCCTAATAGTAGCCAGAATAAAGTTAAAAGGACGTAGCAATACAGAAGAGGTTAATGCTTATATTATACCTAACGTAACCCTTTCAGTGTTCGAAGACGTTATATTGTCTTAATATTATTTTTATTAATCTTACCACCACACCCTCAATGAAATTAATTAATCTTAGCTAATATTAAATGATTTTGCGCAGTTTTGGAAGGACCTATAGGAATCAAAAGGGAAATGTCTATCTCAATTAAACCTCTGACTCCCCAAATTCCTTCCTAAACTTAATAACATCTTATAATGGCAGCCATAATAAAATATAGAGGATGCCAAGCCTCACCCTGGACAGGACCAGCCCTCACTTAGATTACATATTTTGTATATAAATAATTTGGACTATCCTGTTTTGCAAGACGAGAGTGGTGCAACGTAATGATACCAAGAACCAGTGAAAACCATGTGGTGTAACTTTCACTGGTCTGGTGGTGGTGTTGTTGTTGTTGTTATTGTGTTTAGCAGGTGGTTATATGGTTTACTACTCCCTCCTCTCCTTCTTCCACCTTGCTTCCTCCTCTCTCCTCTACTCCCTCCTCCACCTTGCTCCCTCCTCTGTCCTCCACCTAGCTCCCTCCTCTGCCCTCCACCTTGCTCCCTCCTATGTCCTCCACCTAGCTCCCTCCTCTGTCCTCCACCTTGCTCCCTCCTCTGTCCTCCACTGAGATGTGATGGGAAGAAAATATACCAAGCATTCCCCTCAACCACCAAACAACAACCAGCAACACGACTACGCATCGCTTCCATAACTTCTAAGTGCAACCTGGAGCAGCGCCCCCCACCATACAGGAACCATCAGAACAATGGAAATACGCCTAACGGCCTTATTGGGCTATCCTTAGTTGGAATTATGCAAGGCTGGTACATGTCATATTTGTAACATACTATGTGGTACCAACTCTGTAAATTGCTAACTAAATAAATATTATTATTATTATTATTATTATAGGGGAAGCAAGAAGACCAAAGAAAACTGGGCTCAAACAAAGACGGCTAACAGCAGCAAACCCCCAGTGACCAACATAGAAAATCACAGTTAGAGGAGAGACTGCCCTAGCCACCCTGATGCACACATGGATCACAACGAGTGTATGCAAATCAAGTAGCCTACCAACCCCTTCAGTGTTCCCCTGTGCTTTATAGTGGCTAGAGCAGTGTATTGTGAAGAAGCCATCTAACCATTCCTCCCACATAAACAACCCCAGTAACCCTAGTAAAAATAAGCAAAAGAGAAGCAAAGTAATAGCAGACTCTCATCACCCATCAGGTCTAAATCCCCCTCAAAGTCACCAACAACCCCAACTTCACACGCAAATGCTAGCGACCTCATCCACATGCAATATGAAAATGAAAACCAGTGTTAATGCGACCGGTTCTAGGAGAACAGACAAAGTCAGAGGCTCCCACATGTCCCTCTTGCCCCAGAGCCCGTCCCCCCTGGTGCCGACCAAATCAGAGTCACTATGCGCGTTGAGCGTAGGGAAAGTAAGCCTTTAGCCCTCAGAATCATGTACCACTTTGGGTTTGGAACTAACAACCAAAGGGAAAAGTTTTGGTGAGGAACTTCATTCCTTGGTAAAATGGCACGTATGGCCGTACCATAAATGACCCAGCCAAGCCCCTTCAGGGTTAAGAATTGCTCCTTGGTGCTCGCTCCTGTATTGGCAAAATTATTCCGTCTGTGTACTCACCCTCATGCTTCCCAGTATCCTGGAAAGAAGCAAACATCCATCCAGTTCCTAAAAAAGGTGCCTCTTCAGATCCATCAAACTACAGACCAATAGCTATAACTTCCACTCTTGGTAAAGTCTTTGAAATTATATTAAATAATCATATAATTAAGCATCTTGAGAATAATAAATCAATCAGTGATAGGCAATATGGTTTTAGACGATGTCGATCAACTGCAGACATTCTTTGCCTTCTTACACATCAAATCAACCAAGCTGCAGACCAACATGGTGAAACACATACAATAACACTGGATATATCAAAGGCATTTGATAGAGTCTGGCATCAATCCTTATTGTCGAAGATGTCACACTACGGCCTTGCATCATTAGTTCCACTAATTTCTTCTTATCTTCATAACAGAAAAATATGTGTAATGGTAGATGGCCTTTATTCTCAATTTCACTCAATAAATGCTGGTGTTCCCCAGGGATCAGTTTTGGCCCCAACTCTGTTCCTCATTCATATCAATGATCTCATATCTACCACTCATAATCCAATACATTCCTACGCAGATGACTCGACACTCCACAGTTCCTTCACATTTACCAATTCTTTCACCCAACCCGATCTTATAAATTCAAAAATAAACACTGCAATTTCTCTGAACCAGGACCTTTCTAGAATTAATGAATGGGGACAAAAGAATCTAGTTTCCTTTAATGCACAGAACACCAAGTACATTCAATTTTCTAACCGACAGAATCTCACTGACTCCCATATATTTTTTAATGATGTAAATATTCCCATTTCCCCTAGTATTGACATTCTCGGTGTAACATTAACTACTAACTTGAGCTGGACACATTATGTTATCTAAACGTTGCATCCCTTGCATTATTCTACAGATATTTTAACAGCAATTGTTCCGAGGAACTTGCTTCAATTGTGCTGCCTCTCCACATCTTTCCCCGTAGAACTAGGGCAGCTGAGAGCGCCCATGAATTTACACTTTCTCCTCCACAATGCAGAACTTCTGCTTATCAGAATTCATTTATCCCCAGAGCTACTACTCTTTGGAATTCACTTCCCTCGAATTGCTTTCCACAAACTTACAATCTACAAGTGTTTAAATCTAGTTGTTACAAACATTTTATGAATGGAGGATGCCTTTAGGCACATGGACCTTTTTGTTTTATCTGTATTTTTCCTTCCTCCGTTCATTGTCTCTTAAAAAAAAAAAAAAAAAAAAAAAAAAAATGTTAGAAGCATTGCTAAGAATGCCTCTAAAAACTGGGACTCCTGTACAGAGTTCGAGAATTCTTCACTGACGAGCAGTTGGCCGTAATATATAAAAGTCATGTGCGTTCTCAGATGGATTACTGTTCACCTCTGTGGAGTGGTTGCATTGAGGCAGTTGGACAAAATTCAAAATAAAGCTATTAGATTAATCAATAACCCTGCAATCACACAGGACCTTCCTACATTATCCATACGAAGAAACGTGGCATCCCTTGCATTATTCTACAGATATTTTCACAGCAATTGTTCTGAGGAACTTGCTTCAATTGTGCCGCCTCTCCACATCTTTCCCCGTAGAACTAGGGCAGCTGAGAGCGCCATGAATTTACACTTTCTCCTCCACAATGCAGAACTTCTGCTTATCAAAATTCATTTATCCCCAGAACTACTACTCTTTGGAATTCACTTCCTCGAGTTGCTTTCCACAAACTTACAATTTACAACAGTTTAAATCCAGTTGATACTAACATTTTATGAATGGAGGATGCCTTTAGGCACATGGACCTTTTTTGTTTTATCTGTGTTTTTCCTTCCTCCGTTCATTGTCTCTTTAAAAAAAAAAAAAAAAAAAAAAAAATATATATATATATATATATATATATTTGGGCCCGAGCCTGTCTAGGTGTGAAATCCTAGACCCTGTAGTCAAAGTGCCAAGCCATATTTGAGAGCTTGTATATTTATATCAGGACTATATTTATTGTGATTTGAGACTTATCCTCTCTTGTGTTATTCTTCATATGTTCAGTTGTAACACTATTATTCTATTTATATGAATGTTATGATTATTGTTCCAGAAACAGATTGAGATTGTACCCTAGCTATTAAGGACAAACAAATGTTAAAACCTTTCATGTGTATGTTGAGTCCATTGCTTATTACTAGAGTGCTATATATGTATATATAGCTAAGGCTAAACTTTGCCCAGTAGAGAGGCATTTCAGTTGATGAATAGCGCAGATTCCTAAGGTGGAAATCGCAATCAGACTATTTCACGTGTTCTTATAAACGTGGCATAACATCCACCTTGCTCCATATTCTCTCCTTTTCCTCCACCTTGATCCATCTTCCACTTTGCTCCCTTATCTCTACTCCACTCTTTCCTTCACCTTCTCCCTCCGACTCCTCTTCACACTCCCTCCTTCCTCTCACCCCCCTTTCCTCCTCCTTCCTCTCCAATGTTTCTCTTACCCTTCTTTCCTCCTTCTTCCCTCTCTTCCTCTCTCCTCCACTCCTTCCTCTATCTACCTCCCACCCTCTTCCCTCTCCTATGTTCACCCCGCCTCCCTCCTCTCTCCACCCTCCCTACTCCACCCTGTCACCCTTTCTCTCTCTCCCTCCATTTCACCCGCCCCCCTTCCTCCCTCTCCCTCCCTCAGCTTCCGTTTCTGCATCCGTTTGCGAAACTTTTTAGTTTCTCTCTTGTATCATAACACTGTCACGTGTATACAGTTCTCAGCATATATATAGTTACACCAGGTCGACCATACAGTATATACTGCTTCTGTACCGGCGACATCTTTTTAACCCTTTCAAGCTTCTATACGCATTTATGTTTTGTTTTCTGGTAATTATTAGACGATTTTATTCAGATTAAGTAGGGTATATGGAAGTCAGAGGGTTGATTGAGATAGTTTGTACCCTTTTAATACCCACAGATCCTTCCTAAGCTGCATAAAATCGTTTAATGATAGCCAAAATAAACTGCTAAAACGCGTCAGAGCTTCAAGGGGTTAATTTAATTTCAGCTACATTTCGACGATTTTATGAAGCTTAGGAAAGAAATATGGTCGCTAAAATTATTTATTGAGATAGTCAGTAGCCTTTTAATGGGTAGACATCCTTCCTAAGCTTAATATAACCGTCTACTCATTGCCAGAATATAATAATAAGGATGTCACCGGTACTGAATGGGTTAAAAAGTAGTAGATTGATATGATGATCAAACCTTTCAAGATACGACGGTGCGTTTCTTTCCTGTTTTCTGCCTATTATCAGACGATTTTATTCAGTATAGGAAGGATATATTATGGAAGTCAGAGGGTTGATTGCGACCGACTTTACCCTTTTAACTCCCACAGATCCTTCTTAACCCATGAACTGCTAGAACATGTGCAAAATAAAAGGTCAATTTGAGGGAGGGTGGGGGGGGGGGGGGGTAAACAGGGGAGAAGGAGTGGAGGATGTGGTATGGAAAGATGCTACTACTGTATATGTGTCACCCAAATTTCAGACATTTCCTGGCACAGTCATGGAATTTTGAAGGGTTATTTTTACACATGTTTAACCTTCGTAGTCCATGGGTTAAACTGTATGAATTAATTTCGTCTAGTGATAGCCAACATAAACTGAAAAAATACGTCATAATCTTCAAAGGGTTAACGATCTAGTGTATATAAAACTTCACTTTCATGATCTATCTATTTCAGTTATTATACTTACATATTAAATAATAGTGCTGAATTTATTGAGGCAAAGGATGTCCTACAATAATTGATGAATATGGCGATAAATGAAATAGTGAAGGTAAACATTAATGATCTATTAATCTCACATTACACACTAAACAATAATATTGGAATACATTAATTACGCGAAGAATGTTACAAAGTAATATACGGATATGATGATCAACGATATAGTACACTCGGATACCATAGTCTCTAGCTCACTCATAAGAATTCGCGGACCCTTTTTGTTTGTCTGTATACAACTTTAACTACCTGTATTGAACTTGGGATAGAACTTGCTTTTCAATAAATAGTATATAGGCCTATAACCCCCTCCCCCCCCCCCCCCCCTCAAACTACATCTACTTGCCTTGATCCGGACTTCCCCCACCACACACACACACTCACACCCAACCACAAACACACACATGCCCAGACATCCATCCACACACACACACACACATACATACCCACCTACCACACACACACACACACACACATACCCACCTACCACACACACACACCAACACACCCATCCACACACACACACACCAAACCCATACACCCACTACACACACACACATATCAACACACCCAGGGAACCCCCCCCCCCCCCCCCCCCGAACACACACACATACCTTACTTTCTCTTGTTGTCGTAACCTTGGCCGTCGAAAGTAAGAGTTGCCGGAACTACCAACCTGCCAGACTGACTCACCCCACCCACCCCCTACCTCTTCACTCTAACTGGTTTGGGTCACACAGTCTATATTATCATCAGGGGGGTTAGTTTTTATGTAAGCTTTGGTTGTGTATTTATTTGCTAATGAAAAAGTATCTTGGATATTTAAACAGGAATTTAATTTAGTATCTTAGTTTGGTCAACACTCCACATTCCTGTGATTGTGGGTTCGAATCCCGGCCGGGGTAAAACATATCTGTATGTACACACACACACACACACACACACACAAACACACACATACATACATACATACATACACACATATACTGTATATACTTAATATATATATATATATATATATATATATATATATATATATATATATATATATATACCGGTATATATATATATATATATATATATATATATATATATATATATATATATATATATATATATATATATATATATATATATATATACTATATACAGTACCGTATATATATATATATATATATATATATACATAAATCACGATCATGCGTACTGATCCTTAACACAGAAATAATTATAATATAACCAAATTAGAGCGTATCCAAACAAAATACAGAATAATATATAAATAAATAAATAAATAGCAAAAAACAGCATAACACACAGACTTATTTGATAGAGACTAAATAAACAATATTCCTACACAATTGCTACCCTGTTTATACCAAGATGACTATTTTCCGCCATCGCTAATTTTCTTTGATAATAAACTAAGCAAAGTAAACCACATGGATATATTGTATGATCGTGTGAAGTACAATAGACGACTATTGTCTAAGTTTATGACTTGCTAGGAAGTCTTCACCACCAACGTCTCATAACTCAAAAAGGATATCGTACACAATCCAGATGCCATTTCTGTCATTTGGGAAGAGTCAAGCAACAATAGGTATGGAGATTCACAACCTGTTTGCCCCAGCCCTCCATGAGGTACGAGGAGTTCAAACTTGTACACTCGTCATGATGAATAAACTATAGTGATAAAGTAAATTAGAAGACATTGCTATTGCTATAAACCAAAGGAAATGGTCACATATTGTTTTTTTGTTTTTTTATTGCAAAGATACGACAGTTTCGGTTCCTCTTGAGACCTGTTCATGATCAACCCTCTTCATGATTAGTCCTCTTCAAGATCAGTCCTCTTCATGATCAACTCTCTCCAGTATGAGCCGAAACTGTCTTCTCTTCATAAAACACCTAACTTTTCTATTGTGGGTTTAAATCTTTCGGTTTTGTTTTTCACGATTCAAACTGTGGTGTGGTTTTTAAGACTAGGAGGATTATAAAATTAAAATGTTGAAAGTAAAAATTCGGGTTTTATTTCCACAACATTGCCCAGTTCCTGCCTAACCTATTATAAACCAACCAGATATCAATGTATTCCAGCCTATCGTACACTAATGGGTGCATCTGTCATTTATCAATACCATCAACTATTCTTTGGTTTGTCTCATCTTTCCTCTTTATTAACAACCAACCGAATAAAAACGAATACATAAATAAAACAATATAAATAATGACAAACATTAACAAAGCGATATAAGAAACTTAATGTAACATAAAAGAAAGAGAAACTTGTCTATTTGAAACAACTATATCGATCATCTGAATACCAACATGTTCTGCAAATTCTACTATCCACAATGAACCAGGCATTATACAAAAATGGAATACTTTGGATGAGGTAGTTGTAACAGTAAGTTATTTATCTCTTTCAATACCGGTCCCATCGTTTTAACTTTATTCTGGCTACTATTGAACGATTTTATGCAGGTTAAAAAGTGTCTCCAGTAATTTACAGTCTTCAAACTATCTCTCTTAACACAACACTTTATACTACCACAGATCCTTCTTATACTGCACACTATCGTCCAAATACAGCTATAATAAAATTAAAGAGACGTCGCCGGTACAGAAGGGGTTAACTCTTTAAATATACTATGACACATCATTTAATTTTGTTCTGGCCATTATCAGACGACTTTATACAGCTTGGGAAACACCTGTGGTGAGTCAAAGGGTTAATTAAGATCGAGTTTACACCTCTGATTGCTAGACATCCTTCCCAAACTGTAATAAAACGTTTCTTATTAAGCAAAATCAATCTAAAGAAAGACACATCATACTGATTGATTGATTGATGGCTATAGGAAAAGTATAATACTAAAAACAGATTATATAACAACGACCTGCATCATTATAGTTAAAAATTACATAAGTTATTTGTAGAGACTGAACAACTTACAGCATGAGATAAGCACTTGCTATAACCTGATATAATAGTTTATTTATAGTTTTCGTACACAAATACAGGAGCAATTTACCTTTAATGTTATTTTTATCACTTGATTACTAATGTCAAGTATCACAGTATACTAAGATAATATTAGGTTAATATAATATGACACTCACATTTGTGAAGTAGATAAATCAGTTCTGGATATGAATGTGCTTCCAGTGCTGCCTGAATATTCTCTTGTTACTCGTGTGTGTGAACCAGTGTTGTTACTGTTGTGTGTACAGGTTGTCATAGAGCTGCTTGTGTTGTTGTTGTTACTGTTGTATGTGCAGGTTGTTATAGAGCTGCTTGTGTTATTGTTGTTGTTGTTGTTACTGTTGTGTGTGCAGGTTATCAGAGAGCTGACTGTGTTGTCATTATTGCTGTTGTCACTGTTGTGTGTGTAGCAGTTTATCAGAGAGTTGTTGTTGTTGTTGTTGTTACTGTTGCGTATGCTGGAGGTTATTATCAGAGAGCTGCTCATACTTCAACACTGCTTCAGCCAGGGAGTCCAGCACTTGGGTCATGGTGTCCAGGTTGCGGCTGTCAAAGGAAATGTGAACAGTTAACAAATATTACTACTTTCATTTATACATTGGCTACTATATAATTATATTATTATAAGAACACCGTGCTGTAGTGCAAGCAATGATCTTGTTGATAAGCCCAGTAGGATACAAGTAAAAAAATACTTTTGTAGACATCCATACTCTTTTACCCTCATGTTCTTCATACATGTTCTTGGGCCTTGGCACTTAACTAACAGCCACTGCCACTAAGCAAGTATGTTCTTTGTACTCTCTAATAATGTAAGTTTTCAAACAAATGGCATTTAAGATATATGTGGGTATAGCCTCACCTTCCTCGGCCACCAGTCCCGAGTCCCAGGTCGTCCTTCTGGTCCCAGACCTTAGCGGCCCCGGTGACCAAACTGCGGCCATAGGAGGCGTAGCTGGAGGTGTCCCCGGCGTAGGAGGAGTACCCAAAGTTAAAGAGGTCAAAGATGAGGACCCCGAGCAGCACCACCAGAGCCACCACGCCCACGGTCTGTACGTCCACGGACTTCAGGAGGCCGTTCAGGTCCAGGCCCAAGGAGCGGAGGCCGGAGTGGAGGGCCACAGTGTTGGGGGCCACGCTGGCGAGGGTTGAAGGCATCTTGGGTTGGAGGGCTGCAACAGTAGGGGGACGTTTTGTTACCTTATGATTAGAAAAAAAAAAAAAAAAAAAAAAAACGCAATATAGTGATCATCGGTGTCTGAAACTGTATGTGTTTATGTATTTGTAGAACTTTCACTGGTTACGTTATTATAGAGTGATGGCCACATAGCGTACTTCCAAAGTGTGATACCAGGAACTTATATATACTCAAACGGTTTTTAAAATATCATCATGAAGAAATAACTCCAAATTCAACCCATGATTGAAGGCAGGATCAAACATGGGATAGAGCTATACCTTGTACTACGGTGGTATATAGATGAAGAAGGTTGTTAGGCTCCACGGGGACCTGTACTGTAGAGCGGGTGAGACAGTAGTGATAATCCTGATGAGGGTGACACACTTTATATACAGTATAGTAAGGGTGTGGGGCCCAGAGGATGATGATGATGAAAGGTATGGCAGAGAAGGGTTCATCCGGGTCTATGAACGGAATCTCCACCTTGAAGGCCGCGATGCTTCACACATTCTCTTCCCCCTTGCCTCATGACCTGGATAAACAACAACACCTCAGTACCAGCGAGCGAGCACAGAGTCACCTCACAAACAATAATAAACACGACTGTATAAAATAATGACGACAGTGTTTAAGGGGGGTCACTGTTTTTTTTTCTTTCTCTCCTTTTCTCTCTTTCTCTTGCTTGTATCCATTGGGCCCCATTCAGCCAACTGTTTTAAGACGTTTATCCCCATCCAGTTGTTGATTTCTTCCTGGCGAGCGATAGCGAGCCAGCATTGTATGGAGAAATCCGGCTTCGCCGGAGAAATTTTTCTATCGAAAAATGTACAAATGTAGCTTGCTGCAAAAACAAAGACTATATAATATGCTGGCTCGCTACCGCTCGCCAAGAAAATATTGACACCTGGATGGGGGTAAACGTCTTAAAACAGTAGGCTAAATGGGGTCGAATGGATACATGCCAAAGAAAGAGGGGGAAAAACAGAAAACAAGCGAGGTGGGCCCCCTTAATATGGTTGGGGTTGCGAGGTCATCCTGCACTTTTAATCATTACAGCGAAGACAATGTATTGTACACAATATCCAACTTAAAGAACAGAACATCATACTTAATGTTCATATATGTTGACCTACAGCTATACAGTAAGTTCAATATTTTTATAGAAACCAAGGGAAGGCAATATGGAAATGAAGTATATATTCATTGGTAGGCTTTTATTGTAAAAACATCCTACAGGATAATTAGCAAAATATGTACATTATAAACAAAATGTATCCATTAAAGAAAATATCACAATAAATAATACGCACATGTCGTGTGGGTAAAGATATTTATTGCATCTTGTAAAGAACATTCAATTATTATGTTCTCTCCACTAACCAACTTTACTCCCAAGCTCGATTAATGAAATCAACAAACACATCTGGCAGTCCGGGGATTCGAACCGAGGACGTTCACACCGAAAATCAACACACTTATGCATTGCACCACGAAGACAGTTTAATAAATACATACATTAAGAGCAATATTTTAATAAACTCAAGTGGAAGAGTTTGGGAGGGGATATAGTTGATAATTCCTATTAAAATCTTGCACCAGTATGATATAATTATGTTAATTAAGGTAAATGTAGTCATTGTTCATATACTGAAACATTCTAGCCTTAATTCTATATCTTTTTAGCCTAACTTGCCTCAAACAGATAACCAAACTGTTCAATATTCTTGCTTCCTTCAGAGTAAGTTGTCCAGGTCATGAATAACCTCAGAAAACAACAATAGATAACTCCACAATTCATTGTAATCTGGTTAACACTAGTCAGTTTTATTCAGCTTAGGAAGGACTCTAAGAATAGAGGCATTAACTATCTTCTTTACTAACCCTTTGAGTCCTACAGATCCTTCCTAAGCAGAATAAAATCGTGTAATGATAGTCAGACTAAGGCACCACCGTATACTTCATCTGAGATGTCCTATATAAGTTTACTAAAGTCGAAAGGGAGTTTATTTCAACTACCTGCATATTCCGGTCTTCACAAGTTGAGCTAATTAAAATATCCTTTAACTAAGAGAGATCCATCTTAAACTGAAAATAATCGCTCGAAGTTAGCTGAAGTAATTGGTAAAAGTCGCCAGGTAACTGAAAATGTGAAGGACAAATGAGCTAGTTGATAACATATCCTGGAGAATGTGCGTGTGACTTTCTCTAACCCATTTAATCAGACCAGGATTTATTTACTTCTGGTTAATTATTTCAATTAGTTTAAGAAGGACCTGTACATATAAAACATATAAAGGCTGGCTCAATTAAGCCGTCAACTCTGACTGGTCCTTGATAAATTAATTCAATTGTCTGGAGGCAGGTAGAATAAAGCAAGCGCTGGTGTCATAAGATTAAAAGGGTTAAGAGGAAGGAAAGGTGACATAGTTATCCTGGGTGGCGACGTACCTTTTATGGCGAGTTCCGGCACCGAGGCTGAGTTACCACATCTAAACACTCAGGAATATTACAATGTTCTTACTCAATCACTATATAGTCAACTAACTGTTTATATGTTTCTTGTTTAGGATTAAAGGACACATGTATAGTTTGGGAGGAAGGCTGTCATGACTGATAATGGTGGAGGTACTGAGGGACCTAGGGGTAGGAGGTGGGAGGGTTGCTACTGTCAGAGTTATGTAAATACAGTGGATTCTACATGATACTGGCTACTATGAGAGACCACCAGGGATGGATACAAGAGGGGTGTCCTAGTGAGTGTTCAACCCCCAAGGAAAGACCCCTTGGGAGAAACCCAAGAAAATTTGAACCTTGGGAGGGGAGCGCTCCTATGGGAACACCTAGGAACGATCACTTGGGAACCTCATGATCTTGAGAGACCAAGTGCGTGACTGCAGGGCAAGGTATGCTAGGTGTATCATAATGAAGAAAATGGGGCACTTACGAGCAACCACTCTTGCCAAAATAATTTCCCAGAAGTTAGGTGTGCTCAACTGTCTCTGTGGGTTCTTTACCCCCACAATTGGAGCTGGCCGGGGACCCTCGGAGTGCGCTGTGCGCATCACTGAGGTGCTCTTCTCGGGCATTTTTTTTTTCTATATGAGTGAGGGAGACAAAAGGCACAACTGCCTTTAGCAAGTGCCTCCCCCAGAGTTGAAAGAGTGACAGGGCCAAAATCAAGGGACGTTCGAGCCAAAATGCCTGGACACACTGAGTTTGAAGCAATTTAAGTCATAGGAAAAGGGAAATACTGATTCTGGGAGAGAGTTCCAGAGCTCAGCTGTTGAATAGAAGAAAGATTGCGAATAACGTTTCACTCTTGAGTTGGAGAGTTGCACAGAGTAGGGGTGGGATTGTGTTGCAAGACGGGTGCTACATGCTCTACGAAGAGGGGGTGGTATAGACTGAGAGAGCTCTGAGGAACACTGATTATTGTAATAGCGGTAGAATAGTGAGAGATGCAACATTGCGGCGAAGAGAGAAAATCTGCAAAAAGTTGGTGAGTGGACGTGAGTACTTTGTCTAAAAGTGCTGTGTGAGAGGATCCTCCCCACACGTGTGAACAATACTCAATACATGGACGCACTGTGCTCCTGTACAGAGAAAGAAGCTGCGCAGGGGTAAAGAACCCTCAGAGGCGGTTGAGCACACCCTGTTTTAGCAAGAGTGGTAATATGATCTTGCCAAGAGAGATCAGAAGAAAAGGAGACACACAGAATATAAAGAGAAGATGAAGGGTTAATTTGTGTGTTATTGAAGAGTAGGCCTAAGTCATAGTTTTCTGGAGGGGGGTGACTAGTTGACAGATGGAGATATTGAGTTTGGAAATTGAAAGTAACGAGGTTTTCTCTGCCCCATTAGATATAGTAGAGAGATCAGAAGATAGGTGCTTTATGGCCTCCTTAAATGGGTTTTGGAGTTCCTGCTGTGAATGATGTTGTGGAAGGCTGTAACCCCGCCCAAGGTCACAGCTAGGACTTAAGGGAGTCCACCTCGCTTTTTTTTCTCTTTCTCTCCCTCTCTCTATGGCTTGTATCCATTCGGTCCCATTCAGCCTACTGGTTTAAGACGTTTACCCCCATCCAGGTGTCAATATTTTCCTGACGAGCGGTAGCGAGCCAGCATATATATATTTTTGTTTTGACAGCAAGCTAAATTTGTGCATTTTTCGATAGAAAAATGTCTCCGGCGAAGCCGGATTTCTCCATACAATGCTGGCTCGCTATCGCTCGTCAGGAAGAAATCGACACCTGGATGGGGATTAACGTCTTAAAACAGTTGGCTGAATGGGGCCGCATGGATACAAGCCAGGGAAAGAGAGAAAAGGAGAGAAAGATAAAACAAAGCCGGTGACCCCCTTAAGTTAGGTTAAGGGGAGATTTCCACTTGCGAGATTCTTATCTGGATCTCTTTCTCCCTCATGCTTAACCCCATTGCTTTTGAGATTTTAAGACGTTTGCCCCACTAGTTTGACGATTAAAAAAACTTTCACCCTATTTCTGTAAATTTTAAGACCTTTCGTGCCATTTAGGTGTTGATTTTTTCCTAGCGAGCAATAGCGAGCCTGTATTTTAAGAGGAAAAATGTACACATTTATCTTGAAAGGGGGTCTATGGGGTGTAGTTTTAAGCTTGATGGCAGTCTAGGGAACAAACTAAATACCACCCCTTAACCCCTTCTGTACCGGCGACGTATTTTTCATTCGATTCTAGCTATATTTAGAGGGTTTTGTGCAGTTTAAGAAGGATCTGTGGTAGTCAAAAGGGCAAAGTGAGATAGTTCGAAGCCTATTAATTGCTGGAAGCCCTTTTAAAACTCAATACAATCGTCTAATAGTAGCCAACATAAAGTTACAAAGACGTCACCGGTACAGAAGGGGTTAAGGTGACAGTGGCTGGTTTTGTGGTGTATTAATTAATTTATTAATTTATTTCTTAGTTTCCTCGCTAGACCTCCATCAAGCTAAGAAAAGCACCCACTAGACCTCTCTTCAAGACAAATTTGTACATTTTTCGGTAGAAACATTTCCCGGCCGAAGGCCGGTTTCTTTTAAAATTACAGGCTCGCTATCGCTCGCCAGGAATAAATCGACACCTAAATGGCACGAAAGGTCTTAAAATTGACAAAGAAATGGGGCGAAAGGTCTTAAAATTGCAAAACTAATGGGCCAAACGTCTTAAAATCTGAAAACTAATGGGGACGAGGGAGAAAGGTGTCCAAAAAAAAACGCCCCATCTCCCCTTAAGGTGTGAAGTGATATATACAGGTGAGGTCGTGAGGTTATAATGAGAGGACCCGTCTCCTCCTCCACCACCATGACGCACACACAGTTTGTTTACTTTCACTAACACCCTTTACTCACTCTCTCTCTCACACATAACCCCCCGCCGCCCAAGGTCATAGCTAGGATTTCCCGGGCTCCTCCCTTACCTGCATCCTTCTTTTATTTATTTGATTATTATATATACAGTATATATATATATATATATACACTGTATATTTATATATATATATATATATATATATATATATATATATATATATATATATATATATATATATATATATATATATATATATATACTGTATATATATATATATACTGTATATATATATATATATATATATATATATATATATATATATATATATATATATATATATATATATATATACTGTATATATATATATATATATATATATATATATATATATATATATATATATATATACTGTATGTGTATATATATATTTTTTTTCTATGTGAATGGAGACAAAAGGCATAACTGCCTGCAGCGAGTGCCTCCCCCAGATTTCAAAGAGTGACAGGACCGAAATCAAGGGACGTTCGAGCTAAAATGCCTGGACACACAGAGTTTGAAGCAATTTAATTATTTTTAAGTCATAGGAAGAGGGAAAGACTGATTCTGGGAGAGAGTTCCAGAGCTCAGCAGTTGAATAGAAGAAAGTCTGAGAATAGCGTTTCACTCTTGGGTTGGAGAGTTGCACAGAGTAGGGGTGGGATTGTGTTGCAAGGCGGGTACTACGTAACCTACGTAGAGGAGGTGGTATATACTGGGAAAGCTCCGAGGAACACTGATTATTGTAGTAGCGATAGAATAGTGAGAGAGATGCAACATTGCGGCGAAGAGAGAGAGATTGCAGAGAATTGGTGAGTGGATGGGAGTTAATGATACGAAAAGCTTTCCTTTCTACTTTATCTAGGAGTGTGGTGTGAGGGGATCCTCCCCACACATGTGAACAATACTCCACACAAGGACGCACTGTGCCCCTGTACAGAGCAAGTAGCTGAGCAGGGGTAAAGAACCCCTTGAGGTGGTTGAGCACACCCAGCTTCTGGGAGGCTGCCTTAGCGAGACTGGTAATATGGTCCTTCCAAGTGAGAGCAGAAGAAAAAGAGACACCGAGAACATTGAGGGAAGATGAAGGGTTGATTTTTGTATTGTTGAAGAATAAGGGATAGTCCTCTGGAGGTTCCTGACGGGTAGTAAGATGGATAAATTGAGTTTTAGAAGCATTAAATGTAACAAGGTTTTCTCTACCCCAATTGACCACTTGCGAGTTTCGTTCTATAAGGAAGTTGGAGCTGTAGATATTGATATTCAGCAGTTAAAATATGGTTGTAGTACATATATAAATACATAAACCCATTTCAACATACTCTTCAGCCATTAGAAACCTGCATAATCATTGCATTTCTATTTAACATCGATGTTTATAGCTCCAACTTCCTTATAGCCTGAAACTCGCAAGTGGCCAATTGGACATAGTAGCTAGATCAGAAGATAAGCATTTTAGGACTTCATTACGTTTACTTTTGAGGGACTGCTGGCTGGGGCGTTCTGGAAAACTAATTGAGTTGTGTAGAGTAGAGTCGTCTGCATATGAATGGATGGGACTAGATGTACAGTTGAGAAGATCATTTATGAAAATTAGAAAGATAATAGGAGATAGGACATATATATATTTAATTATTACCCGGTATTTATTTTATTATTTGCTCTTAAATCGCCAAATTAGTGGGGCGACCGTCCTAAAAATGTCAAAACTAATGGGGCATAACATGGGAATAAGGGGGTCCATAAAAAAAACAACCTTAAAGAAACAAGATAAATTACAAAACACACACATGAATGAGGATACATAAAAACTATAAATATGTTTTGGATTGAATCAGTTACTGTTAAACATTGCACCATATACAGGTTTTTCACCTGAACACAGAAATATAACTAATAACCCCCTCCCCCTCAGATCACCTTCAAGTTATATAGTACATTATTTATTTATTTATTCAATATTAAAAAAGTCCCTATCCAAGGCAGTTTTTTTCTTCGCAGGCTCGCTTTCGCTCGCCCAGAACAAATCAACTCAATGGGGTAAAATGTATTACAATCGCCAAGCTAATCAGGTGAAACGTCTTAAAAATTCTAAACTAATGGAGTGTAACAGGTAGGGTCCAAATAAACCCGCCTCGCTCCAGATAGGGTTAACCCATTCAGTACCAGGGACGTCCTTTTTCATCATATTCCGGCAACTATTGGACGATTGTATTCAGCTTAGGAAGGACCTCTAGCAATAATAAGGCTTCAAACTATCACAACCAACCCTTTTAACTACCACAGATCCTTCCTAAGCTGCAGTATAACGTTTAAATATAGCTAGAATAAAATATAACACGTCGCTGGTACTGTAAAGGTTGAGAGTCTCGTCACATCAAAACATTATAGGTACAACATCAGTAATTAACCCCTTCTGTACCGGCGATGACATTTTAATTTTTATCTAGCTATATTTAGACAATTCTGTGCACTTCAAGAAGGATCTGTGGTAGTAATAAGAGTTAAACGAGATCATTCAACGCCTGGTAATTATTGTCGGAGGCCCTTTATAAACTGAATAAAATCGTCTAACAGTAGCCATAATAAAGTTACAAGGACAGCGCCGGTACAGAAGGGGTTAAAATGTCCATTCTATCGAAAAATGTACAAATATATCTTAAGGGGGGGGGGGGGGGGCTAGAGAGTTTTTTATAAGCTTGATGAAGGTCTAGCGAGATTAGAAAATAAATGAATATATAAATAAATAGACCCCCCAAAAAAACCTGTCCCCTTAAAACACCTAGGCCCTAATGCACTATAAACCATTACAGACATTTTCAATCACTCCTGGATCCACAACATCATCCTAAACCTATCTCCAATCTATCCACCATCTCCAAAGTACCTGAAAGACTCGTCCTCCATAGAATCAACCCAGACATCCCCTTCTCAACTTCCCAAAATGGCTTTCGACCTAATCACTCCACCACAATACTACAAACCACATTAACACAACATACTAACAACAAAATACAAGAACAACAAAAACTAAATTGGAATAACTTCCTACAAACACTTGATCACAAAACAAACCCCAAAAAACTCTACAAAACACTAAACAGCATCACACTTTCCAACAGCAACACAACACAATCACATGCTGCAATCACAACAACAGACTCTACTCCTTCATGTAAACAACAAGCAAACACTCTCATCAATCACTTTTCACATGTCAGCCACCTAAAACCTCACAAAGACGACCGACGTGTCATCCGACGTAAGAGACAATTCCCCACAGACCCTGACTATACACCCTTCACCAATCACCAGACAAAGCATATCATCAACAATCTCAAGCACTCACCCGCCTGTGGCCTAGACAACATAAGCAACATACACCTCAGACACCTGGGACCACAAGGCATACAAGCACTCACTAACATATCAAACTACAGCTATTCACACAACACAATACCAGACATTTGGAAGCATGGTATCATCATCACATTCCCCAAACCCAACAAAGACCCCACGCTACCCTCCTCGCACCGCCCCATCACACTTCTTTGCTCCCCCTCCAAAGTCATGGAACGCCTAGTATTACAACTAATTACACCTGACCTACCCCTAGCTCCAACACAACATGGCTTTAGGCCACTGCACTCCACAAACACTCTTCTCACAGACCTTACACAAAGAGCTTTTGACGGCATCAACTCAGCTAGACCACCACACAGATCACTCTTAGCCACACTCGACATTAGTAAAGCCTTCGATGCCATCCCCCGCCACAACCTAACAAACAAAATCTACAACACAAACATGCACAACAACACAAAAAGGTGGCTGGCCAACTTCCTAGCAGGCAGATGTGCACACATATCTTTTGCCGGTCAGTCATCTAAAATTAGAAACTTTCCAAACGGAGTCCCACAAGGATCCGTCCTATCGCCAGCACTCTTCAATCTGTACATGCACGATATAACTACACCCAATACGCCCCAAATAAACTTAGCCTCCTATGCAGATGACATAACACTCACATGCACACACCATGACCCAAAAAGAGCAACAGATCTCCTTCAACCCTATCTCAACACACTACATGGCTGGTGCACTACAAACAGACTTAATCTAGCCCCAGCCAAATCCACCGCAACCCTGCTCACAAGTTGGACAGGAGAACACGAATACATCCCTCAACTCACCATAAAAAACACACCCCTAACACATACACACACACCCAAAATCCTAGGAGTAACATATGATACTCATATGACATTCAAACAGCACACCACAAACATTAACAAGAAACTGACACCCAGACTTAACGCCCTCAGATCACTTGCTCACACACAATTTGGACACAACAAAGAAACTACCACCACAGTATATAAACAATACATAAGATCAGTGATGGAATACGCAAGCCCAGCCTGGGCTTCTAACCTAGCTGAAACACATCATAAGACCTTACAGACTATTCAAAACAAAGCCCTGAAGATCATTACAGGCTGCACAGCTACTTCACCCACAGATCACCTACATCAAGAAACCAAAATCCTCAAAGTCAAAGACCATCTGGACATGAGAGGCACTCAATTCTTGGCAGCAGCCTCCACGAACCAAGACCACCCACTAAACTACATGGCAACACACCCACAGACACCAAGAAATATCAAAACAACACCCAGCACACGGTATCACACACAATTATTGTCCTCTCTCCCTCCCTGCCCACCCCGAACCAACTTCCAGAAGCACATCCATACTCATATCTCTCACCGATCCATCCACTCACTCACAGACAACACGCAGCTGCATGCACGACCTCCCGAAATCCATCCTTCCGAATCCTCCCTGCCTCGCGAGGACAGAGTCCACCTGGCCAGGCTGAGATGCGGACACCATCCAGCTCTCCTGAGCTATCAGAAAAGACTGGATGACTCCGTTGTCGACGCCTGCCCGGGATGTAACACAGCACCCCATACCATTAAACACATCATAGAAGATTGCATTTCACACAACCACTTACGCCAACAACACAATCTACACTCAATGAGAGCTCTGTGGGAAAGCCCGATCGTGGCCATGGCCTTTCTCAGGGACTCGGGGCTGTTCGGCCAGGCAGCTTAGGGAACAACAACAACAACAACAACAACACAACATACTAGATGGGTTCAACCAGGACCCACACACTACTGGGTTCAACCACGCTCGCCTACCCTCCCGCACAGAAATGGCAACCATAGACATCAGCAAGGACTTCGACACTGTACCCCAACATACAGTCATACAAAAACACTAAACACCACACTACACAACAATGACAAGAAATACCTCACAACTTCATCTCTGGCAATCATGGACACGTCACCTACAACAACCATACATACAAAACACTTACAATACCCAACGGCATCCCTCAAGGAGCAGTACTATTACCAACACTTTTTAACCTTTTCCTCCACGATCTCACACAACTAAACCCAGCACATGAAACACACATCCTCTCCTATGCAGAAAACCTCACCATCACATCACAACACCCCAAAATAGAACAAGCAACAAGCCCCCTACAACAATACCTCCGACAACTGGAACAATGGCTCCTACACAACCGCATGAGTCTCACCCCAAAAATCCTCCATCACTTTGTTTACCCCACATACATGAATCACTCCTTTCACCCACATGTCACACTACTCAACGAACCACTTTCCCTCAATCGAACCCCTAAATTACTCGGCATAACTTCACACACGACATCTACTCCACACATAGAAAACTCAAATACTAGAGCCTTACACATAATAAACTCCCTCAGAAACCTCACAGGCAAGGACTTTGGCCAACAAAAAGAAACACTGTCCATACTTTATATACAATACATCTGCACAACCATGCACTATGCTTCCCAAGCCTGGTCACCCTGCACCTCAACCACAAACGTCCCCCACAGTACCAAAGCACTACACCCCGTCAATACAAAACATCTCAAGCATCCCTAACATCATCCTGAGTGGTGATCTCAACGCCAAGTCGTCGGCCTGGCATGTCAATAATCCCGACTCAGACAGAGGGCTGGTGATAAACAACCAAACAGGCAACCTTTTCACTCTCAATAACATCCATCAATATACCCATTTTCCCCACCAAGCCCTCTACCTCCCCTCATTACCAGACATCACCTTTTATTTCCCCAACCTCTCCACCACAACATCCTGGAGGGCAGTCAATACATTAAGTTCTGACCACCTCCTGATCATCACCACCACTAAAACCAGAATCACCCCAGCTGGCCTTAGATACACATACCGTACACTAATTATATAAGAGCCCTCTGGGAAGCATTCACAACTGAAACAGAACAACAGCTCGAAACTCTAAACAGTACACCTATCACAAACATCAACGATGCCGTACACTCTTTCAATACAATTATTCAAAACACAAGACAAAAAACACTTCCCCTAAAGGTAACAGAAAACAACATAACCCCAATTTACACCAGAAATTAAAGGCCTCATCAGACAACGTGACACACTAAAACATTCTCCAATGCTCCACACACAGGACACTGCAAAACAAATACAAGCAATAAACACTAAATTTAACAAAATACTAGAACAACAAACTCTAAACTGGAATAGTTACCTCCACACTTGATCACACAACAAAAACCAGCAGCAGGCCCCCGAAGAGATCAAGGTGGGAATGGGGGAAACGGACACAGAGGAATGGGAAGGAGTCGAGGAGGACGGAGCTATAGGGAGGGACAGTGGAGAAAAATTACAGGATAATGAAGACATGCGTGAATGTGATGGGACAAGCATGGAGGGTGAAAGGGTGTCAGTGGGCGGAAGGGTCGTGGCTGATAACCTGGCGGAGGAGCATGAGTGAACACATCCCGTAGGGGGAGGGGAAGGGGTAGGAGAGTTTGGAGGGGAGGAGGATGGACGGACAAGGACATCATCTACAACAGCCTTCATAGGAAAAAGGGCGGTGGCAGGGGAAGAATCGGCCGAATTTAGGGGAGCGAGAGAAGTACAAGTGTGAGATATAGAGGAAATTAGTGCAGTTTTCGAAGATTTGCAGTCAGCAGGGGGTGAAGAGTCTGGGTCCCGACCCTTCTTGCATTGGGGTAGAGGAGACTGAGGACGAGTGGGGGAGCAAGGTGAAGTTTGAACGGAAACTTGGGACGAAGAGACATCATAAGTGACAAGGTCTCGGTATCCATGAGACCAAATTTAGACTTAAACCGGGACATTAATTCTTCATGGCGGAGATCACGTTTGCGTATATGGATGGTGCATAGACAATCATGCGGATACCACACACATTTAGTGTGTACAAGTTCATGCAGGCAACTATATATTAATGATACACCATATGTGTTTTATTATTATATTTTCTTTTGAGAACATACAATACGGTAAAAAGGCAGAGGATATATTATAATCTAATAATAAAGTAGATGTGCCGTTTTGCCCAAAATCAAAACGGCATACCCAACTCTGCGATGGGTCACCATCATCACTACTAGTCACTATCACCATTACTATATCATCAGCACTACTACTATTATAGGAATCACTACTACTCTCATCATCACTACTACTGTCATCATCACTATAACTTTCACCATAATCACTACTACTCACCATCATCACTAATAGTCACCATCGTCAGTACCATCATCACTACAACTATCATCATTACTTGTCACCATCATCACTACTATTATGACCATCATCACTACTACTAGTACTGTTACATCATATCTACTACTGTCATCATCATCACTACTGTCATCATCATCACTACTGTCATCATCATCACTACAACTACAACCATTATTACTACTATTATCACCATCATCACTACTATTACCTTCATCCCCACTATTACTACCATCACTTCTAATGTCAACTAAACTAACTTAACGTAACTTAACCTAACAAATGCGGGGCGAGTTGTTTTCGGCCCCAGAACGATGGCGTTCTGTGTGTGAGCCCCTACGGGGCACACACACACATAACTCCATCATTGCTGGGGGGTGGGACCATATTTTGGACAAAATCATAACTATTGAACACATTCAAAACAATAATTTTTGACTGACCATCACATTCACGCAACAAATGTTAGTGTGAAATTTGGTGAAAATCTGTCCAACGGTCTAGGAGTTTCGGCGGTACCCACTATACGGGGGCGATACCAAACTATTTACGAAGAGTTGATAAGATTTATATATTATCTCAAGTAAAAATATTGTAACAATATTTTACATTCATATAATTCAGTCTTATTAATATTGACTACACTGTATAAAATCTAGAATATAACAAGGTTACGAATATGAAAAAGATAAATTATACAAGATCATTGGGTATATTGAGAGTGTGACCTTTCTAACTGGTATAAGATGGGGTTATTATCACCAACATACCTTTAATTAACCCGTTCAGTACAGGTGGCGTCCTTGTTATTATATTCTGCCAACTAGTAGACGATTTTATGGAACTTAGAAAGGACGTCTACCAACTAAAAGGCTACAGACTATCTCAATTGATCCTTTTAGCTACTATACATCCTTCTTAAGCTTTATAAAACAGCTAAATGCATCTGAAATAATAACAAAAAGACGTCGTCGGTACAGAAGGGGTTAAATGGATAGATCATTATGGACACTTTATATACCCTTTTCATTCCCATAATTCAGTAGAGTGTATAATGAACGTATATATGCATGTATAATTGTATATACTCAGGCACATACCCCATAACTGGGGGTGGCCAACTCGAGACAGAACCCGAACAGAAACAACATTTAAAGTTCCAATTCCTAGGGTCCGGGACCACTTTCGCGTTCCCTTGCCCCTTTCTCTGTCTCGTTTAGTAGGTGAATTGTACAAGGGGAGGAGGATTCCTAGCCTCCCGTACCCAGAAGGAAAAGTGAGACATAAAAGGGACAGACAGAAATGGTTAAAGTTGGGTAGAGGATGCCAAACCTCACTCTGGATAGGACCAGCCCTTACCCTATTGAATGTAAACAATGATATTAATAGAAACTACATAAAATATACAGAAATTCATTTAATGTTGAAGGATTCCTTAATTATTATGACTAACACTATCTGGTCCGACGTGTTGTAGGTTATTATGATATCTTGTTTAATTATAATTGAGGATTTTAGTTGTTTTTGCCGTTCTAGAGCAACGTATTTTTAGTTTGTCCCCTAGGCTAAAGAATAACGCCTTCCCAGACAACTTCCTACAAGCAAAAGAATGCACACCAACACTCCCTTCAAGCTAAATTTGGGCAATTTTTGACAGAAAAATATCACGACCACAGACCAATTTCTTCTGGTTACAGACTCGCTATCGCTCGCCCACAAGAAATCGACACTGAATGGGGTGAATCATCTTATCACCAAACGAATGGGGTGAAAAGTCTTAAAACTCTCATAACTAATGGTGCGCAACAAGGGAGTTCCCAAAAGACCCCCCCTCGGACCAATTAGGGTTAGCTGAAAACCATATCCGCTATTAACGATTAAAAATAATGTAACAGTTCATTGTCATTTACTGTTTTTCACATATAGATACACGATAAATATATATATCATATTTAATCAACATAATTATGTAACTTATATTAAATATATTATTATACTATAAAATACATACAATAAACTACATAATCAATAATTATAATATTTCAACGTAATTAAGTCTCCGGATAAATCACCCTGGTAATAAGGAAAGCATCACATGCAAATTGTACTGAGATAATGTCTCCTACAGATGGTTCGTAGCCTAGAGAGTCAACACAACGCCTGACTCGCTGTCAATCTGGCTGATTCAATAAACACTCATGCCTCCTGTCATGGGTGAGCTCATGGGTCAACATTTCACCCAACACTTGTAAATACCAGGCAGATTCAGATACCGTTAGACTTTTCTTCAAAGCAGATGTCCATTACCCTCTACTGCAACTTGTGAGCATTCAACCCCTTAAGGGGAGATTTCCACTTGAGGGATTTTTTTTCTGGACCCCTTTCTCCCTCATGTTTAGCCCCATTGCTTTTGAAATTTTAAGGCGTTCGCCACATTAGTTTGGCGATTTTAAGAACTTTTGCCTCATTTATGTAACTTTTAAGACCTTTCGTGCCATTTAGTTGTCGATTTTTTCCTGGCGAGCGATAGCGAGCCTGTAATTTAAGAGGAACCGGCCTTTGGCCGGGAAATTTTTCTACCAAAAAATGTACAAATTTATCTTGCAAGGGGGTCAAGGGGGTGTAATTTCAAGCTTGATGGAAGTCTAGGAAACACACTAAAAACCTCCCCTTAACACAATCCTCATATCCTTATCCAAAGTGCACTTATTCTAACTCCTATTCCACAGTGATAATTAAAGCCTGTTCATATTGCTTTCCATAAGTAAAGATAGAACATCCAGAAGCGTGTTCTACTATAGCCTGCTCTAAATAGGTAGGCCAGAAATCGTGAACCCTAACCTTTGTAACTCAAAAAGGGCTAGAGCAAATGGGCTGTAAGTTTTCACCACACCTATTCCCTAGCTGACCCGTCCCCTAATGGTAGAAATATTAGGTGGATTACTCTAGTCGTTTGTGAGTTATAAGAGGTTAATGTTCCAGAGTTTGGGCCTATACTTACTTGCTTGCTTGGAATGAGGTATAGTCACTAGAACGTGTAAGTGCAGGATTACCTAGTTATAAATGTTACTAGAAGAACTTCCAACTATAGTTAAAGGGGCCCACCTCGCTTGTTTTTTTCTCTCTCTCCCTCTCTCTTTGGCTTGTATCCATTCGGCCCCATTCAGCCTGCTGTTTTAAGACGTTTACCCCCATCCCGGTGTTAATATTTTCCTGGCAAGCGGTAGCGAGCCAGCATATATATATATATATATATATTTTTTTACAGCAAGCTAAATCTGTACATTTTTCGATAGAAAAATTTCTCCGGCGAAGCCGAATTTCTCCATAGTATGATGGCTCGCTATCGCTCGCCAGGAAGAAATCGACACCTGGATGGGGATAAACGTCTTAAAACAGTTGGCTGAATAGAGCCGAATGGATACAAGCCAGAGAAAGAGAGAAAAGGAGAGCAAGAGAAAAAAAGCCGGTGACCCCCCTTAACAACTACAAGTGAACCTGCCGCTATAAGGGTAATCCAAACAATGTGTGCTAGAACAATAACAAAAGGTATATAATGATGTCAGATAATATGTGTCAACAAATTGGTTTAACATTTCTATAATGCTTTTCAAATAATAGTAGATTGATTAAAGATAAATATTATAAACAATGAATTACTTAGAAAACATAAATTTTAAAATATATAAGCGTTCTTTTAACTTGTGTTAAAAGCACTGAAAATATTTATATATTAAATGGGAATTTACTTAATATGTTAAATTATTCCCCCTAAATGTCGATATTGTTCATTCAAGTAGGAAGCTTGAGGTTACTTCCAGTAAAAAAATCAAGAAAAAAGCATAACATCATATGTTCTTTCAAGTAATTTGTCTATTTCTGAAAAAAGGTTACTTATTCTAATGATATATTACACTTACACTGCGGGCATATTTACATATATTTCTGCTATATTAGGGGCTCATTCAGGCACTCCTGAATGATTAAGCAAGTGGCTGAATGAAATGAAATTTATTCAGCCAAAAACTAAAAGAAAATAGCTTCAAAATGACACCAAAACGAGCTTCGTAGCGCGCGGGGTTCATCCGCAACGCTACCACATTACATCGGCAAATAATCGCTAATAATGAGAAATGTCGCGCTACATTTGCCTTTGGCAGCACTGCATAGGTTTCGCGAGATATGGCTGACACTCCTCAGTGCACCAGCCGCCTGGCTGGAGAGCGGACGGGGCCTGCCGCGCTCCCGCTCACTCGCACTCGTCTCCACAGGCTTTAAGGGCCTGTAAATTACTTTCTATTGCCAGAACGGTTCCCGCATCGAAAGGTTTAACAGACACACAAACATAAAATCTTGACCAGAATGAAGGGATTCAGGATAAGACTAGAGGGGCAATGAGGAGAGCGCATACCTCTTCCTATGTTGCCGGAGGTTTACACTCTACCAATCACCTCATAAATGGAATCACTTCTTCCATAGCGCATATCCTATTTGGCCACTAAATTAACTCAACTCTGTGTGCCGCCTATGCTGGCAGAGGTAAGCACTCTATCAATCACCTTCTAAATTAGCTTCATTCCAAAAACCCATCAAAGACAAAAGAAGAAGAGTAGGCTGATTTGGACAGCTGTAATATTTCGCATTTAAAACTTCACAGGAATGTAAATTTCCAGAAACTTATTATTATAATTAATAGATGCATAATAAGAATACTTAGAGATAAAATGAACCAAAATTGTGCTCATGACATCGAAATCTCGTCGATACAGATCACTTCACTAATTAATTTAGATGTAATTATCGGTTTACTATAGTAATAAAATATCTGCAGAAGTACAAAAATAACCAGATTACTGTACTCTCATAAGAACACTGACAAACTTTTTATTAACCCAGGAAATACTAGAGCTGTTTTTTTTTATAGTGCCACCAATCCAGTCCATTTAAAGGTAAATTTGATTTTTTTTGTTATATTTATCATATATAGCAATATTACTGCTCCATATGCACATATTTTACTAGTATTATGAACATTGAAGAACGGTCACTTCAAGAACCAGAAAATATGTGTAAAGAGGAAAAACCAGTGAAAAACTGTATTATTGTGACAGGAAGTTAGGGTAGAGGCGTACGAGGGAGCGCGACATAGGTGTGCCTTCGTTGCTTGCCTGAAGCAGACTGAGGTCTCAGCTCTCTACCTTGCATGTAAGAGGGACGAAGGAGGCCGGGAGAGGGTAGGGGAGGGTGAAAAGACATAATTTAGGCAGGAGACAGGATTTGTAGGGAGTGGGGGAGGGAAATTATCCAATAAATGAGTAGGGGGAAAGTGGGGGAAGAAAGGGGGGTGGGGGGGGGAGAAAGGGAGGGGGGAGGTGAGGACACAATGAGGCGAAGACAAGTGGTGGTGGAGGGGAAACATGCCACCTAATCACATATTGCTTCCATTTCACCGGGTCTGGGACATTTTTCGTGGGATATTTTAAGGGCTATCTACCGGAAGGAGCATCGCATTCCCCTAGTAAGACTTTCCCGAAGTAGTGTCGTCGAAGCTCTTAGGTTAAGGTTGCTCTATAAGAAACACAAACTATTTTGCTCTTCATAGATTCTGTCGGCATTGCTGCATTCGTATGTAACAATATATAGAGCCTCTGTATGAATGTAGAAAATAATTAAGTATTCTTTAACATTAATCATAAAAAAAAAAAAAAAAAAAAAAAATTGAAGAGTGAGGATTGGGCCTGAGCATACAGTATACTGTAGATAGATAGATAGGAGTTACTAAACATGAATAAATACTCACATTCCCAATTGGTTTTGCCTGCAGTGTGAATTTCCAGACAAGTAAAGATAAAATTGCCTCATGACCGTAATCTCCGTAATGTCTTTGTTTGTACATTTCTACTTAGTACCTCCACGGGATCCAGATGGCGTTAAGTGTAATTGGAATATGGCGAATTGAATCAGTTCTTCTTTGGCAAATATCCCATGTGCCCACCAAATTTCGTGATAATCGGTTCATAACCTTGTAACATATACTTTTTACAGACAGACAGATAAACGGAGGAGAAAACATAAACTCCGTCCAACTTTGTGGACGGAGGTATACATAACATGGATCAAACCTTATATCTAAAAAAAAAAAAAAAAAACAAAATCCACTAATCTACAACAATTCAACTAAAATATGCACAATCAGCAAAACATTGGAATTTTGGGATTTGGTATTTTAAAGTAAAGTCTGGTTCCAGGTACACTGTAAAATGTATCTGTTTAATTAAAAGTAAATATTATGACGTTCGATAACCGTTTAATATTTTGGGTTCTTATCTGTGTTATGCCTCTAAATAATAAGACATGAAATAACTAGTAATATTGATGGTTAGGTATGTTTGTGATCTTTAACATTATGGTATTACATACATACAAGTATAAAGACCACTTCGTCCACAGAAAGTGTGGTTACAGTCTCACGTGAGTGTCATTCCAGGCGACCCTGTAATGGGCTGCCTCTGTTGTCAAGTTCTTTACTACGAGATCTGACCGGAGTACCAGATCCCAGGTCTTTCTAGGTTTACCCCTACGCGCAGCTTCACCCATGTTCACAGCCCATCATTTCTTCACCAAGTTCTGATAATTCAACCTCTCCCTGTGTCCAAACCAACCAAGTTGTTGACAATACGACTGCCTGTTGTGTGATAGCAAAATATATTTAACAGCGCATAGTGCGACGAGCGTCGTGAAAGCGATGGAGCGCGGCCGAGAATCATCACTACATCACTAGTACTATAGCCTGTTCATTATATTTAGGCCTCTATAGCTCAAAAAGGACTTGGGTGAGGGCTGGTCTTATTCAGAATGAGCTTTGGCATCCTCTACCCAATCTTAGCCATTTTTGTCAGTCTCTTTTCCTGCACCCATTTGCATTCTAGGTGCTGGCGAGATCGCCTGATTGGGTGGCTCTGCAAGGGGGCCTGGGGACGGTGGGGGCATTGGCCCGGGGGTGAGAGGTCATGGGTTGTTAATCCCCTCCGCCCCGCTGACCTCTCAGAGACAGATCTCATTTCACCCTGTCCCCTTCGGGGTTCGAGCATTTGGTGCGGCCAGATGCTCGGGACTGTTCGACCTGACAGTCTGGGGAACAACAACTCACAAAGGACTAGAGTAATCCAGGTAATATTTCTAGCATTTGGGAAGAGTCATCCAGGGAATAGGTGTGGATATTTACAACCCATTTCCTTTATGCAGGATATCAGTAGATTTTATTCAGTTAGGAAGGAATTTTGGAAGTCAGCGAGTTAATCGAGATAAACGACGGAATATTAGGGACAATATGTATACTTAATATTTATGCACCTTGTGACCTTATATTTAAAATATATAGTCCCTTAATGTTGGCTTTGTACAAACAAAAATAATATCCTAAGGGAATTAACCCAAGCACTACAGCGGGATATTGCATAAGCTATTATGTATGACTATTCATAATTAATGGTAAAACCATGAGTGTATTTGTGTATATAATGGTCCCCAATGCCTGAGCAAACATTCAACTTTGAAAATAAATTGACAGGAGTTAAACTAGAAACTTAAGTAGCATATATATATATATAGCGAAGTTCATTTAATTACCTATTTAATTAAAGCCAATAGCATTATAGTCAATTTTTCTTATCCTAGTGTATTAGTATTTGTTTTGTTTATATACAGTATACTGTATATACAGTATATATATATATATATTTTTTTTTTTTTTTTTTAGCTAGATAACTATTTTGAGCTGTATGACTGACGGTACTGTATCCGAATACCATCTATAATTTTCAGAATTAAACACAAGAAATATATTACACAGTCCCATCAGCCAATCAGCTCCATATAGGGTTCTCTAGATAAAAAAGAACAAGTACGAATTAGCAAGGTGATATTGATACAGTATTTAACCCCTTCTGTACCGGCGTCGTCTTTCTAACTTTATTCTGGCTACTATTAGACGATTTCATTCAGTTTAAGAAGGGCCTCTAGCAATAAACAGGCTTTGAACTATCTCCCATAACCATTTTTACCACCCCAGATCCTTCATAAACTGCATAAAATCGTCTAAACATAGCTAGAATAAAATTGAAAAGACGTCTGCGGTACAGAAGGGGTTAATGACATGCACTCCCTTGATTAGCAGGGCGAAGGCGTGCCCTTGTTACAGGGACTTAACTGGACATTTACCATGAATCGTTAGACCAGGCAGTGCAAACTCTTCATATATACCAATGGCATGGCCTGGGATCGAACTGCCGACCCTTCACACAGCAGTCAGATGGGCTACCGACCATACCACGGCTCGTGCCGTTGGTACAACATTACAGCCTTCCTCCCATAACCTGAATGGATAGGGTTTGCACCTCTCAGACTTATTTATGTAGGTTGTTATTGTTGTTGTTGTTGTTGTTGTTTCCCAGGCTGTCTGACAGAACAGCCTCAAGGTCCCGAGCAAGACCAAGGCCACAATTGAGCGCCCCCACAGAACCCTCCCTGCTTTACCAGTAAGAATGCCCAGGTGACCGAAGCCGCTCCCAGGCGAAGAGCTTAGGAGGGTGCGGAAACGCCCGGGAAACCGAAGCCCCACACAAGGCCCTGTGCTCCTTAATAATTATGAAGGGAAAGTTGAGGGGCAAAGGAAATCTGTGACGCTTTGGCTCCCAGTCTGCCAACCTCTAGGTTGGCAGTAGAGAGGTCAATCCATGGAAGAGACACCATCACTTGAGATCTAGAAAATATATAAGTAAAAGGAACAGTCAGAGTAAGCTACCGGGTATGGCAGAGAACCCTCAACTCTCACTCTTATAGACCATCCCATCGCCTTATGACTAGAACCCAACCCTCTCAGCATCAGCTAGGAAAGGCCCTATAAAGCCTCCTTTGGCTGGGGGGGTGTGGCTCCCCTATTGGGTTGGGCACCCGCCATATTTATGTAGGTAATATATCATACAGTGTATAGGGCGGGTGCCCAACTCCGAAAGGAGTTGAAATAGGGGAGCTATCCCCTCCCGCCAAAGGCGGCTTTCTAGGGCCTTTCCTAGCTGATGCTGAGAGGATTGGGTTCTAGTCATGTGGTGATGGGCTGGTCTATCAGAGTGAGAGCTGAGCGATCTCTGCCATACCCATAGCTTACTCTGACTGTTCCTTTTACTTATATATCTTCTAGATCTCAAGTGACGACGTCTTTTCCGTGGATCGACCTCCCTACTGCCAACCTAAAAGTTGGCAGATTGGGAGCCAAAGCGTCACATTTTTCCCTTGCCCCTCAACTTTCCCTTCATAATTGCTGAGGGGCACAGGGCCTTGGGTGGGGCTTTGGTTTCCCGGGCGTTTCCGCGCCCTCCTCAGCTCCCTGCCTTAGAGTGGCTTCGGTCACCTGGGTTTTGTTAGTGGTAAGCAGGGAGGGTTTTGTGGGGGCGCTCTATGGCCTTGGCCTTGCTCGGGACCTTGGGGCTGTTCAGCCAGGCAGCCTGGGGAACAACAACAACAACAACAACAGTGTATATATATATATAAATATCCCGGACAAAGCCCAGTTACTCATAAAAATCAGGCTGGCTGTCGCTTGCCAGGGCAGCAGAGTTCTTAAAATTTACAAATTAATGAGGCGGAAGGTCTTTGAATAGCCAAACTAATGGGGTTAAACATGAGGAAGAAGAAGATCCCGAAAAAAACACCCCCTTAATGCTAAGTAATTACAACTAGCAAACATAATAAACTTTGAATTTTTTTTACTTGCTGAGTATTTAAGATGGAAACAAGACCATTTTTTACACTAGCTTAAAGAGAGAGAGAGAGAGAGAGAGAGAGAGAGAGAGAGAGAGAGAGAGAGAGAGAGAGAGACAGAGAGAGAGACAGAGACAGAGAGAGAGAGAGAGAGAGAGAGAGAGAGAGAGAGAGAGAGAGAGAGAGAGAAACACTGTTAAAAGTCAAGAAAAACAAAAAAAAGGCTTATAATAGGTATCGAACCCTCGATTTAGGAGACTGAATTGGGGGAAAGCCTGTCCGCTCCTTGGAAATGTACATACAATGATTGGGTATTATGATAGTGATTTACCTCTCTAATCTTATATTAGATGGGGCTGCAAATATAACTTTAGAAAGGTAGACTATTATGGACGCTTAAATTACCCTATTCATATCCATTATCTTTAACAGTATATACACTGGAAAAATCGTATAGTATATAACTATATATTTCTTAAATATTTGTATTTGTGATTATTTCCCCATACTCTGGTGCAACTCTCTAACCCAAGAGTTAAACAATATTCCCAATCTTTTTTCTATTCAACAGCTGACCTCTTGAACTCTCTCCCCAAATCCATCTTCCCCTCATCCTATGACTTAAATTGCTTCAAACTCCGTGTCCAGGCATTTTGGCTCGACCATTCCTTGATTTGGGCCCTGTCACTCTTTCAACTTTGGGGGAGGCACTCGTCACAGGCAGTTCTGCCTTTTGTCTCCCTCATCCACATAGAAACAAAACATATATAACTATATATAACTATATATAAATATATATAACTATATATAAATATATATATAAATTATATATATATATATATATATATATATATATATATATATATATATATATATATATATATATATATATAGAGAGAGAGAGAGAGGGACTCAGTATAAGTTCTCGTAGAGTCTGTTGTCCAACTTGTCCTTGAGGTACGTCTCCACGGCGGTGTGAAGGAAGTCGTACTGCTCCTGAAAACAACATAATTTAAGTACAGTAGAACATTATTAATAGCAATAACAATTATAATATATGTATGTGTGTATATACTCAGGCACATACCCCATAGCTGGGGGTGGCTGACTTGAGACAGAGCCGGAACAGAAACAATATTTAAAGTTCCAATTATTAGGGTTCTACTTTTTCTTCTGGGGGCAGGAGGCTATTCTTATTATTTGTAAAATTCACCTACTAGACGAGACAGAGTAAGGGGCGAGGGAACGCAAAAGTGGTCCAAGACCCTAAGTATTGGAACTTTAAATGTTGTTCTGTTAGGGCTCGGTCTCGAGTCGGCCACCCCCAGCTATGGGATATGTGCCATAGTATATACATACAATAAAATATAAGGATTACCATACACTGTCAATAATCTTGGGTATTACAAAAGGTATGAAGAAGGCATATAAGATCATTGAGTATATTGATAGTGATTTACCTTTCTGACCTTATAATAGATGGGGACATTACTACCAATATACCATAATAAGGGTAGATTATTGTGGACACTTTATATACCATTTTCATACCCATAATTTGTGAGATTAAGACTAGACCAGCACATTATATATAGAATGGATTTGTGAGGCACCCTGAAAAATAATGGGTATGAAAAGGGGTATGTAAAGTGTCCATAATAATATACCCTTTCAAGTGTAAAATGGAGGGAGTGTTATAAAGCGAGTTCTTTGATCTGAATGTTGCGTTAAAGCAAGGGTGTGTGATGTCCTCATGGTTGTTCAATATACTGTATATATGGATGGAGTCATGAAAGAAATACAAGGAAGAGCAGTGGATGTTGGTGTACCACTGATAAGGGAAGCAAACGAGTGGAAGTTGCCTGTAGGCCTACTGCTGTTTGCCGACGATACAGTTGTGATGAGCGATAATGAATGGGAGTTGCAGGGTCTGGTAAATATGTTTGGAACAGTGTGTGAAAAACGGAATCTGAAGGTAAATGCGGGGAAGTACAAGATTATGGTCTTCGAAAGGGGTGTAGCAAGAGAGTGTGAGGTGAGGTTGAACGGTCAGGCTATGGAGAATGTCAGTTCATTTAACCTCTGCTGTACCATGGCATAGTAGATTAACCCATTGGCTGTGGCTATGTTTGGGCTATTTAGGGCATATTCAGGCACTCCTGAATGATAAATCAAGCATCTGCATTAAATGAAGTGTATTCTGCCGAAAACTAGACGAAAATAGCTTCAAAATGGCACCAGAACGGGCCCCGTACGTGGTCTGGTTCACCCGCAGTGGTGCCAGTGAAACGTGGGAAACCCGCTATTTGGTAGCACACGCTCGCTTGGCTACACTGCTGTGAGACACAGAGAGAGACCCGCGCGAGACACAGTGTACCTCAGTGAGCCGCTCGGTGCTCTGAGGGTCGGAGGTGGGCCCCTCACGCTCCCGCCCACTGACACTCAATTTTTACGTTTTTTACAGGCTTTTAAAGCCTGGAAATTTCTGTAACTTGCCAGGACGTTCCAGAACGTCACCCGCAACAAAAGGGTTAAAAGTACCCTCCAGTACCAGACTTGTTGCCAAAAGCAATGAAACAACACCCTCTCAGCTCAAGAGTTGGTAGGTAACTGACTCAGCCGGCCTGGAATAGCTGAGAGGGACCATGAGAAGTGTTGCCAACTTCTCACAGCAGTGCCTCCAAGTTATGTTAGCAGCTCCAGCTAGATATTAGCAGAACAAGGATCGTATATTGCTGACGGCTGAGAGCCGTCGCTGGTACTGGCGAGTCACTCTTTTACTGACGGCTGTGAGCCATTGCTGGTATTTAATGGGTAAAGTATTTGGGCAGTGTGTTGAGTAAAGATGAAAGTATGGATGAAGAAGTGCAGGAGAGGGTACAACAGAGGAAGAGGGTTGTAGGAAGACTGAAAGCAGTAACAAGAAATAGGGTGGTCAGCATGGAAGTAAAGAAGTCCTTGCATGACAGTGTGGTAAACCTGATATTGTCATACGGCAGCAAAGCATGGACGTTGTTGGAGACACAAACCAAGAGTGAGAGGGGTGGAAATGAGTTACTTAAGAAGTGCGTGCGGAGCTACACAGAGGGATAGACAGACAAATGAAGAAGTACGAGAGCGGTGTGGTGTGGATGTAGATTTGCTGGAAAGTGCGAAAAGGAGCACCTTGAGATGGTTCGGCCATGTGGAACATATGGGAAGCGAGAGAATGACTAAGAGAGTGTATGAGAGTGAGGTGGAAGGACAGAGAGGGAGAGGTATACCGAGAGGGAGGTGGAAGGATGGAGTTAAGAAGTATATGCGTGAAAGCGGTACTGGATGGGAGGAGGGTGTCAAATGAGTAGGGACAGAGTTTGATGCATGGGGGCGTTTCGTTCGTGGCCACCGCTTTGGGGATCACGGCGTCCGCCAATACTGTAGATAGATAGAAGAAGGCTCATATGTTACTCAGAGCCTTGATATAGTATATGGCCCTCTAAGTCAATATTGGTGACCCTATAAGCTAAACAAAATCGTCTAATGGTAACTACAATCAGGCGAAAATGACGTCATTGTCTTGAAAGGGTTAAGACTAGCTGGTGCACCGATTGGAGGGGGGGGGGGTATTATGATTGATCTAGCCATTTTCGAGCAATATATTTTTAGCTCCCCCCCCCCCAGGCTTAACACAAAATGCAATAATATAACACCGCCCAAGATATCCCCTTTAATTAAGTTGGAAGAACGCCCCCCAACCCCCTTCAAGTTATATACGTATATTTTTCGGTAGAATAATGCACAGGCCGGAAGCCAGTTTCTATTCCGGTACCAATTTTTTGTGGGGAAGTGATAGCTAGCCTGCAATATAAAATAATCTGGTCGATCAGGACATTTTTCTACTGAAAAAAGTACACATTTAGCTTGAAAAGCCCCTGGGGGTGTTACTCAATTTATGGACGACTAATGAAGCATTTTATAGTTAGTCCAGGGAGCACACTAAAATGTTATTGCTAGAAAAGGACAAAAACAATCAAAACCCTCAACAATCTATCTATCTAACTATTGCTGAACGCCCTAATCCTCTTTATGAGATGGCAATACACAAAATGCCTCCAAGCGGACCTGTCCCCTGTGATAAGGACAACTCGTGCCAGTTTATTTAAGGACTTATAGGACTGACCACTTAACTTAGAGTCTGTCCGACTCTAAGGGCTTCTATGTATCTTTTTAGCAATATTTTTCTAGTGGTGTGCGGCTAATCCATCCACTAACCTGCTTCACCAGAAGGAAAGAAGTATGGATTTGCAAAAGGTTTACTTCCCTACATGGATTGCCGACCAAGGCTGACGAGTCTCATCCACCAGGATTTTGATAAGGTTGTCTCCCCTAGATTGGTTGCCGACCAAGGCAGTAATAATATAACAAAATACGTTAAGACTCCCAAATACGTCGCTAACGTTATAAAAAAATAGGAAGGAAAGCCGCCACTTACGGGTGAGGTGATGAAGGCGGGTCGGTCGTACATGACTGACAACACAGACCTGTACACGTCGGCCGCCTGGAGCAACTTGATGCGGGCCAGTGTCAGTAGTAGAGAGGCCCCCACGCCACACCCGGTCACTCCATCCCTGTTTATATTAGTAACACCATTAGTAGCACCATTGATACCACCATTAGTAGCAAAATTAGTACCACCATTAAAACCATCGTTAGTAGCATCATTAATACCACCATTAGTAGCACAATTAATACCACCATTATTAGCACCATTAATACCACCATTAGTAGCATCATTAATACTACCATTAGTACCACCATTAATAGCACAATTAATACCACCATTGTTACCACCATTAATACCACCATTAGTAGCACCCTTAATACCGCCAAAAGTAACAGCCTTAATAGCATCATTAATACTACTATTATTAGCACCGTTCTATCTGCAGTAAGAGAAGTAAACAAATTATTGGTTCATTATAATCGCTTCACACTCAGCCACTCCATCTTTATTAACATTAGAATCTTCATTAGTAGCACCTTTCTATCCTTAGCAAGACAAGTAAACAGGTTATTGGTCCATTATAATCAACCCACACTCGGTCACTCCATGCCTGTTAACAAAACTAGCACCATTAGTATCAATGTTATTAGCATCATTAGTAACACTAGTCATCACAGCACAGAATGGAACCCATCAACAGCATCAAAACAACACCTAGCACCCGTTATCATACACAAATATTGTCATCACTCCCAGAGTCCCCCCTCGCCCACCCCCAACCAGCCTCCAGAAGCAATTCATACTCAAATCACCCACCGATCCATCCAGTCATTTAAACACAACATTCACGTGGCGGGTGCCCAACCCCGAAAAGGGTTGAAATAGGGGATCTATCCCCCCGCCAAAGGCGGCTTTCTAGGGCCTTTCCTAGCTGATGCTGAGAGGATTGGGTTCTAGTCATGTGGTGATGGGCTGGTCTATCAGAGTGAGAACTGAGCAATCTCTGCCATACCCATAGCTTACTCTGACTGTTCCTTTTACTTATATATTTTCTAGATCTCAAGTGACGGCGTCTCTAACGTAGATTGACCTCTCAATCTACCAAGATTGGAAGCCAAAGCGTCACATTTTTCCCTTGCCCCTCAACTTTCTCTTCATAATTGCTGAGGGACACAGGGCCCTGGGTGGGGCTTTGGTTTCCCGGGCATTTCCGCACCCTCCTCAGCTCCCCGCCATGGAGTGGCTTCGGTCACCCAGGCTTTATTGTGGTCGGCGGGGAGGGTTCTGTGGGGGCGCTCGGTTATGGCCTTGGCCTTGCTCAGGGCCTTGGGGCTGTTCGGCCAGGCAGCTTGGGGAACAACAACAACAACAACAACAACACAACATTCAGCTGCATGCACGGCCCCCTGGAGTCCATCCCTCAGAAACCCCTCTTTCCCGTGAGGACCGAGTCCAACTGGCTGGGCTGCGATCTGGGAACCATCCAGCCCTTCTGAGTTATCAGAAGAGGCTGGACAACTCTGACCAGGATACCTGTCCGGGCTGTAACACAACACTTGGGAAAACTCAGTCTAGGCAGTGGCCTTCCTTAAGAACTCGGGGCTGTTCGGCTAGGCAGCCGAGGGAATGACTACTACTTCTACTACCCATCGATCTCCTGGAGCAGATATGGACCAGTGTCAGCAATAGAAAGGCCATCACACCACATGCAGGCATTCCATTCCTTACCTGGTATTCAGCTTACTTTCCACTCACGAGTACGGAACCCTCGATGAACGATTGGTTGTGACGTCACTAATCACACTCCAAAAACACAAAATTGCTTACATTTAATCATTATAATGTAAAACTTGCAAAATATACAAACCAAAACAGGAACAGCACAATATAAAGACAAAAGAACTTATCAAAATCACTATGTGAAAATAACGATTTAGCAAAATATAAGGAACCCATTCTCCTATTATTGCACATTGACAATACTGATTCTGGGGATATCTGATAAGGTGCACTATGCTCTTTAAAACAATCCTTCCTCTCCAAACTAATAACCTTCAACATGCAGTATAATATATACAACTACTAAATTATATTATATTACATATATATTAAAGGGAATATAATGTTGAATTCGGAGAGAGGAAACATTTATATTTTTACTTATTAATTTATATACGTTTTCTTTTTGTATCATACCTGCAAGTGAGGAGAGCAGGGTGATTGTTGGAGACGAAAGACTCTGCCTTCTCTAGGGTGGCCAGGAGGGAGTCGGGGGCGGCGGGTAGGTCATTCGTGTGGGCCCAGCCAGAGACTGTTAGTACACTCAGCTGGTGGGGCTTAGAGAGTTTCTGCAAACATCATGCAAAAATTAGCACGCACTTGTTCAGTGATTATAAGATGATTCATTCATTCAGATGTCTATATTTTCTGGGCAAGCGATAGCGAGCCTGCAATGTGCACAAAAACCAACCTTCGGCCTGAAAATTTGTCAATGTAGGGCCTACATATTTAGCTTGAAAGAAGAATGTTATTTTATTTTTATTTATTTTTTGCCTCAATAATGCATTGCACGAAAATGGCTGGATAAATCAATGATAACCCTCAATGATAAACAAAATTAGACTACTCCCCCAAACATCCCACCATAAAATCTTAAAGAGGTAGGCCTAGATTTTCTGGACCCTTTTGTTCCTCGTGTTTAGCCCCATTAGTTTTGAAATTTTAAGACGGTCGGCCCATTATTTTGGCGATTTTAACACCTTTCACCCCATTTGGTTGTCAATGTTAGGACCTTTCCTGCAATTTAGGTGTCAATTTTTTCCTGGCGAGCGATAGCGAGCCTGTAACTCTAAGAGGAACCGGCCTTTGGCCGGGAAAATTTTCTACCGAAAAATGTACAAATTTATCTTGAAAGGGGGTGTAGGGGGTGTTTTTTCTAAGCTTGATGGAGGTCTAGCGAGGAAACTAAAATATTCATGAACAAATTAATTAATAGACCAAAAATCCAGCCACTATCCCCTTAAGGAACCGTAATAATGAGTAGGGTTCTCCACAGTGGTGTTATATGCTCTCAATAAACTATGGGTATGAAAAGGTTATGTAAAGTGTCCAACATAATCTTTCCATTTAAGGGGAGGCAGTTTGTTTTTCGAGTCCTCCTCCTCTTCCCTCATGTTTAGCCCTATTAGTTATGAGATTTCAAGACATTTGCCCCATTAGTTTGGCGATATTCAGACCTTTTGCCCCATTTCTTTGCCAATATTAAGACCTTTCGTGCCATTTAGGCGTCTATTTTTTCCTGGCGAGCGATAGCGAGCCTGTAATTATAGAAGTAACCGGCCTTTGGCCGGAAACTTTTTCAACCGAAAAATGTACAAATTTGTATCGAAAGGGGGTCTTGTGGGTGTTCTTTTAAGTTTGATAGAGGTTTAGAGAGCAAACTAAACCCCTTCCTTAAACCATTGAGCCGAACCAGTAAATTATGCTGCACAATACCGTCTGAGCTCCCTTAAAGGTATATTAATCGTAGAATGCCCATTATATAAGAGGATAGAAAGGTAAATCATAATGAATAATAAACCCAATGGTCTTATATTCCTTGTTCACAATCTTTATAGTGAATAGTCTATTTTGTTTTCAATTGGCGAGAAATTAACTTATCCTCAACCTAAAAAATCGGCTATTACCAACATTTTTATAGCCAAATATGTTGTTAGTTATGCAAACTTGGCAATAATATGATCTATCTATTGCCAGACGCCTTGCTCCCCTTTCAGAGGTGGTCCTACACAAAATGCCCCCAAATGGACCTGTCCCCTGTGAGGACAACCTGTGCCAGTTTATTCAAGGACTTATAGGATTGACCACTCAACTTAGAGCACGTCTAACTCCGAGGCCTCTATATATCATTTTAGCTCTACTTTCAACAGTGGTGGGTTGCTAGACCATCCACCAACCTGCTTCACCCTTAGGTTGTGCACCATAATTTGGTCTTTCCTCTCACATAAGCATTACGTTATTCATATTACTATATGCAGTTGGGTCCAGTTCGTGATTAGATTGATATCCAGTAGTCGATAAATGGATATTAATCGTGGTCATGTCCTGAACCTTTAACTGTCTTGGTGGTGTAATGGTTAGAGTGTTTAAAGTTATGTATGTGATATCCCAGGTTATCCCAAGAGTATCACAAATTTCATTTGGGGGAGTTTGGTGTTAGGAGTTAAATTTATTAAGATTATTTTCATCACCATTCTTTCCTACTAAACTCAAACCTCTACCAATAGTCCTCATTTTCACCTCCCTCATCACACCATCCATATATACATTAAACAACCATGGTGACATTACACAACCCTGTCGCACCCCTACATTTACCTCAAACCATTCTCTCACTTCATTATATCCTACTCTAACACATTTTCTGCTCTCTTAATAATAATATATATATTCATGCGTATAACAAAATATATATAAAATAATTGGGTTTATTGATAGTAATTTACGTTTCTATCCCTATATTAGATGGGTTTATTACTACCATCAAACCATTAAAAGGGTATATTGTTACGGACACATTATTTACCCTCTTCATACCCATACTAGTTAGTAGTGTACAGTACTGACCGACTTGGGGAAGGAGATGGTGACCCAACGCTCCGAGAAGTTCTGGAAATCTTGTAAAGGCCCCATGTCCAACTGCATATTGCCCAGTTTCTGAGTCCCCTCGCTCCCCACAACCTTCGGGTACTCCTGTTTGCATGGTTAATATTAGTGGTAGTTGTAGTAGTAGTAGTAGTAGCAGTAGTAAACTAATTGCAGTAGTAGGAGAAAAGCTGTAGAATTCTTGAACGGGGCCCACATATAACTGTATCTTGCCCAGTTTCTGAGTCGACTTAACCCCCAGGCCTCCCCACTACCTTCGGCTACTCCTGTATACATGGTTATTATTAGATCTAGTAGTAGTAAAACTTATAGAAGTAGTAATAGTAGTAGTAATAATAATAAATTAATAGTAGTAGGAGATAAGTTTTGGAACTCTTGTACGGGTCCCACGTCCAGCTACATCTTGCTCAGCGTTTGACTCCCCTCACTCTCCATAACCTCCGGGTACTCTTGTATACATGGTTACGATTAATGGTAGTAAATATAGTTGTCAATTAATAGAAGTAGTAGAAGAGAAGTCCTGGAATTTCTTGCCAAGGTTCCACGTCGAACCACATCTTGCCTAGTGTGCAACTCACCACAACTTTCAGGTACTCTTGTATAGATCGTTATTATTATCGTTAGTTGTAGTAGTATTAATAATATTAGTAGCAGCACTAGTAATAGTAGTATGGGGGAGCGCTTACCGTAAGCTGACCACTGAGACATGAGTCTACTTGTTAGATAGTTTTAGGAAATGTCAAATTTAAAAAAAAAATTATACTTAAAATATAGGTTGAAACAATGGAAAGATAAAAGAAGGAAACATGTTTATATTACGGAAATGTTTGTGGACATACAGTAATGCCAGGAGTGAGGCCATGATGAATGGGTTGCATGTAGTAGTAGTTCCATCCCTATATGGAAAGGGGGCTTAGTCATCCCTATATGGAAAGGGGGCTTAGTCATCCCTATATGGAAAGGGGGCTTAGTCATCCCTATATGGAAAGGGGGCTTAGTCATCCCTATATGGAAAGGGGGCTTAGTCATCCCTATATGGAAAGGGGGCTTAGTCATCCCTATATGGAAAGGGGGCTTAGTCATCCCTATATGGAAAGGGGGCTTAGTCATCCCTATATGGAAAGGGGGCTTAGTCATCCCTATATGGAAAGGGGGCTTAGTCATCCCTATATGGAAAGGGGGCTTAGTCATCCCTATATGGAAAGGGGGCTTAGTCATCCCTATATGGAAAGGGGGCTTAGTCATCCCTATATGGAAAGGGGGCTTAGTCATCCCTATATGGAAAGCGAAAGGGAATCCAACAGGACTGCAACAACTACCGTGGTGTTACACTGCTCAGTGTGCCAGGTAAGGTCTTTGCTCATATAATACTGAAGCGAATTCGGAGTCATCTGGTAGAAGGTCAGATACCTGAGCAATCTGGATTCTCACCCTAGACGTCAATGATTGATCATATCCTAGCGTTCTGAGTTCTTGCGGAACTTCAGCTTGAGTTTTGAGAGATTATGAGAGATGCATCAACTCTTTTGGTACCAAGTGTCTACACAGAATTATGGGTACCGCTGGTATGACCACATATCAAACCAGCACCTAATCTCTAAAATTGATGAGGACGATGCATCTCTAAAAATGATTTGAGACATACATGTATTAGGTTTATAGTCCGTAAGCAACAGTTGCGGCTATATGGACACGTGGCCTGCCTCCCTGAAGTTGACCCTGCTCATGCGGTGGCTTTGGTGGGTGATAATCCTGAGTGGAGGAGACACCGAAGACCACGTGATTCATGGTTGAGGATAATCGACAATTTGTATTGGGAGCTACTTGAAGTGGACCGAGTTGCGGCCTGGCAACACGCGCAGAGAAACCCCCGGGAATGGAGTCGAAGGGCGAGTGCAGCTACGTGCCACCACATTATAGCCCCCAGTGAGTGAGTGATTAATTGAATATACTGTATTGCTTGTAATTTCAAACCAATTCAAATATTGGAAGAGCTTTTTACTGCCAATATACCGATAAAAGGGTTGATTATTACAGACACTTAATATACCTTCTTCATACTCATAACTTTTAGAGAGCAGAAGTAGTAAACTTATTGTATGCAACACGTAAATAATAACAAAAATAAATACATAAAATTAAGTACCGGTGTAGTAACAGTCGCTCTTCTGTTAATACAAAATGGCTTAATTAACACTACAGTATCTGGTGCAACGTTTTGGGAGTGATTAGGGGTAAAGGGCCAAAACTAACAATATAATTACATAATAAACAAAGTTGATAATCCTTTATAAGGGGAGATGGGCCGTTTTTTTTGGTCTATTAATTAATTTAGTCCTTTATTTCTTAGTTTCCTCACTAACCTCCATCAAGCTTAGAAAAACACCTCCAGATAAATTTGTAAATTTTTTGGTAGAAAAATGTCCCGGCCGAAGGCCGGTTCCTTGTAAAACATCGACACCTAAATGGCACGAAAGGTCTTGAAATTGACAACGAAATGGGCCAAATATCTTACAATCTCAAAACAAATGGGGCTTAACATGAGGGAGAAATGGGACCAGAAAAAACGACCAATCTCCCCTAAAACAAATATAAGGCAAGAACCCAGTAAGTTACCCCGCTCCCTAAAAAAAATAAAAAATAAAAAAAATATATATATACAGTATAATGAGTATATATATATATAATAATAATAATAATAATAATAATAATGATAATAATAATAGAAAGAAAAAAAAAACAGACTTTGGGTGATTAAGTACACACCTTGCTGTTGTGAGGGAAGGTTTGGAGGTGGACCCAGACAGTCACTTGCTGTTCGTAGATCAATTGCCACATGTTCCTCACAGTGTGAGCCTGGGGGTGCTCTCCTGCTAAGTACATATCCTGCAATGGTAGTCAATCATGCAATCAATTAATACATTTTATAATATATTAATATTTGTTTTCACCAACTCAACAATAAACTTACAAATAAACCCAACTAATTAAATCAATGAAAGTAATGAATACATGTGGTACTCCAAGGACTCGAACCTAGGATACTCACACCGAAATTCCGTACACTAAGCATTAGGCTATCAAGACAAATATTATCATAACAAATATTATATTATATATTATGTTAATTATGTTATCTAAATTATAGAGTAAGCAACTGCATAGTGATGATAAAGCAGTTTAAAATTACATAAAACTTGAAAAAAAAAAAAAATGAAAATGGACTTAAGTCGGACAATAATTTAAAGATCAGGATATAAATACAATGATTTAATATAATTAATTAATATACTTTACAATCATAGTAAAACATAACAATACTCTATTGTGATGCTTGCATCTTCAGAATATTCACCCGCCAGAATAGCATCTATAATAGTAAAGCCTGGTGCTTAACTAGACCAACTCATTTGCGTAGACAAATCAATACCTGAATGGGTCAAAGTTTCTCATAATCATCAAGCTAATGGGGCGAAATGTCTTCAAACCATCAGATTAATAGGGCGAAGAATATTGGCGCCAGAAGACCACCCTCAGGTTAGATAGGGCAGTAACCTGTGTGACCTATGTGATCTGCGTGACCCGTGTGACATGTGTGACCCATATAACCTGTGTGACCCATGTGACCTGTATAACCCATGTGACCTGTGTGACCCATATGACCAGTTTAACCAATGTGACCTGTGTGACCCATGTGATCTGTGTGACCCATATGACCAGTGTGACCCATGTGACATGTGTGACCCATATAACCTGTGTGACCCATGTGACCTGTATAACCCATGTGACCCATATGACCAGTTTAACCAATGTGACCTGTGTGACCCATGTGATCTGTGTGACCCATATGACCAGTGTGACCCATGTGACATGTGTGACCCATATAACCTGTGTGACCCATGTGACCTGTATAACCCATGTGACTTGTGTGACCCATGTGACCTGTGTGACCCATATGACCAGTTTAACCAATGTGACCCATGTGATCTGTGTGACCCATATGACCTGTGTGACCTATATGACCTGTTTAACCAATGTGACCCATATAACCTGTATGCCCCATGTGACCTGTGTGACCCATATGACCTGTTTAACTAATGTGACCCATATGACCTGTGTGACCTATATGACCTGTTTAACCAATGTGACCCATATAACCTGTATGCCCAATGTGACTTGTATGACCCAGTGACCTGTGTGACCCATATGACCTGTTTAACTAATGTGACCCGTATGACCTGTGTGACCCATGTGACCTATATAACCCATGTGACCTGTGTGACCCATATGACCTGTTTAACCCATGTGACCCGTATGATCTGTGCAGACTGTGATCCATGTGACCCATATGACCTGTTTAACCCATGTGACCCGTATGACCTACCTTGCGGTCAAATCCATTGATCCTGACCACGTTGATGTACTGGGAGGCTTGGTTGGCCGCGGTCTGCTGCAGGAACACTATTCTACTGTCAGCTGGAAAACAGGTCACGAATATATTAATTTAACCCTTTGAAGCTCTGACGCGTTTTAGCAGTTTATTTTGGCTGTCATTAGATGATTTTGTGCAGCCTAAGAAGGATCTGTGGGTATTATAAGGGACTATCTCAATCAACCCTCTGACTTCCATATACCCTTCGTAATCTGAATAAAATCGTCTAATAAATACTAGAAAACAGAGAAGAAATGCGTATTGGATCTTGAAAGGGTTAAGTAACACCCTGTTCTGAACCCCTTCTGTACCGGCGACGTATTTGGTTTTTATTTCACTTTTATTTGGACAATTTTATTCAGCATAGGAAGAATGTCAAGCAATTAAAAGGCTAGAAACTATCTCAATTAATCCTTTTAGCTACCACATATCCTTCCTAAGCTTAATAAAATTGTCTAAATGTAGCCGACATCAAATACAAAATACGTGACCGGTATAGAAGGGGATAACCCATTATATGTACCTGTACGTATATCTATATTTAAGGGGGTACTACTCGCTTTTTATGGACCCCCTTCTCCCTCATGTTTAGCATATTAGTTTTGAGGTTTTAAGACGTTCATTCCATTAGTTTGGTGATTTTGAGACATTTTGCCTTTTTTTTTTTTTTTTTTTTTCAATATAAAGACCTTCGTGCCATTTAGGTGTCGATTTTTTCCTGGCGAGCGATAGCGAGCCTGTAATCTTAAGAGTAACCGGCCGGGACATTTTTCTACCGAAAAATGTGCAAATTAATCTAGAAGGGGGATCTGATGGATGTTTTTTTAAAGTTTGATGGAGGTCCAGGGAGGAAACTAAAGAAAATAATAAATACATGAAAAAATCTACCAAAAAGTGAACCATCCCCCCTTAACACTGGTCTGGCAGCTTATGAGATTAACATTTATAATATTTCGGTTACCTAAATTCGTCTATCATCAGTCTAGTTTCGCCCTATGAGGGCTTGTATAAAATAAATACATCTTCAACAACCTTCAGCCTAGTTTCTGATGCCAGTGTAAAATATTCAAGAAATGTTGCAAGAAAAATGTTGATCATCGAATGTTGACTATAAAAGCTCTCGTGTGATACCGGCTTAAGTAACACCCCGTTCTTAACATCAATCATCAATTACAAACCCCAATGCACTTGAATAAGCTAATGAAAGCATATGGTCCTCCCGCGATTCGAACTCGAGACACCACACCCAGAACATATGCATCTAAACCATTACACAACCACCACAGTTATATATTGGCTTAACATGTTTATCTGCTCTAAATAATTAAAACAATACATTATATTATTTTTAGCATCGTTCTCAGCACCAATAAGCTCACATATGACATTAATGAAAGCTTATTATTCTCCCAGGATTCGAACCCAGGACACCACATACAGAACTTACACGCTCTAACCATTACACCATCAAGACAGCTAAGGGGGCCCACCTCACTTCTTTTCTCTTTCTCTCCCTCTCTCTTTGGCTTGTATCCCTTCGGCCCCATTCAGCCTACTGTTTTAAGACGTTTACCCCCATCAAAGTGGCAATATTTTCCTGGCGAGCTGTAGCGAGCCAGCATAAATATATTTTTGTTTTGACAGCAAGCTAAATTTGTAAATTTTTCGATAGAAAAATGCCTCCGGTGAAGCCGGATTTCTCCATGCAATGCTGGCTCGCTATCGCTCGCCAGGAAGAAATCGACACCTGGATGAGGATAAACGTCTTAAAACAGTTGGCTGAATGGGGCCAAATGGATACAAGCCAGGGAAAGAGAGAAAATTAGAAAAATAAAAAAAAAAAAAAAAAAAACGGTGACCCCCTCCAAACATAAACAGATATACAGATATACTGAATGTACAAGCATTTGTGTGGGTTGAACTGACCTGACAACCTTATATTTTAATACCATTTAGGTGTCGATCTTTTTCTGGCGAGCGATAGCGAGCCTGCAATTTATGAGGAACCGGCCAGGACCTATTTCTACCGAAAAATAAACAAATTTACCTAGAAGGGGAATCGTAGGGATGGTATTTTTTAAAGCTTGATGGAGCTCTAGGGAGGAAACTAACATAATAATAATACATCAACAAATCTACCAATAAATAAACCCTACCCCCTTAAGGGGAGGTTTTTAGTTGATTCCCTAGACTTCCATCAAGCTTAAAATTACTCCCCCTTGACCCCCTTTCAAGATAAATTTGTACATTTTTCGGTAGAAAAATTTCCCGGCCAAAGGCCGGTTCCCCTTAAATTACAGGCTCGCTATCGTTCGCCAGGAAAAGATCGACACCTAAATGGCACGAATGGTCTTAAAATTGACAGAAATGGGGCGAGGGTTCTTAAAATCGCCAAACTAATGGGGAAAGCGTCTTTAAATCTCACAAGCAATGGGGCTAAACATGAGGGAGAAAGAGGTTCAGAAAAAAATCCTCCAGGTGGAAATCTCCCCTTAATTGATTGGTTATATCTACCAATTTGGAGAGTCAACCCATAGAGAGGCGTAGAATATCAGAGCCCATTTGCTTCAGCCCTTCCTGAGTTACAAGAGGTTAGGGTTACGATTTCTGGCCTAAATATTATGAATCGACTATAGTTAGAACTTTAAATGTTTTGCTGTCTCTGTTCGGGCTCTGTCTCGAGTCGGCCACCCTCCAGCTATGGGGTATGGGCCTGAGTATATAGATGCATACATAAGTACAATTGACCGCTTGCGAGTTTCAGGCTATAAGGAAGTTGGAGCAGTAGAAATCGATAATTAACGGAAATATCACCTAAATTGCGGTTGTAGTGCTTATATAAATACATAAAACCCAATTTAACATACTATTTATCCATTAGAAACCTACATTATTATTGTATTTCTGTTTAATATCGATGTTTATGGCTCCAACTTCCTTATAGCCTGAAACTCGCAAGTGGTCAATTGGAAACATGAATTTGTATCCACTCTTTAATGTATTATTTATGGGAGGACAAATTGTATGAATGAACTATGGGAGGAAAACTTGTATGAATGAATTATGGGAGGAACACTTGTATGAATGAATAATGGGAGGAACACTTGTATGAATGAATTATGGGAGGAACACTTGTATGAATGAATTATGGGAGGAACACTTGTATGAATGAATTATGGGAGGAACACTTGTATGAATGAATTATGGGAGGAACACTTGTATGAATGAATTATGGGAGGAACCTTGTATGAATGAATTATGGGAGGAACACTTGTATGAATGAATAATGGGAGGAACACTTGTATGAATGAATTATGGGAGGAACACTTGTATGAATGAATTATGGGAGGAACACTTGTATGAATGAATTATGGGAGGAACACTTGTATGAATGAATTATGGGAGGAACACTTGTATGAATGAATTATGGAGGAACACTTGTATGAATGAATTATGGGAGGAACACTTGTATGAATGAATAATGGGAGGAACACTTGTATGAATGAATTATGGGAGGAACACTTGTATGAATGAATTATGGGAGGAACACTTGTATGAATGAATTATGGGAGGAACACTTGTATGAATGAATTATGGGAGGAAAACTTGTATGAATGAATTATGGGAGGAACACTTGTATGAATGAATAATGGGAGGAACACTTGTATGAATGAATTATGGGAGGAACACTTGTATGAATGAATAATGGGAGGAACACTTGTATGAATGAATTATGGGAGGAACACTTGTATGAATGAATTATGGGAGGAACAATTGTATGAATGAATAATGGGAGGAACACTTGTATGAATGAATTATGGGAGGAAAACTTGTATGAATGATTATGGGAGGAAAACTTGTATGAATGAATTATGGGAGGAACACTTGTATGAATGAATTATGGGAGGAACACTTGTATGAATGAATTATGGGAGGAACACTTGTATGAATGAATAATGGGAGGAACACTTGTATGAATGAATTATGGGAGGAACACTTGTATGAATGAATTATGGGAGGAACACTTGTATGAATGAATTATGGGAGGAACACTTGTATGAATGAATTATGGGAGGAACACTTGTATGAATGAATTATGGGAGGAACACTTGTATGAATGAATAATGGGAGGAACACTTGTATGAATGAATTATGGGAGGAACACTTGTATGAATGAATTATGGGAGGAACACTTGTATGAATGAATTATGGGAGGAACACTTGTATGAATGAATTATGGGAGGAACACTTGTATGAATGAATTATGGGAGGAACACTTGTATGAATGAATTATGGGAGGAACACTTGTATGAATGAATAATGGGAGGAACACTTGTATGAATGAATTATGGGAGGAACACTTGTATGAATGAATTATGGGAGGAACACTTGTATGAATGAATTATGGGAGGAACACTTGTATGAATGAATTATGGGAGGAAAACTTGTATGAATGAATTATGGGAGGAACACTTGTATGAATGAATAATGGGAGGAACACTTGTATGAATGAATTATGGGAGGTAGCCTTGTATGAATGAATAATGGGAGGAACACTTGTATGAATGAATTATGGGAGGAACACTTGTATGAATGAATAATGGGAGGAACACTTGTATGAATGAATTATGGGAGGAACACTTGTATGAATGAATTATGGGAGGAACACTTGTATGAATGAATTATGGGAGGAACACTTGTATGAATGAATTATGGGAGGAACACTTGTATGAATGAATTATGGGAGGAACACTTGTATGAATGAATTATGGGAGGAACACTTGTATGAATGAATTATGGGAGGAACACTTGTAGTCCATGAGCCAAGACCCGAATTTTGGGATATCGGTACCACCCGGGGTGACTAATTCTCTTAGGTGTTTTTAGCTTGCTACATGTCTCTAGTTTATGTTTTGATATGATAGCCCTTGCACATTGGTAGCTTAATGGTCGTTATCACTTCTTGAATAGACATACCCTACCGAAAATTCCGAAATTTTTTAAAATGTCAAATTTGGGGACAGGAATGCCTAAATGTCAACAAAATGCATATAGTAATTGTCACATTTAATACAAGTCCTGTAAATACACACTAAGCATGCCATGGGCTTGTACATACTATTATGGCAAATTACTACTCCTAAATATCATCTACGTCAGACTCGGAATCTGACTGTTGTGCCACCGGCTCTTCTTCAATAGCCTTGTTCTGACATGTCTGTAACCTGCACATGTCCGTGCATTTTAGACCATTGCTGAGGCAAGTACACTTAGGGAGTTCGCATGACCGCACACACTTGCAAGACAGTAGCTGCATAACAGCATCTGGTGCTGGTGAGCCTCGCATCCAGTTGACGGCAAGCTTACCGTCCTCATCTGTCATCCAACCGCAGTCTGTTGGGTTCGCAACAAATGGCTGGCTCTGAAGACTTCTCCTCCAGATCGCAGCCTGGTAGTTTGCACGCAGTGCATGCATGAAGAGGCAGTCCTCACAAGGAGGGAGTTGACTTGACTCTACCTCTCCACGTCTTGCACAGAACAGCTCATACCGAAGCTTGTTTACCTTAGTTGTGTGGGTAGATGGTAGGTACATGTGGCAGGTGATTTCCTGTAGCTTCTCAAAGAGTTCAGGAGACACTTCCCATGAGCGTCCAAGTTCGTGAAAAGCATGCTGGTATGTCTTGTCCATCTTCACCTGCTTGAGTGTCGTCATCTTCCCTCGGCCAGCGAATGCACTGACGGTATCACAGCCTGTAAAGGCATGCATACCAATCAATGAATCACACACGCTGCCTCCCAGTGTGCGGCTCAGTGTGGTGATATCCAGGAATCTTGTCCGGTTCTTCGTCCCGCACTTCTGGAACAGATGGGATGGGATCTTGTGGCACATGCCAAGACACAACACCATGACGTCTGTATCTTCTGCAGTGATGATGACAGACTTGTTCCCAGATTCTGCTGCATGAAGTGCATGGAGAAGAAGGCGTGTGTCTGCTTCTTCTTGAGTTGACTTAAGCTCAGGAGCCTCTTCCCACTGCTCTTTGGTGATCTTGAAGCAGCGCTGCTCACATGTGACATACAGCTCCTTGTCCTTGAGCTTCTCCCTGTGCTGTGGTGCCTTCCATTCTTCTACCAAGAACTTGATAAGACTTGCCTTGTTGGAGGAACTACCGAGTAACTTTCTCCACTGCTGGATGTTGGGCCCAGGTTGAATGTTCTTGAAATTAATTCCTGTGCCTGCACTTCTTTTGGCTCGTTCTGCATCCTTGATGGATGTCTCCTTGTAGATATCAAACACAACATCAATGCGCCTGCTCTTAGCACCTTCATGAACAGCGTGACTCAGTGCTGTACCTGCAAGCTGTGAAAAAGTTTTGTCGTTTCCCTTCAGTTTGTGGACCAGGCTCATCCCATCAATTATGGTAGCAGAGGGCTCGGGTATCACTTCTGCAGGAGAAACATTCCTCTCTAACTCCTTTGCGAGGGCAGCCTTGTTGGTCTTGCGGAGAGACCCATCACCGCTGGCAAGTGCCCAAGGCAAAGGCCCCAGGGGATGAGCCAAGACATCACTCATTTTGAGCTTTCTGTTCTCGGCAACAAGGATCATCTGGCCAAATAGGTTCCTGTCAGCCTTTAAGATAACCTCCTTGGCATGGTCTTGTGAGCGTGGCTTCATTCTGATGTTAGTGAACGTTCTCAGTTTCGTCTTCGTCATCGTGTCATGAAACTGTATAGTTGGCGTATCGATCTCCAGGCGCTCTTCCTTGAAGGCTTGATATGCATCCTCTCCTATTCTGTAGGCCCCTAGAAGGTCTTTGACAACTTCTGGTGGTGCCATAGTCGCAGTTGACAAACTGACAAGATCTTCTTGCTCTGCGTTGAAGGGGTTCAACCAGCTGGTCTCCATCAGTTGAACTAAAGATTGGACATCGGCCTCATCTCTTCTAATCCTGGGCATCTGTAGGTCTGGGTGGCTGAAGTCAGTATACTTTTGGCCTACTACCATAGTCCTGAGCTGCCTTAAGTACCTGCTGCGATACTCCGATGTCAGGTAGTACCTGGCGACAGCTCCGCCTTTCAGGCTGAAGCCTTTTGTGCCCCCTGGTGTCTGGGTGTCTTTGTTGATCGTCTCTTCGATTGTCTGGTCCACAGGGATCCGTCCAAAGGGATTCTTGCTACCGATCTGGACCGAAAAGCCACCTTGCATGAAGTGTTCATGGACCTCTGGGTGTTCAATGGGCAGTCGAGACATCAAGGCATAGTAGTAGGTTAGGAACCGGGCATAGTTCACTTTGTCATAGGCAAAACACCACGGTATCATCTGTCGGATTGCTCCTAGGTGGAGCATCCAGTTGCCTTCTCTGGAGGCTCGAATTAAGTCCAGCATGATCTCAACCATGTCCAGGTATGACATCCAGAATGCTGAGAGGTTGTGTTCATCTCTGAGGGTCTCAAGATAAACTTGGAAAAGCTTCATGATATGTGTGCATGATTCACTCTCCATCAGCTCTTGAAAGAGTCCCTGAGACACATTGCTGTGAAAGCTGTTGATGTCCTTCAGTGTTTCATCTAGATGGTGTATGTCCCTTGAATGGTTTTCTTCTAGCCATGAAAGGAAGCCTTTCCATGCAAGCCTCATCAGTGCTTCATACACGAGCTTGTGTAGTCTCACTGCTCTGTTGTACCTCTTGCCGTTCATCACTCCTGACACTGATCCTTCTGCGATGATACCTGATTCCACACACAGATCTCTAAGACCTGCATCTTGAAACCTCTTTCCTATGGTGGAGATGAGATTACAGATTGTGTGGAAGACGCCCATCCTGATGATAATGTTCTTGAACTTCTCTTGTTTCCAGATAACTTCGGCAGCTTTGGCATAGAGTGCTTGATCAAACACGCACACAATCTTGTTAAGCTGTAAGGACTGCATGATAGCATGCGTTTGTTCCAAGATTTCATTAACGGTGGACATTTCTGTTGCGGGAGCATTGATAGTGGGCAGGTAGCTTACAGTGTCCTGAACCACTGCAATGTCTCTGCGCATTTTGATGTTGAACCCAGTCCAACTGCTGATGGACTGGTCCTCATGGTCTGACATTCGAGTAAGAAGCCAGATATGGTTTCTTTGTCTTTGAATCCTGGACTTCCTTGGTAGTGTCGACATACGCAGTCTCAATCCTAGGTGGCCCTGCCCGCCGCCCAACATTGTATATTGGCAGCATTGATGATGTCTGAGTGATGCTTCTTATCTTGGACTTGGTAATCTCTGGCAGGACTTTCTCTGGCACAGAGCCTGCAACCTTGGACTGGACAGCAATGCCATTGACTCTATGAGAAGTACCTGCTCCACTTAGGGTCTCTTCAAGTCGGTCAATGTTATCCCAGGCCAGGGTTGTGAACACACCAGGGTAGATGTTTGCTGGCAGTGGAATGTCATCCTTTGAGCATTCCAGCTTCTGGATACAAAGGGCTGTATCGATCTCCTCAAACATTGAGTAAGACACACAGTGACCAAGACGATTCAGAGTTCGGATCAGTTCTGTGTTTCCTGTCAAAGACTTTACAGCATTGGTCAGCAGTACGTGCTTGGGTGGTTTTGTCTTGCCACTGGTAACAGCAAAGACCAAGTCACTGCCAAAGGAAGTGGCAAGACGTTGAGCTCTTTCAGAGGGAGTTTCACACTCACACTCTCCTGTCAGCAGGGTGTGCAGGAATTGAGTGACTGCTGCAGGAATGACATTCTGATCTGTATCGGGAGGCCATGGCTGACTCACATCTTGTTTATTGATCTCATTCCTCAGCTGCATTCCTGCTTTGGTTAAGACATCTTCAGAGTTAGCTGCTCTTGCTTCTTGCAGGTCTTTTGCCATTTTGTGTGCTTGCCGGGCAAGGTCGTCCATTGAGAGGCTGCGTGGATAGATTAGAAGCTTTCCTTTCTCATCTGGGACAAAGCGTAGTGATTCTCCAAACTCGGTTTCAATCTTTCGGCGAACATGTTTCTTTGTCGCTGGTTTCAGTTGGATAATACCACGGGACATCATGGATCTCTCAAGCCTAGATGTGAGGTTTGTCATAGGCAGTACCTCTGGGTTGGGGAATAATTTGGTCCTTATATACAAGCAGAGTTCCTCGAGGGCTTCTGTCTCAACCTCTTCGTAGCGTGCTTCCTCGCTTTCTTCCTGATTTTCACCTGCACCCGACCTGGCGGTCGCTGGGAAATCATCTTTTGTGAAGAGTTTGTAGCACGACTTGTGGTAGTGACCCTCTGCAGCAACAAGGTCTCTGCTAACTAAACCAAGGATTCTCTGGTTGAGTTTCCTTATTGCTGCTCTGCGAATCTTCTCATCTGCTCGTAGCTCAACACACTGTATGAGTGGCTCCCTTGTCTTTGTTGTTTTTATGTACTTGCTTGACTTCTCGCAGAAGATACATACTTTGGCATACACCCTGCTAGTACTAGGGGCATCCCTTGATGCCCTCCTCCTGGGGTCGACGCTTGCTGATTCTATCTTGACACCCTTGGCAAGGATAGAATCCAGTGACTTCTTCATTGAAAAGAGACTACGACATTTACGGTGATAATGTATGTGTGGTATTCCTCCTTCTTCAAGGCCCTTGGCTGCTTCCAGGACTGGATCATGCTGCCTGATTTCTGCAGCCCTGAGCAATGTGTTCCAGGAGTCCAAATCCTGTGGTGACACCAGAGCATCGCTGTCATCATCAGAGCAGTGGATGATACAGTCGATCCGTGCTCTCTTCCTCGCAGATGGTTCCATCCTGCCGTCAAACAGTCGACACACACCTGCAAAAAATATCACCATTAAACCATGAACAAACAAACACATTACATGGAAACCACTCTACATATGTTTGCTCCTTCCAATAATAAATTATCCCCAAAATATAACAAAAAATCCCCAAATATGAAATAAACCCCTAAATATGGAGAAACTTGAAATACACATCGGAATAATTCTTGTAGAGAATCAAATAAGCTACAAGAGCTGTTAGAATATATTTTTCAATGTTCCCCATATTTAAGGATTTATTCTAGATTTAGAGGAAAATACCCAAAATATAGAGTATATTCCGAAATATGAGGAAATTTGAAAAATACCTAGGAACAACTCTGGTAGAGAATATAATTCTACATAGGTGTTCAAAGTTTCGCGATGATTGTGTGATGGATTTTAAAGAAAATGAGGAAAACGCCGAGCGTCACGCTAAAAATCTTTATTTTTGGGTAGCGCCCCTATTGCATCAAAAAAATTAGACTAAGCTACCAGTGCGAGAAGGCTATCATATCTTAATGTACTTACAGTCACTCTATAAACATTTTAGTACCATTCGTGTTTAGTCACCCCAGGTGGTACCGATATCTGGCCTGGCTCATGGACTATTGTATGAATGAATAATGGGAGGAACACTTGTATGAATGAATTATGGGAGGAACACTTGTATGAATGAATTATGGGAGGAACACTTGTATGAATGAATTATGGGAGGAACACTTGTATGAATGAATTATGGGAGGAACACTTGTATGAATGAATTATGGGAGGAACACTTGTATGAATGAATTATGGGAGGAACACTTGTATGAATGAATAATGGGAGGAACACTTGTATGAATGAATTATGGGAGGAACACTTGTATGAATGAATTATGGGAGGAACACTTGTATGAATGAATTATGGGAGGAACACTTGTATGAATGAATTATGGGAGGAAAACTTGTATGAATGAATTATGGGAGGAACACTTGTATGAATGAATAATGGGAGGAACACTTGTATGAATGAATTATGGGAGGTAGCCTTTTATGAATGAATAATGGGAGGAACACTTGTATGAATGAATTATGGGAGGAACACTTGTATGAATGAATAATGGGAGGAACACTTGTATGAATGAATTATGGGAGGAACACTTGTATGAATGAATTATGGGAAGAAAACTTGTAGGAATGAATAATGGGAGGAACACTTTTATGAATGAATTATGAGAGGAACACTTGTATGAATGAATTATGGGAGGAACACTTGTATGAATGAATTATGGGAGGAACACTTGTATGAATGAATTTGGGAGGAAAACTTGTATGAATGAATTATGGGAGGAACACTTGTATGAATGAATTATGGGAGGAACACTTGTATGAATGAATTGTGGGAGGAACACTTGTATGAATGAATTATGGGAGGAACACTTGTATGAATGAATTGTGGGAGGAACACTTGTATGAATGAATTGTGGGAGGAACACTTGTATGAATGAATTATGGGAAGAACACTTGTATGAATGAATTATGAGAGGAACACTTTTATGAATGAATTATGAGAGGAACACTTTTATGAATGAATTATGAGAGGAACACTTTTATGAATGAATTATGAGAGGAACACTTTTATGAATGAATTATGAGAGGAACACTTGTATGAATGAATTATGAGAGGAACACTTTTATGAATGAATTATGAGTGTAGTTTCTGATGTAGTAGATAATTCCTGTGATCAATTAACCCCTTCTGAACCGACGACGTTTTTTCTATGTTATTCTAGCAACATTTAGACGATTTTTTGCAGCTTAGGAAGGATATAGGGTCGCTAAACGAATTAATTGAGATAGCGTGTAGCCTTTTAATGGGTAGACGTCCTTCCTAAGCTGAACAAAATCGTCTAATTGTTGCCAGAATATAATGAAAAGTACAGTCGCGCTAATAAGTGATGTCTCGGCACCAAGTATGTTTTGATCAATAATTGGTATCAGTAATATCTAAGCTTCATTTCTTCATATTGAGTGAAATATAAAATCATGTTCCTACACTTACCCACCTATTCAACATCTGACAGACATTAATACAGAACAGAGCGAGCCAAACATAATGACAGCTGAGCCATGACTTATTAGTGCCACCGTACAGAAGGGGTTAATGGTTTTATAGCAAATCACTCCACCATCATCACTACTGTCATCATTATCACTACAACTATCATCATTATCACTACAACTATCACCATCATCATTACTATTATCACCATCATCTTACAATCATCATTACTACTGTCACAATCATCACTACTATTATGACCATCATCACTAATACTAGTACAGTCACCATCATATCTACTACTGTCATCATCATCACTACTAAAAAAAAAAAAAAAAAAAAAAAAAAAAACGTCATCAGCTCACCAGGTAGAATCTCCCGGTCCCTGTTAAGATGAGCAGATTCGGGGTCCTTGGCGAACTTGAAGCTCAGGTCCTTCGGCAGGCTCTTCAGTCTCTGTAAGGGATTTAACGGGAGATTATCACGAGTTTCTTTCTGGACCACCTTCTCCCTCATGCTTAGCCCCATTTGATTAGAGATTTTTAAACGTTCGCCCCATTAGTTTGGCGATTAAATTAACTTTATGTCAATTTTAAGACCTTTCGTCAAACTTAAGTGTCGATGTTTTCTCGCGAGCTTGTAATTTCCGGGACATTTTTCTACCGAAAAATGTACACCTCTATCTCGAAGGGGGGGGGGGGGGGGGTATTTTTCTAAACTTGATGGAGGTCTAGGGAGCAAACTAAAAATATCCCCTTAAGGGAGCCCACCTCGCTCTATTTCTCTTTCTCTCACTCTCTCTTTGGCTTGTATTCATTCGGCCCCATTCAGCCTACTGTTTTAAGACTTTTGCCCCCATCCAGGTGTCAATATTTTCCTGGTGAGCGGTAGCGAGCCAGCATATATATATTTTTGTTTTGACAGCAAGCTAAATTTGTATATTTTTCGATAGAAAAATGTCTCCGGCGAAGCCGAATTTCTCCATACAATGCTGGCTCGCTATCGCTCGCCAGGAATAAATCGACACCTGGATGGGGATAAACGTGTTAGAACAGTTGGCTGAATGAGGCCCAATGGATACAAGCCAGGAATAGAAAGAAAAGGAGAGAAAGATAAAAAAAAAACGCGTATGACTCCCCTTAACCCATTGAGGATATGACGCGTTTTAACAGTTTTTTCTGGTTATTGTTAGACGATGTTATACAGTTTAGGAAGGACCTGAGGGTATGATAAGGGTAAAGACTATCTCAATCAATCCTCTGACCTCCATACACCCTTCCTAATCTGAACATAATCGTTTAATAACATCCAAAAAACAAAAAACAAAAGAAATGTGTATTGTTTCTTCTAAAGGTTAGTAGTGGAGAGAGAATATTTCGTGTGAGTGTGTGCGTGTGTGAGTGTGTGTGTGTGTGTGTGTGAGTGAGAGTGTGTGTGTGTGTGTGAGGGGGGTATGAATATATTAACCCCTTCTGTACCGGCGACGTCTTTTTAATATTATTCTAGGTATATTTAGACGATTTTGTACAATTTAAGAAGGATCTGTGGTAGTAAAAATGGTTAAGTGAGATCATTTGAAGCCTATTAATAGCTGGAGACCCTTTTCAAACTGAATAAAATCGTCTAATAGTAGCCAGACTAATGGTAAAAGGACGGCACCGGTGCAGAAGGGGTTAAGGGTGGGGTTTGCAAAGTTAAATAGAAACGCTGAGAACAGTTTTGACAATAATGCTATTATGTATAGTAATTTAGTCCCTTACCCTAGTTTCCATCTACACTGCAAACTATTATGGAAACGCAAATTAGGCTGTATTAAGGGGACCCAGATGGTGTTGTGCAGCATGAATTACTGGTTCGGCTCAATGGTTTAAGGAGGGGGTTTAGTTTGCTCTCTAAACCTCTATCAAGCTTAAAAAACATCCCCAAGGACCCCCTTCGATATATATTTGTACATTTTTCGGTAGAAAAATGTCCCGGCCGAAGGCCGATTCCTCTTAAAATACAGGCTCGCTATCGCTCGTCAGGAAAAAAAATTACACCTAAATGGCACGAAAGGTCTTAATATTGGCAAATAAATGGGACAAAAGGCCTGAAAAACGCCAAAATATTGGGGAGAACGTCTTAAAATCTCAAGACTAATAGGGATAAACATGAGGGAGTAAGAGGCCCCCAAAAAACAACTGCCTCCCCTTAAAGTATTCATAACCCACCCCTTCAGTACCGGTTCCGTCCTTTGACCTGTATTCTGGCTGCTGTTAGACTATTGTATTCAGTTTAAAAAGGACCTCCAGTAATTATCAGGCTGCAAACTAGCTCACATGACCCCTTTTCACTACCACAGATCATTCTTAACTTGCACAAAATCGTCTAAATAACATAGCTATAATAACATTTAAAAGACGTCGCCGGTACAGAAGGGGTCAATAATCTACCCTTTTATGGGTATATTGGCGGTAATACACCCATCTAATATAAGGATAGACAAATATCACTATACCTAATGATCTTTTACATACCCTTTAATTAAATATCTTTGATGTTAACCCCTTCTGTGCCGGCAACGTCTTATTAATGTTGTTCTAGCTACCGGTATATTTAGAAGATTTTGTGGTGTTTGAGAAGGATATGTGGTAGTAAGAAGGGTTATGCGAGATAGTTCGAAACCTGTTAAGTACTGGAGACCCTTTAAAAAAAAAGATACATTAGTCTGAAAGTAGCCAGAATAAAATTAAAATAACTGTACCGGTAATGAACGGGTTAAGGGTGTAAAGCCAGTGTCACACTAACCCCTTTTCGAGCAATTTTTACGGGCAATTATGGTCTGGAAGCTTCAAAAACTACACTATCAGAATTCAGTCGCCTAACATAATCTACCTTCAGTCTAATTGCCGATACCAGTGCGAAAAAGTCCCGAAATAATACGAGGAAAAACTTGCTCATGGAAAATTGACGGAAAAAACGCTCGTGTGACAGCGGCTTAAGGAGAGGCTAATGACACCAATGATAATGTCGGACAGATCAATAAATAATAATTATAATGATAATATTACTTATTAAAAAGAACGCTCATTCTTCAAATTAATTCACGAGCGCTCGAACATAAAAATATAATAAAACCACATTAACATATTTACAACATAATTGACGTAGTTATTGATGCAATAATAATAACTACTAAACTTTATAATCATCTGTCACTACACCATTTTCCAGACCGTAACATCTTGGAAACAAAGGAGAGAGGTATCCCGGGTTCGAATCCTGTTCATGCCAAAGACACCAGCGGCACCAATATGACGGAGGCTGGGTGATCTCTTTTACTGCACAGGGACAACTGTCACTGTTAATTCTACTTAATGGAACTAACGTCTTAACATCTCAAAGCTCATGGGACTAAATATAAGGGAGAAAAAGCAACAACCTCCCCCTTAGGGCGGGTGCCCAACTCCGAAAGGAGTTGAAATAGGGGAGCTATCCCTCCGCCAAAGGCGGCTTTCTAGGGCCTTTCCTAGCTGATGCCGAGAGGATTGGGTTCTAGTCATGTGGTGATGGGCTGGTCTATCAGAGTGAGAGCTGAGCGATCTCTGCCATAGCCATAGCTTACTCTGACTGTTCCTCTTACTTATATATCTTCTAGATCTCAAGTGACGGCGTCTTTTCCGTGGATCGACCTCCCTACTGCCAACCTAAAAGTTGGCAGATTGGGAGCCAAAGCGTCACATTTTTCCCTTGCCCCTCAACTTTCCCTTCATAATTGCTGAGGGGCACAGGGCCTTGGGTGGGGCTTTGGTTTCCCGGGCATTTCCGCGCCCTCCTCAGCTCCCTGCCTTAGAGTGGCTTCGGTCACCCGGGCTTTGTTAGTGGTAAGCAGGGAGGGTTTTGTGGGGGCGCTCTATGGCCTTGGCCTTGCTCGGGACCTTGGGGCTGTTCGGCCAGGCAGCCTGGGGAACAACAACAACAACAACAACCTCCCCCTTAACCCACTCGCTATCTTATGGACTCGGGGTTTGCCGATTAGCATTCAGAAATAGAGTTCTCTCAATCTCATAATTCCCTCTCCAAAATTAGTGTTCTGCTCACAGCTCACTCAAAGACAACTGGAGAGGTTGAAGTAACTATACTAAAGGTTTCTAAACACCCCTGATGGTCACAACAGCTTTTAAGTATCCCAGAAAGGGCACAAATCGCGTCATGTGCGTGAACGGGTTAAGCCCACTAACTGTAGGCTCCATACAGCAACCTTGTAACCCACTTCTCCACCCTGCTCCACCCCCAGCCAACCTTGTACTGGTGCAGAAGGGTGTTGTCGGCCCAGAGTGCTGGCAGAGTGGTGCTGAACTCGGAACACGGCAGGCTGGTCTGAGCACCGTACAACACCTCCAGCAGTACCTCGTGCCCGAACTTGTACTGCATCTATAAGTAAAAGTAATAAGTTAAGGGGAGGTTTTCAGTGTGTTCCCTAGACCTACATCAAGCTAAAATTACACCACCTAGACCACCTTTCAAGATAAATTACACCACCTAGACCACCTTTCAAGATAAATTACACCACCTAGACCACCTTTCAAGATAAATTACACCACCTAGACCACCTTTCAAGATAAATTACACCACCTAGACCACCTTTCAAGATAAATTTGTAATTTTTTCAGTAGAAAAATTCCTCTTAAATTACAGGCTCACTATCGTTCGCCAGGAAAAAATCTACACCTGATTTTTTGTTTCTATGTGTATGAAGCAGACAAAAGGCAGGTTGCCTGTAGCGATCGTCTCTCCCAAATTCAAGGGACGTTGGAGTAAAAATGCCTGGACACACAAAGTTTAAAGCAGTCTAAGTCATAGGATGAAGGAAAGATTAATTGAGGGAGAGAGTTCCAGAGTTCACTCGTTGAGTAGAAGAAAGACTGAGAAAATGTGCCAATTCTTGGGTTGGAGAGCTGGACAGAATAGGAGTGGGACTGTGTTGAAAGGAGGGTGCCTCGCATTCGCCGCAAGGGAGGGGGTATACACTGAGAGAGCTCTGAAGAACACTGGTTGTTGTAATAGCAATAGAAGAGTGAAAGAGATGCAACATTGTGGCGTGTAGAAAGAGATTGTAGGGAACTAGTAAGAGCAGGCAAGTTGATGAGGCGAAATGCTTTTGATTCTACTCGTTCGAGAAGTGCGGTATGGGTGGAGCCTCCCCACACATGCGAACAATACTCAATACAGGGGCGAACTGCACCCCGATACAGAGCCAGAAGCTGTGCGAGGGTGAAGAACCCACGGAGATGGTTGAGTACATCTAACTTTTGGGAAGCTGTTTGAGCACGAGTGGTAATATGATCTTTCCAAGAAAGGTCAGATAAAAAGGATACACCTAGAATGTTGAGAAAAGATGAAGGGTTGAGTTGTGTGTTGTTGAAGTATAGTTGATAGTCTTGTCGAAGATTGTGATGGAGAGATAGAGGGAGAAACTAGGTCTTGGAGGCATTGAAAGTAACAAGATTTTCTCAGCTCCAATCAGAAATAATTCAAAGATCAGAAGATAGGCATTATATGGCCTCGCCACATTTATTAGGAGTGCTTGCATGCTGTTTTTTTTTTTTGTTTTTTTTTTTTTAAAGAGACAATGAACGGAGGAAGGAAAAACACAGATAAAACAAAAAGGTCCATGTGCCTAAAGGCATCCTCCATTCATAAAATGTTTGTAACAACTGGATTTAAACATTTGTAGATTGTAAGTTTGTGGAAAGCAATTCGAGGGAAGTGAATTCCAAAGAGTAGTAGCTCTGGGGATAAATTAATTCTGATAAGCAGAAGTTCTGCATTGTGGAGGAGAAAGTGTAAATTCATGGGCGCTCTCAGCTGCCCTAGTTCTACGGGGAAAGATGTGGAGAGGCGGCACAATTGAAGCAAGTTCCTCGGAACAATTGCTGTGAAAATATCTGTAGAATAATGCAAGGGATGCAACGTTTCTTCGTATGGATAATGTAGGAAGGTCCTGTGTGATTGCAGGGTTATTGATTAATCTAATAGCTTTATTCTGAATTTTGTCCAACTGCCTGAATGCAACCACTCCACTTCCACCCCACAGAGGTGAACAGTAATCCATCTGAGAACGCACATGACTTTTATATATTACGGCCAACTGCTCGTCAGTGAAGAATTCTCGAACTCTGTACAGGAGTCCCAGTTTTTTAGAGGCATTCTTAGCAATGCTTCTAACATAATGTGTCCAGCTCAAGTTAGTAGTTAATATTACACCGAGAATGTCAATACTAGGGGAAGTGGGAATATTTACATCATTAAAAAATATATGGGAGTCAGTGAGATTCTGTCGGTTAGAAAATTTAATGTACTTGGTTTTCTGTGCATAAAAGGAAACTAGATTCTTTTGTCCCCATCCATTAATTCTAGAAAGGTCCTGGTTCAGAGAATTTGCAGTGTTTATTTTTGAATTTATAAGATCGAGTTGGGTGAAAGAATTGGTAAATGTGAAGGAACTGTGGAGTGTTGAGTCATTTGCGTAGGAATGTATTGGATTATGAGTGGTAGATATGAGATCATTGATATGAATGAGGAACAGAATTGGGGCCAAAACTGATCCCTGGGGAACACCAGCATTTATTGAGTGAAATTGAGAATAAATGCCATCTACCATTACACATATTTTTCTGTTATGAAGATAAGAAGAAATTAGTGGAACTAATGATGCAAGGCCGTAGTGTGACATCTTCGACAATAAGGATTGATGCCAGACTCTATCAAATGCCTTTGATATATCCAGTGCTATTGTATGTGTTTCACCATGTTGGTCTGTAGCTTGGTTGATTTGATGCGTAAGAAGGCAAATAATGTCTGCAGTTGATCGACATCGTCTAAAACCATATTGCCTATCACTGATTAATTTATTATTCTCAAGATGCTTAATTATGTGATTATTTAATATAATTTCAAAGACTTTACCAAGAGTGGAAGTTATGGGTTGAGTGGGTTGATGGAAAAACTAGTTTAGATCATTGATAAATATTAGAAAGAGAATTGGAGACAGGACAGAACCCTGAGGAACACCGGAGTTGATAGGTTGAGGAAGTGAACAATGGCCGTCCACAACTGCAGCTATGGAGCGGTCTGAAAGGAAATTAGAGACAAAGGCACAGATAGAGGGATAGAAACCGAAGGAGGGTAGTTTGGAAATTAAAGATTTGTGCCAGGCTCTATCGAAGGCTTCCGATATGTCTAGAGTAATAAAAAAAGTCTCACCGAAGTCTCGAAAGGAGGATAGCCATGAGTTCATAAGATAGGCAAGATGATCACCAGTAGAGTGGGGCCCTTAAGGAAACTGTACTGGTGATCTGAAAGTAGATTATGGGAAGATAAATTCTTAAAAAAATTTGAGTTAAGAATAGTATCAAAACTTAACAGATGCAAGAAATGAGAGCAATTGGACGATAGTTGGAGGGTTGAGAGCGGTCACCCTTCTTTGGGAAAGGTTGAATAAGAGCAAACTTTCATCATGAAGGAAAGACGTTAGAGGATAGACAGATCCGAAAGAGTTTGCCTAGGCAGGGAGTCAGCACGGAAGAACAGTTTTTGAGTACAACAGGAGGAACACAATCCGGTCCGTACGCCTTCTTAGTATTAAGTCCAGAGAGGGCCGAGAGTACATCTTTAGAAGAGATAATGATATTAGGCATAAGTAAGTGAGAGGGGGTGCAGAGGGAGGAATAGCACCGGAATCATACAAGGTGAGTTTTTAGCAAAAGTTTGAGCGAAGAGTTCAGCTTTGTTAGAGAAAGAGGTTATGGTGGTACCATCAGAGTAGAAGAGGGAAGGAAAAGACGAGGAAGTGAAATTGTTGGAGAGGTTTTTGGCTAGATGCAAATAAGCTTGGGAAGAGCTAGAGTTGGAAAGTTCAGAGCACTTGTTATTGATGAAAGAGTTTTTTTGCGAGTCGAAGAACAGATTTGTCTTGATTCCGGGCAGAGCCATATAAAGTACAGGATTCTTGAGTTTGAAGACGACTGTACCAATTGAATGCTTCCTCCTTATTGTAAACAGCAGAAGAACAAGCGTGAGTAAACCAAGATCTTTGTGAGTTAGTCTGAGAGAAAGTGAATGGGATGTATGCTTCCATGCCCGAAAGGATTACCTCAGTATGCGCTCGGCACTCTCTGAGGGTCCCCGGCCACGGAAGCAAAAATAATTCCATGGAAAATAAAAAAAAGTACTGCCGTAGAGCCTCCCAGTCGTCAGCGCCAAAGTGCCACAAGCGCCGCCGGCTGGGGGGGGAGGGGGTCAGAAGGCCGTACTGGAGAGACAGGACAGGTGACAGAGATAAGTTTATGGTCGGAGGAGCCCAACGGAGAGAGAAGGTTTACAGTATAAGTAGAAGGATTAGAGGTTAGAAATAAGTCAAGGATGTTGGGCCGATCTCCAGGGCGGTCCGGGATACGGGTTGGTTGCTGGAGCGCGTTCAAGAGCACTAATTTTAGCGTGCGGTTGGCGCTACAGGCTTACTGAACGACATTGGGCGCGCATACGGTCGCTTACGGTTGCTCATCCAGCGCACAGCCTTTTGAGGAGTGATGCCGTGAGGCGCACAGACAATACATCTTTAGAATTCGTCTTTAGCGCTAGCAGATGAATTATTCTCGACCATATGCACATACAATCACTTAAAAACATCGACTATTCATATTTGTATGTGTTATTATTTACTTTAAAATATTTATATTAAATTTTCGATCAAAATATTGACACAAATATACATCTTTATGTTTCGATAGGAGGCGTAGAGGATCCGCATGTATTGAAGTGGCGGACGAAAAAACATATGACAAATTTTATGAACGAATTTGCTTTCTTTCATATATACTTTATTGTAGAATGTAATAATAAAAAATATGGTTACTAATAAATATTAATATGTATTTTAGGCCTATGAGACGCTATAATTTAATAGCCTAGCATGCTTTTGGCCTAATTACTTACGGATATTACAGGATAAATATCCTAGTAGTTGATTAGATGTAAAGAACGCTCATTGTCGATGTTTAGAGCGTCAAGTGAAGACGCTGGTATAAACGTAACCATGGCAACCACCCTGTTAGTTTACGTAGTGCGGAAGAGGCTTCGAAATCGTTCAATAGGGCCCAATTTGCGCTACGGAAACTAGCGTCTGAAGTCTTGCTCTTGAACGCGCCCCTGGACTAACGGCTCTACGTATGTAGGCTTGTTCACCAGGTTGGTCAGTGAAATTAGAGGAGAGCCATTAGTGGTGGTGAACATAGAAATTAAATCTAAGATGGAGATTTCAGAGAAGGGAGATACGGATAGAATGTGTTCCACTTTAGAAGTAAGATAGTCAAAGAATTTTGGATAGTCAGTAGAATTAGGGGAGAGATAAACATCACAGATATATTTAGTGAGAAACTGACAAGATAGCTTAAGCCAGAGAGTTGAGAATTCAGAAGAGTCAAGGTTGGGAACACGAGAGCAAATAAGATTGTTGTGTACGTACACACAAACTTCCACCTTTGACTTTGAATTGAGGATAGAGATAGTAGGAGGATATAGAGAAGGGTTTGCTGTCTGTTGCCTTAGACAACTGAGTTTCGGTGAGAAAAAGTAAGTCAGGTTTGGTAGAAGAGACATGGTGTTCCACAGAGTGGAAGTTAGAAGAAAGGCCGTGAATGTTAAATAAATGGAGAGATAGAGTAGAAGGTAGATATCCAGGGCACTTTGAAGAGTTCGTTCCAGGGAACAGGTCGATGGGGCCATTTATGGTCACCCCCCAGGGGACCCCGAAGTTTGGAGTAAGGATGTCATCATTGTTATTCTTTGTTTTGCGAAGGTGGTGTAGTGTGTAAGGTGTTTGTAGTATTATGTATTGATAGGATGAGGTGTTTTGGAGGGCAGGCTGGAGTTGCCCTCAATATACTGTATATGAGGCACTGAAAGTATCAGCTCGGGAGGCCAGGTGGTGAAACAGGAGTTCCAGCTGTCCTTATCGATTAAACAAATACACAGAGTAGAAACGGAATAGTATAATCATTGTGGATACCAGAATTGGATTCAGATTATCAGATACAATTGCTCATATTAAGCCGGCTTACTGGAGGAATACTGGTGAAAACTAACCATGTTTTCGACGAGCCTGGCCCTGGCGGATCTGAGGGCGTAGAGGGCATCGGAGGGGGTGATGTAGAAGCAGGCCTTCACTTGGTCCAGCAGCCATGACACCCAGATCACCGTGCCAGTCCGTCCGATCCCGGCACTGAGGGGGAAGACAATGGGGACTTTAAGGGGGAGGTAGTGGACTTTAAGGGGGAGGTAGTGGACTTTAAGGGGGAGGTAGTGGACGTTAAGGGGGAGGTAGTGGACTTTAAGGGGGATGTAGTGGACTTTAAGGGGGAGGTAGTGGACTTTAAGGGGAGGTAGTGGACTTTAAGGGGGAAATAGTGGACTTTAAGGGGGAGGTAGTAGACTTTAAGGGGGAGGTAGTAGACTTTAAGGGGGAGGTAGTAGACTTTAAGGGGGAGGTAGTAGACTTTAAGGGGGTGGTAGTTGACTTTAAGGGGAGGTAGTGGACTTTAAGGGGGAAATAGTGGACTTTAAGGGGGAGGTAGTGGACTTTAAGGGGGAGGTAGTAGACATTAAGGGGGAGGTAGTGGACTTAAAGGGGGAGGTAGTTGACTTTAAGGGGGAGGTAGTTGACTTTAAGGGGGAGGTAGTGGACTTTAAAGGGGAGACAATGGGAACTTTAACCCCTTCCTTACCGGCGACGTCTTTTCCATTTTATTGTAGCTACATATAGACGATTTTATGAAGCTTAGGAAGGATATATGGAAGCTAAAATAATTGAGATAGTCTGTAGTCATTTAATGAGTAGACGTCCTTTCTAAGATGTACAAAAACGTCTAATAGTTGCCAAAATATAATAAAAAGTACATCACCGGTACAGAAGGGGTTAAGGGGGAGGTAGTTGCGACTTTAAGGAGAAACAATGTGTACTTTAAGGGGGAAATAGTGGACTTTAAGGGGGAGGTAGTGGACTTTAAGGGGGAGTTAGTGGACTTTTAAGGGGGAAGTAGTGGACTTTAAGGGGGAGGTCGTGGACTTCAAAGGGGAGGTTGTGGACTTTAAGGGGGAGGTAGTGGACTTTAAGGGGGAGGTAGTGGACTTTAAGGGAGCGGTAGTGAACTTTAAGGGGGAGGTAGTTGCAGACTTTAAGGGGAAACAATGTGGACTTTAAGGGGGTTAGTGGACTTTAAGGGGGAACTATGTGGACTTTAAGGGGAGACAATGTGGACTTTAACCAATTCAGTATGGGTGACAGCCTTTTCATTATCTTGTGGCAACTGTAAGATGATATTATTCAGTTTAAGAAGGCCGTCCACCAATTAACCCCTACTGTACCGGCGAGATAGGGCAGAGTGACAGAGATAAGTTTATGGTCGGAGTAGCCCAAAGGAGAGAACAGATCGACAGTATAAGAGGAAGGGTTACAAGTTAGAAACAAGTCAAGAATGTTGGGCTAATATCCGTGGTGATCCGGGAAACGGGTGGGTTGCTGAACCAACTGCTCTAGGTCATTTGGAATAGAAAAGATGCAGGCTTTTTCTCCAGGTTGGTCAGTGGAAGGAGAGGAGAGCCATTGGCGGTGGTGAACGTTGAAGTCTCCTAAGATGGAGATTTATGAGAAAGGAGAGATGGATACGATGTATTCCACTTTGGAGCTTAGATAGTCAAAGCATACATATATAAAATATGATAAAACCACCGTCAACATACCTGCAATGTACGATGAGAGGCCCCTTGTGTTCCGCCCCCCGACACTCCTTCAACATCTGGCCCAGACCAAGGGGGTTATCAGGCACGTCATGGTCCGGCCAGGCGGTGTAGTGGTAATGGTAGATCTGGCAGGGGGGTAAGTTCAATAATACGGTTTCCCAGTTTGTACTAGAGACCTATTCCCTTCTACAGGGTGGCGCATAATGCAGCTACCTAATCTCCATTAAGGGGGATTTTTATATACAGTACTAGTACATTTATTCACCATCGTCATCAATCTGACGCCCCGCTTCCAGAGGAAACGCCCCAAAAGGGATGGATACGGCAGAAACTGCCTCCCGGCAATTTCCACTAAGTGGATTATGACCATTAGCACTGAAGGAGCAGACCCAGAGCTGCCCCTCACCTGGATGGCAGTTCCGCCACTGTTTTGCTATCTTATTTACCCCAGTGGGGAGATTTTTGATGAATTTGTTTATATATTTATATATTTATTACACATTTTTCTTTCTCCCTAGTCATCTATCAAGATCAAAATAATACCCCCAAGACCCCCTCCCAGATAAATTTGTGCATTTTTCGGTAGAATTTGTTTTGTTTACCCTTTTTATGCATTTTCATATAATGTTTAAACCTTTTATTACCCTTTTATGCCTGTTTTATAATATTCTATACCTTTTTTATACTGTTCTATACCTTTTTTATACCTGGTTTATAATGTGCTATACCTTTATATGCCTGTTTTATAATGTTCTATACCTTTTTTTATACCTGGTTTATAATGTGCTATACCTTTATATGCCTGTTTTATAATGTTCTATACATTTTTTATACCTGGTTTATAATGTGCTATACCTTTATATGCCTGTTTTATAATGTTCTATACCTTTTTTATACCTGGTTTATAATGTGCTATACCTTTATATGCCTGTTTTATAATGTTCTATACCTTTTTATGCGTTTTATAATGTTCTATACCTTTATATGCCTGTTTTATAACGTTCTATACCTTTTTATGCCTGTTTTATAATGTTCTATATATTTATATGCCTGTTTTATAATGTTCTATATCTTTATATGCCTGTTTTATAATGTTCTATATCTTTTTATACCTGTTTTGTAATGTTATATGCCTTTTTATACCATTGATTCTTACAGTGAACTTACATCTCTAGTCACATTGTGTCTGGTCACTCGGAACACACGGACGGTGAAATCCATCTGAAATAAAACAAAATAAAATGTAAAATAAAAAATAAAATAAAAAATAAAATAAAAACAAAATAGGAACGCACAATATAAAGACAGAAGAACTTATCAAAATCACTCTCTGGAAATAACGCATTGAAGATTTAGCAAAACCCTACTATGAACTAATAAAAATAACAAAATCATGTTATAATTGAAATAATGACAATCCAACCTACACTTTATATCAAACTAAGGGTATGAACAGGGTATATAAGATCATTGGGTATAGTGATAGTGATTTACCTCTCTAAGGCCGATATCACACGAGAGCTTTTATAGTCAACATTCGATGATCAACAAATTTCTGGCAACATTTCTGGAGTATTTTTCCCTGGTATCGGAAACTAGACTGTTAACATATCAATTTAGGTGACAGAATTTTTTTAAATATCGACCTCATAAGCTGCCAGCCCAGTGTCGAGTATAAATGTATAAAACGAGTATAAAACGTGCTTGTGTGATACCGGCTTAACTGGAATAAGATGCCTTTATTATCACCAAATAGACCTTTAACCCCTTCAGCACCATGATGCCTTTATTATCACCAAATATACCTTTAACCCCTTCAGCACCATGATGCCTTTATTATCACCAAATAGACCTTTAACCCCTTCAGCACCATGATGCCTTTATTATCACCAAATAGACCTTTAACCCCTTCAGCACCATGATGCCTTTATTATCACCAAATAGACCTTTAACCCCTTCAGCACCATGATGCCTTTATTATCACCAAATAGACCTTTAACCCCTTCAGCACCATGATGCCTTTATTATCACCAAATATACCTTTAACCCCTTCAGCACCATGATGCCTTTATTATCACCAAATAGACCTTGAACCCCTTCAGCACCATGATGCCTTTATTATCACCAAATAGACCTTTAACCCCTTCAGCACCATGATGCCTTTATTATCACCAAATAGACCTCTAACCCCTTCAGCACCATGATGCCTTTATTATCACCAAATATACCTTTAACCCCTTCAGCACCATGATGCCTTTATTATCACCAAATATACCTTTAACCCCTTCAGCACCATGATGCCTTTATTATCACCAAATAGACCTTTAACCCCTTCAGCACCAGTGCAATGTGCTGTTGGACATTTCGAGGTATTTGATATTTACTAATTTGTATTATAATAGGTTTACTATTATATTAACTTTGCTATTTTATGCTAGCCAGAATAGCACTAGATATTATTTTATGCTAGCCAGAATAGCACTAGATATTCTTTAGACAATGTTTAAATCCTGGTATAAATTATAATTAGGCTGCCAACCCCTTCAGCACCATGATGCCTTTATTATCACCAAATATACCTTTAACCCCTTCAGCACCATGATGCCTTTTTACCTTTGATTCTGGCAAAATTTAGATGATTTTATGCAGTTTAAGAAAGAGTTGTGTTACTAAGACGGTCCCCCCCCTAGTACTACGCTCATTGTCGCGGTATGGGGGCTTTGGGGCCGGTGACTGGAGCTAGATGGGGGATGATTGTTGCCCTCTCCCCTCGAGCTTTCGTCGTCGGCTGGACACATTTTGCGTAGTTTTTCTTTCCTCATTCTATGGTTTTCCCCTTCTGTTCTTATTCTGTCTCATCTGGTTGTCCTTCAGGTGGCCAATATCATATGCCATCCTGTCGGGCCCTCTAATCTGAATAAAATCGTCTAATAATAGCCAGAAAACAAAATAAGAAGTGCGTCATCGATCCTCAGAGGGTTAAGAGTATATGCGTGAAAGCGGTGTTGGATGGGAGGAGGGGGATCGACTGACTGGGGACTGAGGTGCGTGGGGGCAATTCATTCGTGGCCACCCCTTCGGGGATAATGACGTCTGGCAATAGATAGATAATAAGCTACTCATTTAAAGGTATATCGGAGGTAATAAACACATCTTATAAAAAGGTAAATTACCAGCAATATAAACAATGACTATATGTAGGCTACCTTTTTCATACCCATATTTATACCCTTGTCTTTAGAGTGTATAAAAGTATGGGCCTAGTCAGCCTTGGTCGGCAACCCATGTAGGGGAGATAACCTGATAAAAATCCAGGTGGATGTGACTCGTGAGCCTTGTTCAGTAACCCGTCTAGGGGAGTAAACCTTATACAAATTCTCACTGTTCACCTAAAGGTAAAGCAGGTTGGTGGATAGACTAGCCAGCCACCACTGTTAAAAATTGGTGCTAGATAGATACATAAAGGGTCTCAGTCAGACAAACCCCAAGCTGAGCGGGCAATCCTGTATGTCCTTGTCCATGGTTTGTCCTTCTCATGGGGGACAGGTCCACTTGGGGGGGGGGGGGGTTGTGTATGGTCACCCTCATAAACGAGAGTAAGGCATCCGGCAATAGATATATAGATAGATCTAATATATCTTTTCTATACCCTTTTTATGCCTTAGATATTTTAGAGTATCCAGTGAAGTCAGTGACATATACAGATTTATAAGTCCTCCATTGACCTAGAAAGAGATACTATAGTCGGTTCTATTTCAACTGATGGTAAATTGAATCCCTGAGCAATTAATTTATCCATACTTACTAAAAATGTATGAAACTACTATGTCTCTGTGTCGTAGCAATGCCAAGTCTTCATAATCAACACACCGCTACAAAACCTACAGTATGTAATGGCCGAGTAACCAAAATAGTCTATCTATCTACAGTATATACCCCATTTTATCTCCTTTTGTTTTTTTAGGATGTCCGACTCGAGACAGAGCCCGAACAGGGAAAAAAAAATAATAATTAAAAAAAAAAAAAAAAAAAAAAAAAAATCACACATCTAGGTCGCCCAGGAGAGACCCAGACCCATTTGGGGTCCCTAGCTAAGATTCCCAGGTCCCAGATCTCCCGGAGAGGCTCCAATTTCCGCAGGCAGACATGCAGTAAGGAGCACACCACAATGCCCACCCACCATGCATCCAGGCGTACCCTTCATATCTACCAGCTCCCCGGGCCAGGCACCTGACAGACTATTATCTAGTCCAACTGGCGCCTGACCCTCTCTCCCAAACGACCGCGTTTCACTCATAGCATTCAGTAGCATTCTCCATTCATTCCTATTTATTACCACTTCTCTTGCCTGATCTATAGTAATTCCTCTATCTCTTAACGTTTGTCCTACACAGTCTCTCCATCTCAATGGGGGTCTTCCCACCCCTTTACCTTCCCTTGTATCTGACTCACATATTCTCTTTGTAAGCCTTTCATCTTCCATTCGTTCAACATGTCCATACCAGCTCAGCACCAAAATAGTACCATAGCAATTTACCATCAGCTGGAAAAACCGACTATGGGATTTAAAAGTCCTCCATTGACCTATAAAGAAATGGTAGGTGCCTCTGACCTTGACCTCCACGTTGACCAGTGTGATCTTCATGCTGCACCAGGTCATCTCCTCGCTCCCCTCCGGCCAATACTGGGCCACCTTCACCTGCAAATAATAATGAAAACCAATATTTATAACATTTTTGAACACTTTTGTTTAATTTATTTCATGGATTGAAAAAATAAATAAATAAATAAATAAAGAAGAAAAAAAAAACTAAGTTAAAAATACACCTCTCCCGAGACTTTTAAAAGCAAAAAAATAAAAAAAAATAAAATAAATATAATAAAAATAATAAAAAATACATATAATTATAGTACCGTAATAATAATAATAATAATAATAATAATAATAATAATAATAATAACCACCTCCCAGAAAGCTAATGTATTATATATTATTTATTTTCTGTAGAAAATATATATTAAAAACATAAATGGCCCAAGGGCAGTGCCCTTACTCTCCAGGCTCTCTCTCTCTCGTACGCTTAGAAAGAATCCAAATATGAATGGGGTGAAGCGTCCATTAATCTCTAAGCTAATGGAGTGAAACGTCTTAAATTTGCCAATGTAATGGGGCGAAGCAGGGGTGTTCCAGAAATACCACCCATAGATCAGATAGGGTCAGCACACCTCGACCAAAACACAGAATTCATTTACAGTTCACGCACTATCAAAATGAGTGGGTATGAAAAGGGTGTTTAAGGGGGCCCACCTCGCTTTTTTTTCTCTTTCTCTTCCTCTCTCTTTGGCTTGTATCCATACGGCCCCATTCAGCCTACTGTTTTAAGACGTTTACCCCCATCCAGGTGTCAATATTTTCCTGGCGAGCAGTAGCGAGCCAGCATATATATATTTTTGTTTTGACAGCAAGCTAAATTTGTAAATTTTTCCATAGAAAAATGTCTCTGGCGAAGCCGGACTTCTACATACAATGCTGGCTCGCTATCGCTCGCCAGGAAGATATCGACACCTGGATGGGGATAAACGTCTTAAAACAGTTGGCTGAATGGGGCCGAATGGATATAAGCCAGGGAAAGAGAGAAAAGGAGAGAAAGATACACAAAAAAGCCGGTGACCCCCCCCCCCTTAAAGTGTCTCTAATAATCTACCCTTTTAATAATATATTAGTGGTAATAAACCCATCTCATACCAATTAAATAGGAAAATCACCATCAATAGACCCATTGATCTTATATAACTTTTTGTATACCCGTTTTAATTTCAATGATTTTTATAGCGTACAGTAAGATAGGGCTAACAATATTAGATTATAGATTGCTACGTTGACCTGGTTGCGTGGAGTGTGTGCGCATGTGTATAGTCGGCCAAATAAGTGATATCGCGGCACCAAGTAGTTTCGATCAATAATTGGTATCAGCACTATCTAAGCATTAATTCATCGTTTCGAGTGAGATATATAAACATGTTCCTATCTTTACACACCCTATTCAACATCTGACAAACATTAATACAGCCTACAACGAGCAAAAAGTAATGACAGTGGCGACACAACTTATTTGGCCAGCTGTACCTGGCTATACCCAGCTCAACGTAATTTACCTTTTATTTTATGTTACGTCCTTAATCCTTCTATTAGTCCTACAGTATAATGTATTGCAGGCTGTACGGGTAGTTATTTCGGTATCGTATGCTATATGATACTTTATGGCATTATAATGATTGAGGCAAAAAATAGTTAAAATCGGGAATGGCTTGGCAAAGTAAATTAGGACCCCATAGTATTATGATGGTTTTCTCCCTACTGCCTGTTGATTGGTCGCGGCATCACACACCCTCGTTCCTGACTGGCCAGAGAGCTCTTTGCTAGGGGTGGAATATCCACAGGGTATTTCCCCATCGAACAAGAAGAGTGTTTCTCAATCTTTCTTCTATTCAACAGCTGAGCTCTGGAACTCTCTCCCTGAATCTAATTTCCTCTTATCCTATGACTCAAATTGCTTCAAACTATGTGTGCATAGGCATTTTGGTTCGAACATTCCTTGATTTTGGCCCTATCACTCTTTCAACTTGGGGGAGGCACTCGTCACAGGCAGTTCTGCCTTTTGTCTCCCTCATTCACATAGAAAAACAAAATCTGGGAGGAGTGATAAGCAAGGACGAAGATGTGGAAATGGAGGTAAAACAGAGAGTATGTGAAGGAAGGAAAGTTTTCGGAGCAATGGGAAGAACAGTATGTGGAAGGTGAGAAATCTCGGAATGAAAGCAAAACATGAAATGTATCAAGGGATAGTTGTACCAACAGTAATGTATGGGGCTGAGACATGGGCTCTGAAGGCACGATAGAGAAGAAAGCTGGATGTGATTGAGATGAGCTGCTTGAGGAGTATTATAATATGTAGAGTGACGTGTACAGACAGATTGAGGAATGTAGGAGAGTGGGACAGCAGGGATCTGTTTCTGATGAGGTAATTATAATGTTGATTCTGTTTCTGATGAAGTGATGATTCTGTTGATTCTCTTGCTAATGAAGTGATGATGATGTTTGTTTCTGATGCACTTATGAAGTGATGATGTTTCTGTTTCTGATGAAGTTATGATGATGTTGATTCTGTTTCTGATGAAGTGATGATGTTGATCCTGTTTCTCATGAGGTGATGATGATGTTGATTCTGTTTCTCATGAGGTGATGATGATGTTGATTCTGTTTCTAATGAGGTGATGATGATGTTGATTCTGTTTCTAATGAAGTGATGATGATGTTGATTCTGTTTCTAATGAAGTGATAATGATGTTGATTCTGATGAGGTGATGATGATGTTGATTCTGATGAAGTGATGATAATGTTTCTGATGAAGTGATGATAATGTTTCTGATGAAGTGATAATGTTTCTGATGAAGTGATGATAATGTTTCTGATGAAGTGATGATAATGTTTCTGATGAAGTGATGATAATGTTTCTGATGAAGTGATGATAATGTTTCTGATGAAGTGATGATTCTGTTTCTGATGAAGTGATGCTAATGTTTCTGATGAAGTGATGATTATGTTGATTCTGTTTCTGATGAAGTGATGATAATGTTTCTGTTTCTAATGAAGTGATGATGTTGATTCTGTTTCTGATGAAGTGATGATGGTGTTGATTCTGTTTCTAATGAAGTGATAATGATGTTGATTCTGTTTCTGATGAGGTGATGATGATGTTGATTCTGCTTACAATGAGTTAATGCTGACGATGTGGATGTTGATTTTGTGTATGATGAGGTGATGATGAAGATTTCGATACCGACTTCGCTTCTGACTTTGATGAAGACGATGCTTATTCTGATACTGATGTTAGTGTCAATTCTCTTTCTGATCAGATGCTGATAATAAGAATGTTGATGCTTACAGTATGCTGATTCCGATGATAATAGCGTTGGTGTTGATTCTGTTTCCAATGAGGTGACGCTGATGATGATAATTTTGGCGTTGATTCTGTTTCCAATGAGGTGACGCTGAGGTGATACTGATTCTAGATATTAAAGGGGGGTGACCTGCTTTTTTCTACTTTTCTCTCTTTCTCTGGCTTGTATCCATTAGGTCCCATTCAACCTACTGTTTTAAGACGTATATTCCCATCCAGGTGTTAATTTCTCCCTGGCGAGCGATAGCGAGCCAGCATTGTATGGAGAAATCCGGCTTCGTCGAAGAAATTTTTCTGTCGAAAAATGTACAAATTTAGCCTGATGTCAAAAACTTGTTTACAATTATGCTGGCAAGCGGTAAATCGACACCTGGATGGGGATAAACCTCTTAAAACAGTAGGCTGAATGGGGCCGAATGGATACAATCCATAGAGAGAGGGAGAGAGACAACAAAAAAACGAGATGGGCCTCCTTAAGCCAACCCACCTTGCCCTTCTCAATGATGTTGACGACCATGGCTATAGAGTGAGCCTTGGTGACCCAGACCATCCTCCAGAAGTCTCCGATGGTGCCCTTGTCGCCGCCCTTGGGACCCTGGGTGGCGATGTAGGCCTTGGGCACCTCTGGACCCTGCACGAATATAAACACATTAAGGGGGGAAGGGTATATTTATTGGTAGAACTATATATTTAGTTATTAGTCTTAGTATTAGTTTTCTTTCTAGACCTTCAAGGTTAAAAAAACATCCCCAAGATTCCTCTTCTAGGTAAATTTGTACATTTTTCGGTAGAAAAATGTCGCGGCCGAAGGCCGGACCCTCCTACATTACAGGCTCGCTATCGCTCGCCAAGAAATAATTGACACATAAATGGCACGACAGGTGTTAATATAGAGAGTGCCTTGGTGACCTATAGTCTATCCGCTGTAAGTAGGCGAGAAATCATGACCTCTATCCTCTGTAACTCAAAATGGGCTAGAGCATATGGGCTGTAAATTTTAACATCTATTCCTTGACTGACTCTTCTCAAACGATAAACATATTAGCTCGATTACTCTAGTCGTTTTTGAGTTACAGAGGTTAGAGTTGATGATTCCTCGCCTACTTAAAGCGAATAGACTATAGACCATCCTCCAGAAGTCCCCTATCGTGCCCTAGGTGGCGATGTAGGCCTTTTCTACCATTGGACCCTGCAGGAGTATATACACATTAACCCCTTCTGTACCAGGGACGTCCTTTTAACTTTATTCTGGCAACTATTAGAGGATGGTATTAAGCTGTCTTGAGTCAGCCACCCCCAATAAAAACTAAAAAAAAAAAAAATAGAATTAAATAGAAAATAAAAATAAAAAATAGGAAAAGTGGGGATTGAGCCTGAATATATATATATATATATATATATATATATATATATATATATATATAGATAGATAAAGCTTAGGAAGGACCTCTAGCAATAATAAGCCTTCCAACTCTCTCAATATCCCTTTCAGTACCGGTGCCGTATTTCTTATTTGTATGCAGCTATACTTAGACGATTTTATGAAGCTTAGGAAGGATATTTGGTAGCTGAAAGGATTCATTGAGATAGGCTACAGCCTCTTAATGGGTAGACGTCCTTCCTAAGCTGAGGAAAATCGTCTAAGGGTTGCCAGACTACATACCTCATTCAGTACCAGGGACTCACATTCTGGCAACTATTAAGACGATTTTTTTTTTTTTAAAAGACCTCCGTCTACGTATTGTGAAAAACCTGTTATCCTCCGGCTAAATGTGGGGTTGAGTGAGTGAAGGGAGGGACAGTGAATGAAGGAGGATACATGTTTTTCATAATACGTGTTGCTAGCCCCAAACGCGCGAGCAACTGTGGCTTTCAACCATCCGACACATCCCCTTTTATTTATGTGCACCACACATGTTACATACAAATAAAGTTTATGTTTTGTTTTACCCTACTGTGGAAAGACTACGGATAAACCACTCCTGCCCGGGCCTCACACAGTGGCATGACCCAGTCCTGTCGAACTGAGCTCATGACGCTGGTGGCATTGCCCCGGAGGATAGCCATCCCTAGTCTTTGCTTGAGCCAGAGGGTTTCCCGGGGTTCTCCTGAAACTTCTCTGATTTTACGGCCTATTTCATTCACCATCTTAAGGGTGGTAGGGCCGAAGACTCCTGAAGTTTCGAATGCCAGGGGCTCGAACTGATGATTTCTGGCGATGGCTTGATATTTTTCTCGATTGTATTAAGGGGAGATCTCCACTTGAGGGATTTTTTTCTTGACTCCTTTCTCCCTCATGTTTAGCCCCATTGCTTTTAATATTATAAAACGTTTGCCCCATTAGTTTAGCGATTTTAAGAACTTTCACCCCATATTAAGACCTTTCGTGCAATTCAGGTGTCGATTTTATCCTGGCGAGCGATAGCGAGCCTGTAATTTAAGAGGAACCGGCCTTTGGCCGGGACATTTTTCTACCGAAAAATGTACAAATTTATCTTGAAAGGGACTCAAGGGAGTGTAATTTTAAGCTTGATGGAGGTCTAGGGAACAAACTAAATACCTCCCCTTAAGCTTAGGAAGGACCTCTAGCAATAATAAGACTACCAACTCTCTCAACCAACCCTTTCAACGACCACAGATCCTTGCTAAGCTTCATAAAATCGTCTAAATATAACAATAAAAATGTACACATTAATCTAGAAGGGGGATCTAATGGATGTTTTTTTAAATGTGATGGAGGTCTAGGGAGGAAAGTAGAAAAAATAATAAATACATGCAAAAATCGGGCAACAAGTGAACCATCTTAAATGAGCTGACGTTCTCCATTATCTGGCCAGTCACCCTAACTTCACACTGTGTGACTGCTTTCCTCTCCAAGACCATAACCTGCCTCATTAAAACATTGACCTTAAGGGGAGACTGACCACTTTTTTTGGTCTATTAATTAATGTATTCATATATTTTTTTAGTTTCCTCTCTAGACCTCCATCAAGCTTAGAAAAACACCCCCTAGACCTCCATTCAAGATAAATTTGTACATTTTTCGGCAAAGAAATGTCCCGGCCTCTTTTCTTTTCCTTTTTTAAATTTCAGGCTTGCTATCGCTCGCCAGGAAATAATAGACACCTAAATGGCACGAAAGGTCTTAAAATTGGCAACGAAATGGGGCGAAAGGTGTTAAAATCGCAAAACTAATGGGCCGAACGTCTTATAATCTCAAAACTAGTGGGGCTAAACATTAGGGAGAAGGGGGTCCAGAAAAATGGTCTGCCTCCCCTTAAACTTCCGTTTCTCTTACACAGTGCCAAATGTATTTACTAAACAGTAGAACTCCCACTTTTCATATTCATAATAAACATTTGTGAATACTAAAATCTATTCGCTGTAAGTAGGCAAGAAATCATGACCTCTTTCCTCTGTAACTCAAAATGGGCTAGGGCTGTACATTTTTCACATGTATTCCTTGACTGACCTTCCCAAGTGGTAGAAATATTAGGTCGATTACTCTAGTCGTTTTTGAGTTACAGAGGTTAAGAGGTAATGATTTCTCGCCTACTTACAGCGAATACACTATAGTACAGGATATATAGCTTGGTCTTAGGATGCACATTCTACAGGATGACAAATATAATAATACCTCATTCTTTGTTAACCCCTTCTGTACCGAAAACGTTTTTGTAGTTTTATTCTAGCTCTATTTAGATGATGTTATTAAGTTGAAGAAGGGCCTCCAGCAATAAAGGGCTTCGAACTATCTCAATTATCCCTTTTTACTACCACAGATCCTTCTTAAGCTGCAGAGAATCGTCTAAATATAGCTAGAATAAAATACAAAAGACGTCGCCGGTACACAAGGGGTTAACTGAGGCACCTAAATGTCACCTAAAGAAAACCTGGCCACTCTCTTTTACAACAGAATTATATCACCACCTACTGCGACATAGTTGGCATTGATGTAGTCGGTGTTTGGATTGTTGTTCACCAAAGAAAGCTTCACCCGTGTGTCGTTGTCTGAAAACACAAACAAATATATAATCAAAGTAAAAACATGTAGTGTATCTCTCGGCTGTCCCACATAGTTTCGACAAAGTAGGGAGTTTATAAACGTCTCTTGTGTGATTCTGTTGTTGATTCTGCTGATTTGAACCTGGCAATTACAACTAGACCATTTGTATTCGTAAATACAAAGGAAGGCAAGCAACAACAGACATAATAGTCCTTACTAGGCTGCTTGTACAAACAAAAATATAAAAATAAAACACTCAGCCTCATTCACCTCACGTTTGGCTGGGGAATATTTACCTTGAAGGGGGTCTTGGGGGCATTATAATTTGTTTGTTTGAAGGGGGTCTCAGGAGGCTATGGTTTTCCTCCATAAAGGACATTACTCAAAAATAGAAAAATAACAATCAACATTCTCTATACAAATGAATAAAATAACATAATAACCTCCAAAATGTCAAATGAAATAGTGCTAAATGAATGAGTCTTGATTCTGTCATTATTCAGATTATTATCGACGAGGTTATCTCGAAGATACATATTTTACTAACTATAAAAAACACTTTAGTAATAGAGAATACGTTTATGATAATGTTAACTGTAATATATACTAATAGGTTTGTTGATTCAACTATTAACAATATAACTTTCAAGGAATGGTATCGTTTTTACACAGTCATTAATTAACTACTCAATTGTCCTGGTCAATACTGCAGAACAGACATATAACTAATTCGTTGATTACCCAATTTAGAATCAACATTATTAACCCCTTGAAGCTCTGATGCGTTTTACCAGTTTATTTTGGCTACCATTAGACGGTTTTATGCAGCTTAAGAAGGATATGTGGGTATTAAAAGGGTAAATACTATCTCAATCAACCCTTTGACTTCCGTATACTGTTACTAATCTGAATAAAATCGTCTAACAGTAGCCAGAAAACAGAACAGACACGCGTATTGGAGCTTGAAAGGGTTAACCAACATAGACACAATCCTCCCTCTCCCAAGAATGTCCGATCTCTGTTACTATAGGGTCTCTAACTTTGACCAGCCTAACCTGTCATCTGTACGTACCTAAAGCCGGTATCACACGAGCGCTTTTATACTCTACATTCGATGGTCAACATTTTTCTGGCAACATTTTTAGGATAATTTGCACTGGTATCAGAAACTAGACAGATGATAGAATAATTTAGGAGACAGACAATTATTAAAAAAAAATTATCTCATAAGCTGTCAGACCAGTGTTGAGGATAAATGTTTAGGAAAAAAGCTCTTGTATGATTATCGGCTTAACACTGCAAAATATCAGGGGTGTAAAATAAGGTAGATCACATCGTTGTTGTTGTTGTTCCCTAAGCTGCCTGGCCGAACAGCCCCGAGTCCCTGAGGAAGGCCATGGCCACGATCGGGCTTTCCCACAGAGCTCTCATTGAGTGTAGATTGTGTTGTTGGCGTAAGCGGTTGTGTGAAATGCAGTCTTCTATGATGTGTTTAATGGTATGGGGTGCTGTGTTACATCCCGGGCAGGCGTCGACAACGGAGTCGTCCAGTCTCTTCTGATAGCTCAGGAGAGCTGTATGGTGTCCGCATCTCAGCCTAGCCAGATGGACTCTGTCCTCGCGAGGAAGGGAGGATTCGGAAGGATGAATTTCGGGAGGTCGTGCATGCAGCTGCGTGTTGTCTGTGAGTGAGTGGATGGATCGGTGAGAGATATGAGTATGGATGTGCTTCTGGAAGTTGGTTCGGGGTGGGCAGGGAGGGAGAGAGGACAATAATTGTGTGTGATACCGTGTGCTGGGTGTTGTTTTGATATTTCTTGGTGTCTGTGGGTGTGTTGCCATGTAGTTTAGTGGGTGGTCTTGGTTCGTGGAGGCTGCTGCCAGGAATTGAGTGCCTCTCATGTCCAGATGGTCTTTGACTTTGAGGATTTTGGTTTCTTGATGTAGGTGATCTGTGGGTGCAGTAGCTGTGCAGCCTGTAATGATCTTCAGGGCTTTGTTTTGAATAGTCTGTAAGGTCTTATGATGTGTTTCAGCTAGGTTAGAAGCCCGGGCTGGGCTTGCGTATTCCATCACTGATCTTATGTATTGTTTATATACTGTGGTGGTAGTTTCTTTGTTGTGTCCAAATTTTGTGTGAGCAAGTGATCTGAGGGCGTTAAGTCTGGGTGTCAGTTTCTTTTTAATGTTTGTGGTGTGCTGTTTGAATGTCATATGAGTATCATATGTTACTCCTAGGATTTTGGGTGTGTGTGTTAGGGGTGTGTTGTTTATGGTGAGTTGAGGGATGTATTCGTGTTCTCCTGTCCAGCTTGTGAGCAGGGTTGCGGTGGATTTGGCTGGGGCTAGATTAAGTCTGTTTGTAGTGCACCAGCCATGTAGTGTGTTGAGATAGGGTTGAAGGAGATCTGTTGCTCTTTTTGGGTCATGGTGTGTGCATGTGAGTGTTATGTCATCTGCATAGGAGGCTAAGTTTATTTGGGGCGTATTGGGTGTAGTTATATCGTGCATGTACAGATTGAAGAGTGCGGGCGATAGGACGGATCCTTATGGGACTCCGTTTGGAAAGTTTCTGATTTTAGATGACTGACCGGCAAAAGATACGTGTGCACATCTGCCTGCTAAGAAGTTGGCCAGCCACCTTTTTGTGTTGTTGTGCATGTTTGTGTTGTAGATTTTGTTTGTTAGGTTGTGGCGGGGGATGGCATCGAAGGCTTTACTAATGTCGAGTGTGGCTAATAGTGATCTGTGTGGTGGTCTAGCTGAGTTGATGCCGTCAAAAGCTCTTTGTGTAAGGTCTGTGAGAAGAGTGTTTGTGGAGTGCAGTGGCCTAAAGCCATGTTGTGTTGGAGCTAGGGGTAGGTCAGGTGTAATTAGTTGTAATACTAGGCGTTCCATGACTTTGGAGGGGGAGCAAAGGAGTGTGATGGGGCGGTGCGAGAAGGGTAGCGTGGGGTCTTTGTTGGGTTTGGGGAATGTGATGATGATACCATGCTTCCAAATGTCTGGTATTGTGTTGTGAATAGCTGTAGTTTGATATGTTAGTGAGTGCTTGTATGCCTTGTGGTCCCAGGTGTCTGAGGTGTATGTTGCTTATGTTGTCTAGGCCACAGGCGGGTGAGTGCTTGAGATTGTTGATGATATGCTTTGTCTGGTGATTGGTGAAGGGTGTATAGTCAGGGTCTGTGGGGAATTGTCTCTTACGTCGGATGACACGTCGGTCGTCTTTGTGAGGTTTTAGGTGGCTGACATGTGAGAAGTGATTGAGAGAGTGTTTGCTTGTTGTTTACATGAAGGAGTAGAGTCTGTTGTTGTGATTGCAGCATGTGATTGTGTTGTGTTGCTGTTGGAAAGTGTGATGCTGTTTAGTGTTTTGTAGAGTTTTTTTGGGGTTTGTTTTGTGATCAAGTGTTTGTAGGAAGTTATTCCAATTTAGTTTTTGTTGTTCTTGTATTTTGTTGTTAGTTTGGGTGTTGAGTGCTTGAATTTGTTGTGTGATGTCTTGTGTGTGGGGTGCTGGGGAGTGTTTCAGTATGTCACGTTGTCTGATGAGGTTTTGAATTTCTGGTGTGAAGTTGGGGTTGTGTCTTTTTCTGTTACCTCTTGGAATGTGTTTCTTGTCAGCGTTTTGGATAGTTTTATTGAGTATGTGTACAGCATTGTTGATGTTAGTGATGTGTGTACTGTTTAGAGTTGTGAAGTGTTGTTCTGTCTCATTTGTAAATGCTTCCCAGTTAGCTCTTTTATAATTGGTGTATGTGTGTTTGTGGCTAGCTGGGGTGAGTCTGGTTTTGGTGGTGATAATGATCGGGAGGTGGTCAGAGCCTAAGGTTCTGCCCACCCTCCAGGATGTTGTGGGGGCGAGTTCTGGGGAGCAAAAGCTGATGTCTGGAAATGATGGGTTATAGAGGGCTTGGTGAGGAATATGGGTATGTTGATGGATGTCGTTAAGGATGATGAGGTCATCGGTTTGGTTTTGTAGTACCAGCCCTCTGTCTGTGTAGGGGTTGTCGACAAACCAGGCCGACATCTTGGCGTTGAAGTCACCACCCAGGATGATGTGTGGGGTGTGTGGGGTGTTTGTGATATGTTGTAAGTGTGGTCTGTATTCATTTGGTACTGTAGGGGATGTTTGGGGAGGGATGTATGTGTTTATGATGGTTATGTTGGAGTTGTTGCCAGTGCGTATTTTAATTGATTGTATTTCTGTTGTGTTATCATTTGGGGGGAGGAGGGATTTGGTTTGTACACTGGTTACTATGTATGATATTTCTGTGTGTACCAGGGTGATGAGTCCACCGCCCCCGCCGACAGCCCGGTCTTGTCTGATGGTGGTGAAATTATGAAATGTGGGTGTTTTTTGTGTTGTGCGGAGTTTTGTTTCTTGATCACATCGTTGATGAAAGTATTGAGGGATAAGCCTTTACAACGGCACCTCGTATCTACATTCTACTTTTCCTATTTTTCTGAAGAGTGTAGAGAGGAGAGGAGGGGTGTTGCATAGAGAGGAAGCTGTTGGAGTGGCTTTGTTATGTGTGTTTAGTCAGGTACAGCTACTGACAAATGTTGCGATTTTCTTTATGCAAACATGTCCATTTAGATTTTAGATTGATGTTAGGATCAATTATTATGTTCCTTCCAACAACCAACTATACTCCTAAAATCGATTAATGAAATTTACAAACACATGTGGCAGTCCGTGGATTCGAATCCAGGATGCTCACACCGAAAATCAACACCTTATGCATCGCACCACGTAGACAGTTAAAGAATGGTGGACACTGCCTACGATTTATTATGCAACTTCGAATCCTGCATATCAATCTAAGCATGTACACACATCCCAACTGCAACTCACGTAGGCTATGCATATGTGAATGGAAAGAGCAATTAATGGGGCCTTAACCACTAGGGAAGTCCTCTCGATAAATTACCCCTGAACCAATATCAATTATTATGTTCCTTCCAACAACCAACTATACTCCTAAAATCGATTAATGAAATTTACAAACACATGTGGCAGTCCGTGGATTCGAATCCAGGATGCTCACACCGAAAATCAACACCTTATGCATCGCACCACGTAGACAGTTAAAGAATGGTGGACACTGCCTACGATTTATTATGCAACTTCGAATCCTGCATATCAATCTAAGCATGTACACACATCCCAACTGCAACTCACGTAGGCTATGCATATGTGAATGGAAAGAGCAATTAATGGGGCCTTAACCACTAGGGAAGTCCTCTCGATAAATTACCCCTGAACCAATATCAATTATTAGATATATATTAATATATACATAATACAGTATGCATTTATTATTTTATAGATGACTTGATTTGAACATCAATCTATATGGATATATTTGCCCTTTAAATAATCGCAAGAGCTCACGACCATTTTGTCAATAGTGGGATATCCATAGTGATTTATGTGTTTATACTGGATGGGTTTATTACTACCAATAGACCATCATGGGGGTATATTATTGTGGACACTAATTACGTTTCTCGTTCATTCTACGAACTCATAATTTCATAGTATATTTTAATCCGTTTTCGTACAGGTTCTTCTTAAAGTTTTCGGTATCTCTCTCTCTCTCTCCTTACATGGTAGGATGTTCTTGTATCGGTTCATGCTGCGGTTATCAGGCTTATTTCTTTCTCTTCCACCCTCCCCCCTCTCCCTCTCCCTCTCTCTCTCTCCTTACACGGTACGATGTTCTTCTAGCGGTTCTTGCTCCGATAATCAAGCTTTTATCACCCCTACACACACACACACACTCTCTCTCTCTCTCTCTCTACTTACACGGTACGATGTTATTCTAGCGGTTCTTACTCCGGTAATCAAGCTTTTATCACCCCTACACACACACACTCTCTACTTACACGGCAGGATGTTCTTGTAGCGGTTCTTGCTCTGGTTTTCGGGTTTCTCTCCCTCCGAGCAGCTCTTCCCAGCGGTGGACGGCACGTTCTGAAAGCAAACGACTCATAAACCCTCTCATTAATGGTGGACGCTTTATCACCTCATTTTGACAAACATGTCAAAAAAGTATTAATGAAAAGATTGAATTCCAGAGACACGTGACCATGAGCAAGTAATTTATGAATCAATAAGTGCAGCTGAGCCTCATATTATTCTACTGGTAAGTTAATGAGAAGCTTCCATTCAATTCGGAAAAATTAATACAACTTTGGATGTGAATTATGTTCTAGAGTGTATGCTCTAGGACATCAATTTTAGCCTGGTAGGACACATACAACCAAGATAAGCTTAATAAAATAGAAAACTTGAATCATTAAAATTCGCCCTGAACCTCTTTTGTCTAGTGAATCACATATACCTAATTATATATTACCATGAACTCGTGTTTGGTGTCAGTGGAGTGGATGGCTCGGGAGAGGTAGGCTTCCAGTTCTGTCTCGGGAATGTTTTTGACCACGTTGGCATAATGGGACTCCTCCTCAGGGGGTAAGCACTCAGCCTGAACCGGGTAGAATAATTCCTCGTGTTCTGGGTCTGGAGCAGAGGGAGCGACCTTATGTGGGGGAACCAATGGGGCTGCGGTTGTGTCACTTGGTAAGACCAGTTGGGTAGGGAGCGTATTCTCCTGCAAGGTTACCTCTAGGATAGAGGGTGCCTGGTGATTTGGGGCAGCTGCCAGGCTCATCATCTCAGTTCTTAGGGTGGAGTCGTTGCTCGGGTTCACTAAGCCTGTGGTGGAAACAAAGGATTTATCATGACGTGAAAACCTTCCTTAACTCCTTGAGGATTATGACACGTTTTAACAGTTTATTCTTTTCTTTTATGCGTATGAAGAAGACTAAAAGCAAAGCTGCCAGTAACAAGTATTCTCTTCAAAATTGAAAAAGAGAGATAGAGAGCCAAATTCAAGGTAGGTTAAGAGTCAAAATGTCTGGACACATCGAGCTTGAAGGAGCTTAGGTCATAGGATGAGGGAAAGACAGATTGAGGGAGAGAGTTCCAGTGCTTACTTGTTGAGAAGAAGAAAGACTGGTAGCGAGGCCAGTCTATATGATCTGTGCCCCATGAATATTCCTTCCTCTCACTTAACCATTAGGCTACCATAGCGCAGTTGGGAATATATACATGATTAAATTAATATTCAGTACTCGAATGGATATAAAGTCATAGGCTTGTGCATAAACCTTTAACCGTCTTGGTAGTGTAATGGTTAGTGTTTAAAATTCTGTGTGTTATAACCAAGGTTCGAATCCTGGAGGATCACATATATGCTCATATTACCACTCTTGCTAAAACAGCTTCCCAAAAGTTGGGTGTGCTCAACCGTCTCCGTGGGTTCTTCACCTTCGCACAGCTTCTTGCTCTGTATCGGGGCACAGTGCGCCCCTGTATTGAGTATTGTTCGCATGTGTGGGGAGGCTCCACCCATACCGCACTTCTCGAACGAGTAGAATCAAAAGCATTTCGCCTCATCAACTCATTATTTCCCCTTACTAGTTCCCTACAATCTCCTTCTATACGCCGCAATGTTGCATCTCTTTCACTCTTCTATCGCTATTACAACAATCAGTGTTCTTCAGAGTTCTTACAATGTATACAGTGTATACCACCTCCCTTGCGGTGAGTGCGAGGCACCCGCCTTACAACACAGTCCCACTCCTATTCAGTCCAGCTCTCCAACCCAAGAATTGGCAAATTTTCTCAGTCTTTCTTCTTCTCAACAAGTGAACTCTGGAACTCTCTCCCTCAATCAGTCTTTCCTTCATCCTATGACTTAGATTGCTTTAAACTTCGTGTGTCCAGGTATTTTGACTCCAACGTCCCTTGAATTTGGCTCTATCACTCTTTTAACTATGGGGGGAGACACTCGTTACAGCCAACCTGCCTTTTGTCTCCTCCATGCACATAGGAAAAAAATATGCTTTCATTAATTTAATTGGAGGTGTTTGGTGTTGGGGTGAAAATAATAATCGGTTTACTCTTGGGTTAGAGAGATGGTTATCATTAGACAGTTTTATTCAGCTTAGAAAGGATCTATGGGAATCGTCGGATGTCGTCGCAGAACGCCTTAGCAACGGCAGCTTCCTGAAGATTTAAGTTTACTTGATATTTCCTAGTTTACATTCAATGGTTTTTTATCTTTCTTAATTAGATGTCAAACTTTTAATTATTATTTTTCTCTTCTTCCACATCTTATATAAAATCTCCTTTTTCTCTTCTAGATTTTCTTCTCTGAATAAATAATCTCCTATTATTCCCAGTTCATCTTCCTGGTATGGCTGTTGTAGTTCATCTTCCTGGTATGGCTGTTGTAGTTCATCTTCCTGGTATGGCTGTTGTAGTTCATCTTCCTGGTATGGCTGTTGTAGTTCATCTTCCTGGTATGGCTGTTGTAGTTCATCTTCCTGGTATGGCTGTTGTAGTTCATCTTCCTGGTATGGCTGTTGTAGTTCATCTTCCTGGTATGGCTGTTGTAGTTCATCTTCCTGGTATGGCTGTTGTAGTTCATCTTCCTGGTATGGCTGTTGTAGTTCATCTTCCTGGTATGGCTGTTGTAGTTCATCTTCCTGGTATGGCTGTTGTAGTTCATCTTCCTGGTATGGCTGTTGTAGTTCATCTTCCTGGTATGGCTGTTGTAGTTCATCTTCCTGGTATGGCTGTTGTAGTTCATCTTCCTGGTATGGCTGTTGTAGTTCATCTTCCTGGTATGGCTGTTGTAGTTCTTTAGCTCTCATTCTTTCATTCTTTATTGATGGGCACACTAACATAAAATGTTTCAGATCTTCATAATCATGGCCACATAGAGTGCATTCTACTTCTCCATTTGTGTGTCTTTTCCTATCGTTTAGTTGCAGAGTTCCACTCCTGGCCTTATACAGGTATGATTAAAGATGGGCGGTTATCATAATTTTTTTCTTCTTTAATACTTTCTTTCCATCTTTTGTATATTACTAGGCTTGATTTACTATTTACTTCTTCTTTCCAATTTGCAGAATCCCACTTTCTTGTTTCTTGGCATAATTGAGTTTTTTGTACCTACTGTATGTTCCTAAGAAGTCCTTAACATTCACAAAATCGTCTAATAATATCGAGAATATAATGAAGAAATGCGTCATCGAATACTGAGAGGTAACAGGTTAAGTAGATGAGTGATATACTTTAGACAGAATATATATAAACACCATACGAGGAGGAGCACTTTATTGACGTTTTGCATATTGCTTCATCAGGGCCATCAAGTTTCACCACAAAGGGGTGACCAGTAGCGACATTGGCAGAGCGCTCGGTTTCTAACTGGGAGGACAGAGTTCGATTCTCGGCTGGTGGAGATCGTTTGGGCAATCTCCTCACACCCCTTGCCCCTGTTTCGCCTGACAGTAAAATAGGCTACGCGGCAGGGTGAACAGTGGTCTTCGGATCCTCCGGCCCTTCAACCCATTAAGATAAAAAAACGAAAAACAAAAAATCACCATAGGTTTGATGAAGCTATGTGCGTAACGTTGTCAATTAACCACTTGCGAGTTTCGGGCTATAAGGAAGTTGGATTTATTTACATTGATAATTAGCAGAATTACCAGCTAAACTGCGGTTGTAGTACATATATAAATACATACAACTAAATTCAAGATACATTTTAGCCATTAGACATCTACTTTATCATTGTTTTTCTGTTTAATAGCCATGTTTACGGCACCAACTTCCTTATAGCCAGAAACTCGCAAGTGGGCAATAAAGTGCTTCTCCTCATATGGTGTTTATATTCAAGGTAGATAATTATTCCAATTTCTAGTTTACTGTACTGTCCATATGGCCAGTGCCGAAACTATATGCTAGCATCTGATCAACATGGGCAAGCTGATTACACTGGTTACAGACTACATTCACATCCACAGCCACTCCAACGGTACAGTGACATTCAACATTCACGGACACAATACATACAACCTCACCAAGCAGGACTAAGCCACCGTGGTGAGGTACAGAGACTGTTATCGTCCCCTTGGGGATAGGCCGATCCTGCAGTGGATCATATTAACCCCTTCTGTACCGGCGACGTCTTTTGTATTGAATTTCAGGTACATATAGATGGTTTTATGAAGCTTAGGAAGAATATATGGCATCTAAAATGATTAATTGAGATAGTCTGTAGCCTTTTAATGGCTAGATATCCTTCCTAAGCTGAACAAAATATGCTAATAGTTGCCAGAATAAAACGAAAAGTACATCACCGGTACAGAAGGGGTTAAGTTGTTGTTGTTGTTGATGATGATACATATGGTTTATAGTTATATGGGAATTTATATACATGCAAATTATAATAAATATATATATTGATAGATTCCTCAATATCAATCAACCTCTTTTTTAGCATTAACAACTCGAGACAGTACGCCACTGGTAAAGTTATAATAAGTATTAAGCAAGATTGTTCTTGACAGTATAATAACCCCCAAATGAAATTAATAAAAACATGTGGTCTCCCGGGATTCAAACCCAGAACACCACATACGGAACTTACCCGCTCTAACCATTACACCATCAAGACCATTAAGGGGAAGTATTTAGTTTGTTCCCTAGACCTCCATCAACCTTAAAATTACACCCCCTCGAGCCCCTTTCAAGATAAATTTGTACATTTTTCGGTAGAAAAATGTCCCGGCTGAAAGCCGGTTCCTCTTAAATTACAGGCTCGCTATCGCTCGCCAGGATAAAATCGACACCTGAATTGCACGAAAGGTCTTAATATGGGGTGAAAGTTCTTAAAATCGCTAAACTAATGGGGCAAACGTTTTATAATATCAAAAGCAATGGGGCTAAACATGAGGGAGAAAGGGGTCCAGAAAACAATCCCTCAAGTGGAGATCTCCCCTTAACCCCTTCCAAACCGGCGACGTCTTTTGTATTTCATTCCAGTTGTATTTAGACGATTTTGTGTGACTTAAGGGGAGGTGTTTAGTTTCCTCCCTAGACCTCCATCAAGCTTAAAATTACACTCCCTAGACCCCCTTTCAAGATAAACTTGTACATTTTTCGGTAGAAAAATGTCTAGGCCGAAGGCCGGTTCCTCTTAAATTACAGGCTCGCTATCGCTCGCCAGGAAAAAATCGACACCTAAATGTCAGGAAAGGTCTTAAAAGTGACAGCAATGGGTCGAATGTTCTTAAAATCGCCAAACTAATGGGGCGACCGTCTTAAAATCTCAAAAGCAATGGGGCTAAACACGAGGGAGAAAGGGGTCCAGAAAAAAATCCCTCAAGTGGATATCTCCCCTTAAGAAGGATCTGTGATAGTACAAAGGGTTAAGTGAGATAGTTCCAAGCCTATTATTTCCTGGAGGGTCTTTCTAAACTGATCAAACTCGTCTAATGGTAGCCACAACACAGTTGAAAGGGTGTTGCCGGTAGAGAAGGGGTTAAGGGCAGATCTCCACTTGAGGGATTTTTTCTTGACCCCGTTCTCCCTCATGTTTAGCCCCATTGCTTTTGATATTATAAAACGTTTGCCCCATTAGGTTTAGCGATTTTAAGAACTTTCACCCCCATATTAAGATCTTTCCTGCAATTCAGGTGTCGATTTTATCCTGGCGAGCGATAGAGAGCCTGAAATTTAAGAGGAATCGGCCTTCGGCCTGGACATTTTTCTACCGAAAAATGTACACATTTATCTTGAAAGGGGGTCAAGGGGGTGTAATTTGAAGCTTGATGGAAGTCTAGGAAACACACTAAAAACCTCCCCTTAAAGGTTCAGCACATAACCTAACACAAGTATAGGTACGAAAAGGGCATATAAAGTGTCCATAATAACATAACCCTTTTAGAGGGATATTGGTAGTAATAAACCCAGCCAACGTAAGCACAGAGAGGTAATTAAGTCACCATTAAGGGGGAATGGGCGTATTTATTTGATCATATAATTTTATAATTTTTTCAATTTCAATCCCTAGACCTCCATTATCCATAAAAAAAACCCCACCCCCAAGACAACATAACTTTGTAAATTTTTCGATATAAAAATGTCCAGGCGAAGGCCGATTTTTTTCAATTACAGGCTCGCTATCACTCGCCAGGAAAAAATCGACTCTAAATGACACAAAAAGTCTTAATATTGACAAAGATATGGGGCGATTGGTCTTAAAATCGCCATCTGAAAATCTGAAAACTAATGGGGCTAAACATGAGGAAGAAGTGGGACCAGAAAAACTACCCATCTCCCCTTAATATTATACCCAATACATCTATACAGTACACCTTTTGCATACCCTTGCTTAGTTCACAGTGGAATGGTTAGTACGCTCGGATACCATATAGTCTCTAGCCCACTCGTAAGGGAGCCCACCTCGCATTTTTGCTCTTTCTCTCCCTCTCTCTTTGGCTTGTATCCATTCGGCCCCATTCAGCCTAATGTTTTTAAGACGTTTCGGACTTCTTCCTCAGGTCCCTTTATTCTAGTGCAGCGCCTTTTCCCATGGTGTACCCAGCAGCAGCAGATGCTACGCTGAATTGAGTTAGCGCCCAGCACTTTTATGCATACTGCGCATGGGTATACAACACTTTTATGCATACTGCGCATGGGTATACAACACTTTTATGCATACTGCACATGGGTATACAACACTTATATGCATACTGCGCATGGGTATACAACACTTTTATGCATACTGTGCATGGGTATACAACACTTTTATGCATACTGCACATGGGTATACAACACTTATATGCATACTGCACATGGGTATACAACACTTTTATGCATACTGCACATGGGTATACAACACTTTTTTCTATCTTTCCAAGCCCCAATCTAATGTGTAAAACCTTGGTTTTATTTATATTAACTCATAATCCTTGACTTGCCATTCCCTCTCCATCTTCTGAACTCGAGAGTGCAAACTTTGGCAATGAGTCACTAGAGATGGTGGACAAGTTTTGCTATTTGTGAGATACCATTCCGGTAGAGGTGGGGCCGAGGCCGCTACTTTCGCCAGAATTAGATGCAGATGGGGAAAGTTCCAAGAATTATCGCCACTACTCACTATGAGAGGACTCCCTCTCCCCTTGAAGGGAAAGGTGTACACTTCAGAAACGTTGCCTATCAAAGTGGATGATATCAACAGAATTAAACATTAACAAAATGAGAATGGTGAGATGGACGTGTGGCACCAAACTGCAAGATAGGATATATTGTGAAGAGTTGAAAAGACGGTTAGGTATCAAGAGTATCAGTGATAAGATGCGTACTAGAAGGCTTGGATGGTTCGGCCATGTGGAGAGGATGGATGAACTAATCTGGGTGAAAAGATGCAAGTCCGTGAACGTGGGTGGAGCTACACTAATGGTGGGGTCACACATTCACGTATATTGCTCCCGTCTTTTGTAAACGAAGGTATATTGGTAGTTGGCAACCGATTACGTAAAACGTAAGGGCATAATACGCAGAACGTAAATTAAATTGCGGCCAGTCGGGGGGGGTACTCACGCATGGCGAGAGTAGAAACGAGTAGCCCACGTGGGTCGGGAATGTTGTGGGTGCGGCCGAGGCCGCGCGGTTGTTGATTCGAGTGGAATCAAATACGTGGCTCGCCCTCACGTATGTCAAAAGACGGGAAAGCTTACGACCGACCGGGCCACCACGGCCGTCTGACGGGAGCAGCCCCGTCAGACGTAGCAGCTCGCCCGTCAGACGTAGCCGCTCGCCCGTCAGACGTGAGCTGCTCCCGTCCATCGTGGAAAGTTCCAGTCGAATGTGGAAGTTTACGTTCGTTTGGCAACACCGCTGCACTGCGTGTTGCTGGGAAGACGCGGCAACGTCGTACGGGGGGGTATATAGGGACAACGGGAGGTACTGCCGTCATACCTCTCACCACACCACGACGACCACCACCATCCCTGCTACTCTGCCACCCTGCCACCCTCTGCTGCCACCCTCTGCACGCTGCCCTGCCCTGTCACCATGGCTACCAAGGCTATCTGTGTAACACTCACACTCTCACTCTCTCTATCTCTCTCTGTCTCTCTTTGTAATACTTCCCATATCTGAAATGACCTCTCATTTTTATAATCGACAAACTATCTAATCCCTACTTATTCTCATATTATCTACACTTTTAGAATGGACTGACTCTCTCTCTCTCTCTCTCTCTCTCTCTCTCTCTCTCTCTCTCTCTCATACACCCACAAACACACTAATAAGAAGTTTAGCCTCATTATGTAATCACCACGGTCAAAAAGAGGTTCAAAACTTGTATATGTTGAAACCTATGTCTGGCCTACCTGGAACAAACTTGCCACAATTGTAAATAGTTCTTCCGTAGAGTAATTAACCCCTGCTGTACCGGCGAGGGCTTTTTAATTTTATTCTAGCTATATTTACACGATTGTGTGCAGCTTAAAACGAATCTGTGATAGCAAAAATGGTTAAGTGAGATCATTTGAAGATTGTTAATTGCTGGAGGCCCTATTAAAGCTAATTACAATCGTCTAATAGTAGCCAGAATAATGGCCATGTTCAGGCCTCCGTTGTAGATATGGCCACACCCACACTGTCTTATTGGTCCTTTCCTTCTTCTTCTCTTGTTCCTCTTGATGGATGGAGTTTGCTATTGCAAGTAGTTTTAAGACTTCTATGTAGGCAAGGATGCATTGTATGAGCCGCGTGTTATGCCTAATCTCCGGTTTGATTAAGGAGTTCACAAATTTGAACTCCTCCAGGATGAATTCCGTGATGTTGTTCATGGTGCAGAGGAATGAGTGGGAATGGGAAAGGTGTGGCCAGTCCTGCCCTTTTGTACTTCCCAGATTGCAACCCCGACAGACGTGGTTGACAAAGACTGTCTTTGTCTGTGTTTGGTCAGACGGGGTGTGCCTACGATTGGCCGGAACCGGTCCAGGTACGACCTAACAAATCCCAAGACGTGCGGCGTCAGCTATGCCGGTCTTGTGGGGGCGTGGCATGGGCGTGGCCTGTGTTCCCGCAAATCGGGCAGCCCATGCGGTCGAACGGGGCTATGCTTACGCACGTCGCAAACACGTACGTAGTTCAATACGACTCCATTACGTCTGACGTAACACTGGCCCCGTTACGGTACTTCTGTCGGGAAGTGCAATAGTTGTGGAAAGAACGGGCGTTCACGGCAGGAACTACTCGCATCTTTACATAAATTGGCGATTACGGGATTGACGATTGACGGGAGCTGACGGGAGCAATATACGTGAATGTGTGACCCCACCATTAGGGGCAGACCAAGATATACGTGGCATCAGACCTTACGGTCTGATCTTGAATACAAAAAACCTGACAAGTGAGGCAGCTCTGAATAGGGCTGCCTGAAAATAACAAAAAATAAAAAATCCCCTTAGTACCTAGGGACCCTTTCCTAACCTGAATAAATCGTCTAATGGTAGCCATGTCGGAGCGCCGCCATTAGGACATGAGACCAGAACTGCACTCCGTGTGGAGCACTCGGTCTTTGAATTTATGTATGTATGTATGTATGTATATTTAGGAAGGGTCAGCCAGGGAATAAGTGTGGACATTTACAGCTCATTTGCTCTAGCACCTTTTGAGTTACAGAGATTAGGGGTTACAATTTCTGGCTTACGTACTTGGAACAGGGTATAGTTGTTCATGGATTTATTACCGTAATTTAAAGGTATAATACAGATAAGACCCCATAATACAGTATTGAATTTTGTCTTCAAAAGCCATAACTTACCGTCTGTAACTAATAATATTGCCAATATTTTGTAGTCTATGAAAATCTTCAAGAACCGATATTCCAACCCCTTCCGCACGATGACACCCTTTTCACCTTTAAATTCTGGCTAATATTAGACGATTTATGCAGTTTAAGAAGGACCAATGTTATTCAGAGGGTGTATTTACCCCTTTGAGTCCTGAAGGTAGGTTATAGGCTAAATAAATCGTCAAATGTTAACCAGACTATGATGAAAATGACGTCATCGTGCTGAAGGGGTTAACACATATTAGTATGCCAATAAATACTCACCATTCCCGTCGTTATCCGTCCGTCCACTTTGGTCCACACTTTTCCTGAAACAAAGGAAAAAATCAGATCTCTTTGGTAAAAAATTAAAATTAAAAAGTTCAGATCTCTTTGGTAAAAAAAAAAAAAAAAGAAGTTCAGATCTCTTTGTTAAAAAAAAAAAAAAATCAGATCTGGTTAAAAAAAAAAAAAAAAAAAAAAAAAAAAAAAAAAAAAAAAAAAAAAAAACGGGGGTTGGGCCTGAGTATATAGAGTATAATATAATAGACTTTGGTAAGGCGGTGTTAAAAGAGTGCTTTCTCTGTCAATTTTTATGAGCAATTGTAATCAGGCAGGTTTAAAATATCAGTTATATCAGAAATCAGCCACCTTATATAATCCATCTTCAGTTTGGCTTCCGAAACCAATGTAAATGAGCCCCGAAATATTGCGAGACAAACTTGCTCATCGAAAATTGCCGGAAATATTGCTGGTGTGACAGGCAGTGAAGACTAAAGGTCAGTTCACATGGCCGATTTTTCCATCAACTTTTATCTGCAACTCTGATATGGCAGCTTCCGAATTATACCATTGGAAGAATTTTGTCACTTATAGGGAGGTTTTAAGTTTGCTCCCTCGACCTCCATCAAGCTTGGACAAATTTGTTAGATAAGAGTTGCTGGAAAAAGTTGATAGATAAAAGTTGCTAGGTAATAGTTTCTAAATAAAAGTTGCTAGATAAAACTTACTAGGCAATAGCTTCTAGATCAAATTTGCTAGGTAATAGTTTCTAGATAAAAGTTGCTAGATAAAAGTTGCTAGGCAATAGTTTCTAGATAAAAGTTGCTAGGTAATAGTTTCTAGATAAAAGTTGCTAGATAAAAATTGCTAGGTAATAGTTTCTAAATAAAAGTTGCTAGATAAAAGTTACTATAGTCAAAGTCACGGGAGAAAAGAAATTCCCGTTTGGCAACCGTCTCCCAACTTGTTTGAATTAGTGCATTCTTGTGGTGAATAGCTAAATGATATACAATGATGCTAAAGACAACAGACTTTAGTGTAAAACAGTAAAATAAATTGTATTTATCTTTTTTCTAAACACAAACCTAAATGAAACACAAGTATTAGCAGTCAGCTGATGAAATATATTGTTGTACCCACGCCATTTATTCCTTGGCCTGGACATACACTATAGTACTGTCCAAGTGTCCATACAGAGACCAATTTTTTTTTTGTTTTTTGTTTTTTTTTAATTATAATAGGACTTTATAGGCAACCAACCCTTCAATATTATTAAGCCAGCACAAGTGAGGAAAACAATCAACACCGGCACCTCTTTTTTTAGAACCCCAGTCCCCAGGCAAGTGTGGTCTGGTATCTTCTGAATTAAAGTTTTATATTATTTCAATCTTTTCTAATCATACACATTCAGTCTAGTTGTTGATTCAAATGCGATAATGCGAAAAAGTACTTGACAAAAAAAAAAATGCTAATAGAAAATCGACAGTAAAAGCGCTCTTGGACATAGCCTTGAGCAAAGCTTTAGATGACCCCCCACACCCTTGATCAGGTACTTAATTTGTGGACTGTGGTGTCATTGTATATTGGTTACTTGTGTCAGTTTGTGCTTCTTTAATGTCAAAGTATCCTTCCTACCCCCCCACCCATTTGTACTTGTATGATGCCTAGAGATCCTTCTTACCTCACCTTGGTCAGGAGACTTGTGGTATAACTGTACATTGGTTACTTAAGACATATTTAAATATTATATATATATATATATATATATATATATATATAAAAGGGAGAGAGAGAGAAGAAAGGAAGGGAAAGAAAGAAGAACAGACGGGTGGTAACTATTGAACATACAAACATAATCTCCAGCACTCCTCTTTTTCACTTACCTGCGTTTCATAACAAAGTAGAATGTTCCGGCCGCCCCTACCAAGAACAGCAAGAACAGCAACACCACCCAACCCACCACCTGGCCCGCAGAGGGTCCCTGGTCTTCGGCGGTGATGGTGATGGCCTTACTCACAATCAGCTCCTGGTACTTTCCTGGTGAGACACAACAGATTGGCATTTCGGTGTTATAATGTGTGTATGTATATATATATATATACTCAGGGGTGGCCGACTCGAGACAGAGCCCGAACAAGGACAACATAACACAAAAATAAAAACATGAATAAATAAATAAAATAAAAATTAATTAAATAAATAAATAAATATATATATATATATATATATATATATATATATATATATATATATACCGGTATATATATATATACCGGTATATGATGTAAAACTTGCAAAATAAACAAGCCATAACAGGAATGACACAATATAAAGACAAAAAAACTGTCTTCGTGGTGCAATGCATAAGTGTGTTGATTTTCGGTGTGAGCATCTTAGGTTCGAATCCCCGGACTGCCACATGTGTTTGTTAATTTCATTAATCGAGTTTAGGAGTAAAGTTGGTTAGTGGAGAGAACATAATAAACCATTCAGCCAGGGTCACGCCAAATCCATGACTTTTGCCAAATAACAGCAGCATGCTGTGGCAATTACCCGGTTTTGTTTATCTTATATGAACTTAATCTAACCTGACCTAATCTACCCTATCCAGTGGGTCCAGTTGGGGTATAACTCACTCTATCGACCCATACCCCCCACGATCACTTCTGTAACCTTAAGGGGGGTCACCGGCTTTTTGTATGTTTTTCTCCTTTTCTCTCTTTCCCTGGCTTGTATCCATTCGGCCCCATTCAGCCAACTGTTTTAAGACGTTTATCCCCATCCAGGTGTCGATTTTCTTTGGCGAGCGATAGCGAGCCAGCATTGTATGAAGAAATCCGGCTTTTTCTATCGAAATTTTTCTATCGAAAAATTTACAAATTTAGCTTGCTGTCAAAAAAAAAAAATATATATGCTGGCTCGCTAACGCTTGCCAGGAAAATATTGACACCTGTATGGGGGTAAACGTCTTAAAACAGTATGCTGAATGGGGCCGAATGGATACAAGCCAAAGAGAGAGAAAGAGAAAGAGAAAAAAAAAGCGAGGTGGGCTCCCTTAATTTAACCTAACCTAATCTACCTTATCCAGTGGGTCCAAAATTCCACCCATAATAGCCCCCCCCCCCCCCCCAATGATCACTTACCATACATTCCAACCAACCATAATCACTCACTATAGCCAGTGTCATACGAGTGTTTTTTTTTCTTCCCGGCAATGTTTTTTCTCGTATAAATTTGAGGCTTTTTCACATTGGAATCGGAAACTAGGGGGGAGATTTCCACTTGAGGGATTTTTTTCTTGACTCCTTTCTCCCTCATGTTTAGCCCCATTGTTTTTCTAATTTTAAGACGTTTGCCCCATTATTTTGACGATTTTAAGAACTTTCAACCCAGTTCTGTCAATTTTAAGACCTTTCGTGCCATGTAGGTGTCGATTTTATCCTGGCGAGCGATAGCGAGCCTGTAATTTAAGAGGAACCGGCTTTCAGTCGGGACATTTTCTACCGAAAAATGTACAAATTTATCTTGAAAGGGGCTCAAGGGGGTGTAATCTTAAGCTTGATGGAAGTCTAGGGAATCAGCTAAAAACCTCGCCTTAAAGGTAGATTATGTTAAGTGGCTGATTTCTGATATTGCTTGAAATTTGAAGCTGCCAGACTACAATTGCCCGTAAACATTGACGGAAAAAGAACTCGTGTGACACAGCCTTTTGTCTGCCCACATCACGCACGATCCATTTATACCCACCAACAGTCATCACCATAATTTTGTTCACTCTACTCTACTCCGTTCATTCTAGGTTGGGCAGAAATTGTAACCTATTAACCTCTGTAACTCATAAAGGGCTAGAGCAAATGAGCTGTCAATTTATACACCTATTCACCAGCCAAGTTTTCCTATTTGGTAGAAATATTAGCTCGATTACTCTAGTCCTTTTTTGAGTTATGAGAGGTTAAGGGTTACGATTTCTGCCCAACCTAGAGTGAACGGACTATGCCAAGGATCTCGCTCTATCTCTCTCACCGCTGACAGTATAGTAAGCACAGCGTTTGCTCAGTTATTTTGCTTACAGCGTGACACCAGTACCCATTTTCTCCGCATCCCCATCCCAGCTAAAGGGTACATCACACAGTCAGGAGTGCGAGCTAGAGTCACTATAGGAGTAGGGGACATTTCGGACTCGCGGGCATATTCGCGGTGAAAATCGATGACTCCTAGTGATTCTAGTGACTCCTAGTGACTCATGTTAGACTCTCACTAGCTCGCACTCCTGACTGTATGATGTACCCTTTTATAGTCAACATTCGATGATTTAACATTTTTCTGGCAACATTTCTGGATTATTTTGCACTGGTATCAGAAACTAGACTGATGTTAGAAGAATTAAGGCAACCAAAATATTTTATATGTTGACCACGTAAGCTGCCAGACCAGTGTTGTGGATTAATGTTGAGTGAAAAAGAAAGCGCTCATGTGATACTGCCTTTAGTTAATGCTATTTGGCGTCCACATATTTATATTAATTTAAGGGGGTCACCGTTTTTTTTAATTTTTCTCTCCTTTTCTCTCTTTCTCTGGCTTGTATCATTCGGCCCCATTCAGCCAACTGTTTTAAGACGTTTATCCCCATCCAGGTGTCGATTTCTTCCTGGCGAGCGATAGCGAGCCAGCATTGTATGGAGAAATCCGGCTTCGCCGGAGACATGTTTCTATCGAAAAATGTAAAAATTTAGCTTGCTGTCAAAACAAAAATATATATATGCTGGCTCGCTACCGCTCGCCAGGAAAATACTGTATAGACACCTGGATGGGGGTAAACGTCTTAAAACATTAGGCTGAATAGGGCCGAATGGATTAAAGCCAAAGAGAGAGGGACAGAAAGATAAAACAAAACAAGAGGTGGGCTCCCTTAAAATTTGTCCCTTTTAGACCACTGACGGTGACGAAGTAAGTATACTGTATATCGAAACGTCCAGCCCCAAGATACTGTATACTGTATATCGAAACGTCCAGCCCCAAGATACTGTATACTGTATATCGAAACGTCCAGCCCCAAGATACTGTATACTGTATATCGAAACGTCCAGCCCCAAGATACTGTATACTGTATATCGAAACGTCCAGCCCCAAGATACTGTATACTGTATATCGAAACGTCCAGCCCCAAGATACTGTATACTGTATATCGAAACGTCCAGCCCCAAGATACTGTATACTGTATATCGAAACGTCCAGCCCCAAGATACTGTATACTGTATATCGAAACGTCCAGCCCCAAGATACTGTATTCTGTATACTGTATATCGAAACATCCAGCCCCAAGAAACATCAGTACAATGGTAATATTTGTAACTTTCCCATTAAGGGAGCCCACCTCGTTTTTTTTCTCTTTTTCGCCCTCTCTCCTTAGCTTGTATCCATTCGGCCCCATTCAGCCTACTGTTTTAAGACGTTTACCCTCATCCAGGTGTCGATATTTTCCTGGCGAGCGGTAGCGAGCCAGCGTATATATATATATTTTTTGACAGCAAGCTAAATTTGTACATTTCTCGATAGAAAAATGTCTCCGGCGAAGCTGGATTTCTCCATACAATGCTGGCTCGCTATCGCTCGCCAGGAAGAAATCGACACCTGGATGGGGATAAACGTCTTAAAACCGTTGGCTGAATGGGGCCGAATGGATACAAGCCAGAGAAAGAGACAAAAGGAGAGGAAGAGAAAAAAAGCAGGTGCCCCCCATTAAACTCTTCCTGCTCTCATTGTACGAAGACGCCTACCATCATGTTACGTTGGTTATCGTTACACAATTTTATTCCATTTAATAAATTGATATAGATTGTACCAGTTTCATTCCAAGGTAAACAGTATATCCATTGTAAATTACACTTATGTAGTGTTATCCAGAATGAAATGAGATAACAATAACATCATCGGTTACTGAAGTGGTTAGGATCAGGTTTCCTAGGAAATAATTCCATCTTAAGTAACACTATCTAGCCTTAATGCTATTTCTTTCTTCAAAACTGTAATAGTGCATACAATTTCCTTTCGTAGAATAGGTGGTAATATCTAGTAATTTCACTACATTCTATTTCCAGCTCTTTAATCTACGAATGGATCAGTTTTCTCACAAGGCACCTAACTCTGGAACCCAATATTTCAGGCCATAATTTCCCCATTTGTTCAATAACTTTGATTCAAATATACCTTGGCAATGACTATATTTCTCACTTCCTATGTGATTGAATATCCTCTGAAGGCACTCGCCCTTTTTTCTCCCTCAATCACATAAAACTGTTCAGGCTTTATGTAGTATTACCTAAGTATCGTCATATCAAGGTCAATTACAGATGTCTAAATGGCTACCAAATCTGGCCTAGAAAATAACCTAAATCCCGACAGTTCTCTTACCTGCAGTCTTCTGTGTGACCACCACGGCACTATATTTGTCCTGGTCCTTCAGTGGAGCGTTGTGATACTGGTGGTAAGTCTTGTTGTCACCCACTGTAAACTCTTCTTGTAAACTGCCAGCCTCCTGAAAATATTAGGATGTCACTGTCAACAAGCTGGAGATCATTATACAAGACAGTATGCAGTCATCCACAAAATTTCTATGACAACTGAATAACTTTAACTTATAATAATATCCTCTTTAGATGTAAGACAAAGTTACTGCTTAACAGATATACACATAGCTTAATCCTTTCAGCAAGGTGATGCATATTATTCTTATAATATATTTTCACACAAATACATGCCAGAGACCAAATACAAGATCCCAGGCTATCAAACAAAACTACAGGCGCCAAGTCCAATAAAGAAGATATGGCGCCTTAAGTCATGATTCTCGCCTTTAATAAGCAGACTTGATACTTGCATTCATTTCACTGAACATTCGTGACTTGTTATTAACAGATGGCTCTATTATAGTTGCAAAATCAGTTAAAACAATATTTTATTGGAGTATTTGATTGATTTAAGGATTACAAGCCGTGTGTATATGACATACTGTAGATGTGTGTGAATTTGTATTTTGTTTTTGTGTGTTCATTGTTTTCTGTTATGTTGTCCCTATTCAGGCTCTGTCTTGAGTCAGCCACCTCTCACCACCAAAAATTAAATAAATAGGAAAAGTGGGGAATGGGCCTGAGTATATAGATATAAGTCGTGTGTATATATATGTATGCAGCATATTAGTTGCTATAAGACTCTCAAACCCATTCTCCTCGTCTATCTCATCGCTAATCAGTCAATCAATAAACAGAGCATAGAGTAATTAATGCAACACTATTTCTTTTCTGTTGTTTGTAGTTTTCGAGTCTTAAGGCCATCTTAATAATATGGTTAGCATTGTGAGCCTGGCCCGACATTGTTCTCTCTAAATGTAATATAGTATTCCTCCATGACATAACTAAACAAAGTATGGCATTATTTTCTTAGTATGTTGAAGAGTAGCATCGATATTTAGCATCCATATATACCAACAAAAGTCATAGTTGTGAAGGTGTGACACATTTTGTATATATATAGGCACATATTTTTTCAGACCAACTGAATACATATCCCCACAACCGGTAAAGGTCCCTGAACTTTGTCTGCAGAACACATCAAAAGCAAACAAAATTTGGGAATTGATTTATATGGGTCTGGTGAGTGAGAAATTCAATAAGTGGCTTGAGAAAGAGAATCATCCGAGATCTCAAGACAAAGCGGTAAATGCAGTGTCACACAAGTGATTTTTCCGTCAATTTTAATGGCCAATTGTAGTCTGGTAGCTTCAAAATTCAAGGTCCATAAGAAATAAATAACCTAACTTAATCTATCTTCGATCTAGTTTACGATTCCAATGTGAGAGAGCCTCAAAATAGTACGAGAAAATACTTGATCATAATAAATTGCCGGAAAAAGCGCTTGTGTGACACCGGCTTAAGACAGTAGGAATGCGTCTTCAAAAGTCGGAACTGCACCTGGCTATGGTGTCGTAGCTTTGTGAGGACAAGACTACTATATACCAGTCTTTGTGAGGACAAGACTACTATATACCAGTCTTTGTGAGGACAAGACTACTATACCAGTCTTTGTGAGGACAAGACTACTATATACCAGTCTTTGTGAGGACAAGACTACTATATACCAGTCTTTGTGAGGACAAGACTACTATATACCAGTCTTTGTGAGGACAAGACTACTATATACCAGTCTTTGTGAGGACAAGACTACTATATACCAGTCTTTGTGAGGACAAGACTACTATATACCAGTCTTTGTGAGGACAAGACTACTATATACCAGTCTTTGTGAGGACAAGACTACTATATACCAGTCTTTGTGAGGACAAGACTACTATATACCAGTCTTTGTGAGGACAAGACTACTATATACCAGTCTTTGTGAGGACAAGACTACTATATACCAGTCTTTGTGAGGACAAGACTACTATATACCAGTCTTTGTGAGGACAAGACTACTATATACCAGTCTTTGGCCGGTACATTTTGCTATAAACAAAATATTTATATTTAGCTTGAAGGGGTCTGGGTGGCATTTTTTAGTTTGAAGAGGGTCTGGGGACTCGTTTTTCTTAGTATAGGGGGCAAACTAGAAATACAATGCTCTAAAATGGCAAAAGCAATACAAATCTTCTATACTAATTAAACAAAATGCAATATATTATAAGAAACCTCAAGACGTCGCCCCAGATAGTGTCAACTCCACTTAAGAGTCTGGGTTGGTTACTGATTTGCTGACTGACTGACACGGTGATTCACTCAAGGGGGAGGTTTGATGATTTTTTCTGGACCCCCTTCTCCCTAATGTTTAGACCCAATAGTTGTGACATTTTAAGACG